>OZ023205.1:44529203-44829203 GCA_963995525.1 Escarpia spicata | reverse complement strand
ACAATATTGCTTCCATTTTGTTAAGTATGTCACCGCTTTCTGTCAGAGTCATTCCCGTTTCATCTTTAATAACGCCAAGTCTAGGTTTGAACGACTGTGTCATAGACTTGATTTCCTCGAACATACTGCGACTATCGTTCCTTCTCATACATAGTTCTATCTTTTCGCATTTCTTCTCTAGATATTTCTTCTTGTTTTCCTTATACATTCGTTTAATCATCTTGCACTGCTCTCTGTATTTCTCTTGATAATTCTCACTCATTTCTTGGTTCTTCTTTAGCTCTTTCCTTTCGTCAATCATATGCAGTGTGTCTTTGTTTATCCATGGTTGTTTTTGTCTCCACTTTTTAGTGAAGTGTTTGTCAGCTGATTCCATAATGATGTTCCTAATTTCTACTGCCAACTCTTCTGGTTAGTGATCAGTATACCTTCCAGGTCAGTGGGCAGTATACCATCGATCGATCTGTTGGGGCTGCACTCTAATTATCCAATGTTAACTAATTAATTAAATGATTTGTTAATGTCTATTAATTTCCATTATTAATGTGGTTATACACATTGCATAATATGTTTATAATCATTATCGTATTTTACTGAAATGTGTTAGTCTGCCGAAGTTGCTCGCTAATTACCCAATATTGACTAATTAATTAAATTATTATTAAATGATTTGGTAATGCATATTTATTACCATTATTAATTTGGTTATACACATTGCATAATATGTATAAATATCTTCATAATCATTGGCATTATGGGCTTCAATTGGAACGTTTTAGTTAGATAACTAAAATTAACTAATTAAATGCATTAATTTGGTTAGGTTTTTGCTAAAAATAGTAAATATTGCATATTTATTACTCATGTCAATATCTTTAAAACCCTAAAAACAGTATTTCAATATATATATAGATTAAAAAAATTAAAGCAAATGTTTATCCACATAAAATACAAAAATAGTTTATTTTTCCATTGTAAGAGATACACAAAAATGTCGCTGTTTTGTCGTCGAAAAAATTGAATATCTTTTGATCTATTAAAGATATCTTAATAAAATAAACAGTTATGTGATCCTTAAGTTATTACCTTTAATTTAAGCCCATTCCCAATGTTCTAGCATTATATAAAAAAATAATTGAAGTGCCTAATTCAAGTTAGGCTTAGATACAAGGTAGTCTTTACAAAGACTGTTTCCTATGTACTAATATACACTTTAAAAGATTGTTATTTCAGGTTTTAATTATACATCTAACTACATCGATTATCTCAAATAACGCCATTCTATTGTCGTTCATGTTACGTTAACTTCGCCAATGACCTACTTTGAAAACAACGTTCCGATTACATTAACATCCCCAATTATCGCTCGCAAATCGCCTACTTTTAATCTACCCTAGATTACTCCCTCTAGCTAACTTTTAACACAAAAATAGTGCTTAATATATATCTATAATTACGTTATGTATGCTATACACTCAATAATATCACTTATCTTGATCAAATATCCTTATATTTTCGCAAGTTTGCTGCACCAAATTCAAACCAATTCACCACCGGAAGTTCCCCTCAAAAGTGTTGTCCCTGTGTTTCACGCCATATATTTGTATATACCTTTTTCGCGTAGTATATGCAGTCGTTTGACAGCAGCGGATCTTTTTCCAATGTCTTTATCTGTCTCACTGGTCGTACCACATATTTGAATCCCACATCGGATAGCAACGTGTTTGCCAGCTCTTCGCGTACGTTTTTGGTTGGCGCCTCAACTGAGCTTCCTTCAATTAGGCGTCGCATTGAACTGTTCACACGTACCATCTCATACTGTGTGCCATTTATTAAAACACCTTCATAATGATATGTGACTTCTTGAATATGGCTCGTATCAAAATATACAAATCTGACGAAGTAGATGACCATAACAAGAGCAACGGAGAACAAGTACGTGGATCGACGCAATGAGACCAAAGTCAAAGACGACTTTCGCACCAGTACTTTCAGCAGCCCGCAACACTGAAACAAATTGAAACAACAGTATTCAAACTCACATAAGCTATTTTATCTTAGACGTATCTGACATAGTTCTCATGATAAACAATTACACATAGCATTATGATATTGATGATAGTAGTAACTACATATGTATGTTGGCGCGCTCTGGGGGAAATCCCATGTTAAGAGATAGGGATTTCCACAAGGCCGCGCCAAGCGCTTACGCTTATGATTATGCAAATGAGGTCTTTGGCGCGGCCTTGTGGAAGTGCAAATGACCAATCACGAGCGAGCTGGGTATTGTGGGCGTGGTTAGTTATGCAAATGAGCTTGTTAAAGTAGTTCCGTACCCGGGTTAAAGCAGAGTGAATTTTATCGCAAAGGTATCCGACCATTTTTTGAATTTTCACCCTATGTAAAGGATAGCAGCTATTATCGTAAAGGTATCCGACCACTTTTTGGATTTTTATCCCATGTTAAGAGATAGAGAATTTTTATCCCGTGTTAAAGCATAGGGAATTTTATCGCAAAGGTATGCGACCACTTTTGGGATTTTTCACCATGTTAAAGCATAGGGAATTTTTACCATGTTAAAGCATAGGGACTTTTCACCATGTTAAAGCATAGGGATTTTTCACCATGTTAAAGCATAGGGATTTTTCACCATGTTAAAGCATAGGGAATTTTCTCCATGTTAAACCATAGGGAATTTTATCGCAAAGGTATCCGACTACTTTTCGATTTTTCACCATGTTAAAGCAAAGGGAATTTTTATCCCATGTTAAAGCATAGGAGCTATTATCGTAAAGGTATCCGACCACTTTTCGAATTTTTATCCCATGTTAAAGCATAGGCCATTTTCACCATGTTAAAGCATAGGGAATTTTATCGCAAAGGTATCCGACCACTTTTCGAATTTTTATCCCATGTTAAAGCATAGGCCATTTTAACCCCATGTTAAAGCATAGGGAATTTTATCGCAAAGGTATCCGACCACTTTTCGAATTTTTATTCCATGTTAAAGCATAGACCATTTTAACCCTATGTTAAAGCATAGGGAATTTTATCGCAAAGGTATCCGACCACTTTTTGAATAAAATAAAATATACCGAACAACATTTGAATATGTCACACACGAGATTGCTTGGCCCGGAGGCCGAGGCTCCGCCAAGGGATCGAAACCTTATTTGGTTGACTATGACATGTCGAAAATGTGGTGTTGTAATAAGGGGTAATAAAGGGTTATAAATTCAGCGGAGACCGTTTTGTCGGAAGTAATGTATACGAAATGTAGACTACATATAGGACTATGTTACATCAGAGCCTATAGCCTCGTTTTTTCGAACAGAGTGACCATTTTGGAATTATACCTTTGGTGTCTCTTACAAAACCCATACTCGAGACGTATCTGGACTTGTTTGGTTGTTGCACGCGAGCGCGCGCGAACCGCACCGTGATTGCGCAATGTCATTGCTCGTGGTTATAAATAAACTCGTACGCGGAGACGTGACTGGACATGTTTGTTTGTTGCGAGCACGCGCACCCTGTATGACATCATCAAACGTCCACGCGCCGTAATTTTGTATGTGAGGTTGACTTAGTTAAACAGATAGTGCTTTGGTTAGCCATTGTTTTGTGTTTTCGTGCTTGAATATAATCTCATCATTTGATGTTATGGGCAGCTACATACTATAGCGAGTGAAAAATTCCCCTGTTAACTGGTATGAACTTGTATGAACTCGTAATGGCTGCTCTGTAACTGTGTGTTGGGAGAACATCTCGATATTTGGTCCGTAATAAAACATACGAGATACCAGTATAGGTATAGTGTATTACCTATTGTTTGTAAGAACTATATCGAGCACAGGGTATAAACAACCCTGTATATCTTTTTGAACTATAACATTAGTTAACATACGACATTTGTCCTTATACCAATATAGTTAATACTCTTTTGTGAGAATGCGGTTGGCTCTGAAAAGAACCGTTTAAACAACTAAAACTGTTAAAACATAATTTGTATCGACGCGAGAATTGTGAAATATGGCAAACTTCACGCGTCTTGGTTTTTTCGTATGCGGAGGCGGTCAGAGGGCGGCAGGACATCATTCCTACCGTGGCGGGATTGAGTCCCATTACGTACAGGAGACAAGAACCACCGTCGACGAAGGAGGGAGAGGTCTGACACCTGTAACTTCTCTTGTTTAGACGACATCGTTACCATCACCAAAAAGGTCGTCAGCAACATCTTCACCATCACCGGGCCCAGGAACTGACCACATCACATACAGGAGACAAGAATCACCGTCGACGAAGGAGGGAGAGGTCCGACACCTGTAACTTCTCTTGTTTAGACGACATCGTTAATCGCTAACCAAAGCACTATCTGTTTAACTATTTATTTTATTCAAAAAGTGGTCGGATACCTTTGCGATAAAATTCCCTAAGCTTTAACATGGGGTTCAAATGGCCTATGCTTTAACATGGGAAAAAAATTCGAAAAGTGGTCGGATACCTTTGCGATAAAATTCCCTATGCTTTAACATGGTGAAAATGGCCTATGCTTTAACATGGGATAAAAATTCGAAAAGTGGTCGGATACCTTTACGATAATAGCTCCTATGCTTTAACATGGGATAAAAATTCCCTATGCTTTAACATGGTGAAAAATCGAAAAGTAGTCGGATACCTTTGCGATAAAATTCCCTATGGTTTAACATGGGGAAAATTCCCTATGCTTTAACATGGTGAAAAATCCCTATGCTTTAACATGGTAAAAATTCCCTATGCTTTAACATGTTGAAAAATCCAAAAAGTGGTCGCATACCTTTGCGATAAAATTCCCTATGCATTAACACGGGATACAAATTCCCTATCTCTTAACATGGGATAAAAATCCAAAAAGTGGTCGGATACTTTTACGATAATAGCTGCTATCCTTTACATGGGGTGAAAATTCAAAAAGTGGTCGGATACCTTTGCGATAAAATTCCCTATGCTTTAACCCGGGGTCGGAACTACTTTTCCAAGCTCATTTGCATAACTAACCACGCCCACAATGCCCAGCTCGCTCGTGATTGGTCATTTGCACTTCCACAAGGCCGCGCCAAAGACCTCATTTGCATAATCATAAGCGTAAGCGCTTGGCGCGGCCTTGTGGAAATCCCTATCTCTTAACATGGGATTTCCCCCAGAGCGCGTCAACATACATCGTACACCACCTATATTACTACTGATGATATATTTTAAAACGTTACTATGAATATGAAGCACCTTCGTCCATTGCAGTCTAAAGCGAGAGTTTCATCGTATGTCACTATTAGTCGGGGGGTGGGGGGGGGGGGGGCAGTAAATGATATTGTAAAATCACATATATCTGGATATCTTTATACACCCAAAAGATCATGTGTCAGTTATATTTAATTTCAAAAGGACCATTTTAGCGGAAAGCTGATTAAATTGTTCAAGATCAAAGCAGTTTTGTGTAACTGTAGCTCCGCGGTTGACATTGATATTCCAGATTTGTGATCACATTTGTTATACGCAAATCAGCCATATGCAAGCAGTCAAATGTTATGATATTACAAGTGTATCCTTGTGTCAAAAAACAATCAGGAATTTTAAATCCCTCAAATATGTCATGTGAGAGTAAACCTTGTGTTTATGGCAACCTATTGATATTTGGTGGCAGATTTTTTATTTATACAAGTTAGTTATTCCTTCAGTGAAACTTTAACGTATACCAAATACACACCGTAATTTCACGACACAGTCACACTGAGTATTTTGTCGATGGCGATAGTCGATCAAGTTCGCTATTTGAAATTCTAGTCATATGGCAAACCAGTAATATTTGGCGTCCTTATTGGTTTTATGCAAATTATTAATATTTCAAGAACAGGGTTACCTGGAATCAGCAAGGTTAGTAATTTTGAACATGTAGTCTGCTTAACTGAATGTCTTGAATATGGGAAGATACAAACGTTTTGAACATCAAAGGGTACTGCATTTACTCCAGCCCACCTCGACAAATTTACCAATAGAGCTTGTTTTGAAATCGAATATTGTTTTTACAATTTGAAATTTCGCAGGACGAAACATTCAATTGGTAATACTCTTATTGGCTTGCTAATCACAAATTGGCAGGCAGTTTGCCAACAACATATTTATTCTTGTCTTAAGAACATGTATAATTAATAAATATAAATGCGGAACAGATTGCCTCTTTTTAAATTACAGACTTGAACTGAATTGTGTTAAATGCAAAACTATTACACATTTCAGGTGCATTCTATAAGTTGCTAATGCATTCATTGTGTTAACAGTAGGTTATATTTAACATGCGCCATAACAGGACAGTGTAATACTATCCATAACATTAACACGTTATAATAATTCACTGATTCTAATTCTGACTAGACAGTTTTCGATAGTTCAATACCTTAGACCGAACCAGTTAAGCTCCCTCTTTCCCAATCTATCTGTGCGAGATGCCCTACAATCACCAATTCAATGCTGACTATTTCGCTGTGCAGAAGACTACAGCAAGTCCTCAAGTAGTCGCATTGACCGCGCCTGCAGACAGAATAGTCCTCATATCAAGAGAGCAGGAGGTGCTCTTCGACAGACGCATGCAAGTCCAAAGGATATAAAATGGCTTGGTTTATATTATTTTGCGAAAAGATAACTAAAAATACACCTTATAAAAGTGTGGTGTTAGGCTTGAACCTACATCTCCCGCACACGTGTCAGTAGTAAAAACCTGGGAGCGCCGAGCCAACGCACTTAAGCACTCGGCCACAGCTCTTCCATCATGTTATGTTATGATATCATATAACGTTACTTTCAGCAGTTGGATACAATATTTTCGTGTGTGTATGTGCGTGCGTGCGTGCGTGCGTGCGTGCGTGCGTGCGTGCGTGCGTGCGTGCGTGAGTATATTTATTGATGTAGATTAGTTTTCCTGGGTCGCAATCGAAACCATTTTTCTCAAAATAAGCTGAAGCGCCGTAAGTTTTTAGGTCGGCTTGTCTTGTTGTCAGGTTGACTGTAGCGGATGTTCTGTCGCTTCATTTTTTCAACAAAGTTGGTATTCGTGTGGAACCGTAAAATAAATGCTTGTTCCTCTATTATGACTAGTGTTTATATTAGATCGGAATACCACACAATAACTCATTCGGACGCTTGCTGCGACCCAACATCTATCGTTGTACACATGATGTGAATGTAGTGAAAGTGCTGGCATGTTGCGTGACATTCGCGCCTCTGATGTCACATCTGGGAATACCGAAAAGCGCGCCAAAATACGCATATTCGAAGAAGACCAGTGTAAATTGTGGAATTATACAGTTATTGAATTCTGGTAAAAGTATTGTCTTGATGGAAATGGAAATATACAGGAAGATGTAGTCTAATTCTGTGAATTCAAACAATAGTTTTTGTTAACTCCATTCCTGTAATGTAACGAAATTATTGCGTTTAGTGCATTTTTGGAGCGAAAAGAGCGACTCGGTTTGCAACCGTTGCGACCGTGCGTTACTGCAGTGAGCGATCGTCGCTCTTTGTGCCTGAAAAGTGCACCAAAACGCGATATTTTCGTAACATTAATATGCCTGGGATGATGTTGGATGATGGAACTATTGCGCTGAGGTATCAGATTTACGCAAAATTATAGTTACATCAACGAAATCGAGGTGGACCCGGATACTAGACCAAGATAATTGTTGATAGAAGCTTCATTAACCTTCGTTGCAAACAGCACCATCTTGGATTACGGCAGACACCGAATCTGTCTCTGGTAAAGATGCCCGTCTACGTTTAACAAAGCCAAGTATCACTGCATCCATGTGCGTTGTGGAAAAAAAACGGCAAGGAAATCATGTCACTCCGCGAATTAATCTCTACAAAAACGGCATAATTTCACTTCCACTACTTTTTACCACTTAACCTGCTAATATGCCTGCTCAATTGAACTCATTACAATCAAACGTAGTCACCTTGTGCATCGGCATCCAACGTAATTGTTAGTGGTCTCTATGAATACCAATTTCGTTTCTATTGTTGCGCCGGTTTTCGTGGGTCATACACGGTATGCGAAAGGCCGGAGCAATCCTTACGAGGAACACAAATGCACATTATCCGGTGTAGTACATTCGAAACGTTTTGCGGTTCAAAGCACAACAGGGCTTGACCGTACTTTGAAAACACTACCGTAGTGTTTTGACATAGGTTCAAAACACCCTAGTCATATTGGGATGTAGGCGACATTCTTGCATTTGAACATCACATTTGAACCTAAAATCTGCCAGTGAACTCGACGGTAACGTCAGCTACGTCTTCGGCCAGATATAATTCCAGGTACTTCGCTCGTCCCAGTTATCAAGCGTAACACACAAACAAGTTCACTTTAAATAGCGTTATAACTAAAAAATTAATATAGAACGGAAGATTGTTTCAACAAATATTTTATATCTCCGTTATCCGCAAGATGAAGTAACTCTAACTATTCTCGTTATATACCGGTAATCAGTCTTGTGCGACCGCTTTGGCTATGCAGACGACCCCGATCGTCCAAAGCAAATTCTACTATTCATGTATTAATCTATTTTAGCTCCTCTGAATTGACTTTTGTGTAGAATTATGGCGCTCTACAAGTTGACGTTATTAATATTAATTAATTAATTACTATACCCTCTTTGCGAATGTAATTCTTCGGATTTATTTTTACCCAGACAAGCGCCTCCTCAGTTGTTGTCTCCCTATCTATACCGCCGTCTGCAGTGCATATTGGTATGCGGACGTTATGCACGATCTTAATTGTTTCCTTTTCAGCGTATGCGATATATTCCTGCCTTCCTCATTGCATTCGCACCGTCTTGTACACATTCTTCGCCGCACTCGCACTTCCACACGCACATCATCGGTAACCATTCCGCTGATGAGCACAAATCCACCAGCATGCTTGGTCTACTTCACCTCCATCATGATGTTTAACCCAGTGAAACGCAACGAGGGTGGACGTGATGTGCTGATGGTCGCGAGTCAGGCCAAGTTGCAGTTAAGTTGTAAATGCAAATGCACTCCTTTCTGCATTACATCCCAAGTATATGCACATGCGAAGGGAAAAAAGTAAAATGTGGGCTGATATACCCGTTTAGTATTCTGAAAACTGTAGCTCTGAAGAGAGCGACATAGACGGCTGATGACACTGTTTAGGAGTCTAAAATAACTTACATGTTTGCACAATTCTTGCACTGTGCGAATATCATCTTGTTCGCTTGTAAAAATCATCTTATTAATTAAATTATCTTATAAAGGATGTCACTATTCATTCTTTGGTAGATGTTGCTTCAATAGTCATTCTTAAATCATGTTTAGTACATAAACGAAAATGGAAATGGTGCATATCATGAAATTTTTGTCGACTGATCATACAGTAATTATATGGGTGGGCTATTAGTTGTGTTTATATAATTTTGGGGTGTTGAACACATAATGCTGAACTCCACGCAGTGATCAATAGATAAATGAATTAAGGTTATTTTAATATATTTATCGTTGATATTGATTATGTGTGACGGTAACTGTTACATTTTATGTGATGTCGACGATTGTTCAAAGTTTCGACTCGAGCCTCCTCAAAATTAAATATATCGATAGGATATTACTTGCCCTTATTTGTACAACATTTTGCATTGTTATTTTATTTCTACTATGTACATTAGGAATTACAAATACATTCCGAGATCCTATAGGCCTGATTGTAAAACCAATTTTCAGAGTCAGGCCAGCAGCTTTGAGAAGGTTGCACAAACACAGGGCAATAATAATGCGTCAAAATCTCCTAAAATTAGGACCTCTGCTCCCTGACTAGTCGATGCTTCATGGACGTTTGCATCTGTTTTGATATAACAACAACGCATTCTGAATCGTCACAACCAGGCGTTACGCAAATGTTCCCCACCTCTGGACTGGATACAGACGCAGCAGGATAAAGATAGTCTTTACAGATACAGATGCGGCAAGATGAAGAACATCGTCAAACATATGCTGCCCCTTGGTCGCCTTTGACTTGCTTTTTCGAAGTTCTTGCCTATGTTGAGGCTGTTGCGCTGGTTCGGTCTTCCTATCCTGTAGTGCATGTTGCACAAAGATTTGCAAATAAATGAATAGTTACAGGGCCTACATATAATTTCAATAAAACTAGATTATCATATAAACTAGGCCTACACTCAACATAATATATATGCGTACCCTCGCATGCCCAGATGGACCTAAAGGGACCAGTAAAATATAATTGCAACAAAGGACGACATCGAATCCTGACAGGTCTCGACTTCCGAGTACACTCTGCTGCACCACACACGATATGCATGTTACCAAAAATAGATAAGCGAACGAAAAATGAACAACTCAGAACACGTCCAAAACATGAAATTCTACGGTCGCTAGTATCCTCACGGCTCGTCCTGTCCCGACGATCTTGGTATTATTTGAAAGGATGCACTTTTGTTATTCTAGCGTCATCTAGATTTCCCGGTAACCGCTTAAAGAACACCGCTAAACGGACCTACAATCACGCCGTTTTCGGTGTTCTGTACGGTTCCGAACGCTGTTGGCGGCGGGTACTCAGTACATTAATCTTCCGATTGCGGCGCTGTTTTCCTCATTTGCATAGGTTCAGACATGCGCACTTCGCCATTTCTTGATTTCATGTTATAAGCTCCACCCACTTTTAAACCGCGGCGAAATTGATGTGCTTTGGTTGATATGCGTGATTGTGACGTCACGCCTACTTCGCGTATGTAATTTTAGCAGCCGTTTGAAAGTGGGTGGAGCTTATACCATGAAATCAGATAGTGATGCCTCAATCGGCAGATTGGTGAACTGTGTCGACGAAACACCATCGTTCGCAGTGTCTAAGACACCGGAACGGTCCCGGTTGTAGGTCCGTTTTTAGTTAATTTTAGGAGTGATTATCAGGATACCATTTGCATGTTTGGATAGCAGAAAGCATAAACTTTCAAACGACATCAATATTGTTGGGATCCGACGAACCGTAATGGTACTAGCAGTCGTTCAAAAGGCGTTTTTGGAACGTGTTTGACAGTTGTTCATTTTTCGCTCGCTTATATATTTTTGATGTTACATAATTGTCATGTCGAAGCGTAGCATAGATATCTCCCCGTTCAATACCGATCCACTAGAAATACGCGGGTAGGAATATATTAAGGCAAGGCATACATAACAATAATGATAATTGGTGCCGTGCCTGTCAACATCAAATGTTGCTCAGAGTCTCGTCTAGTGCTATGTTTTTTTAATCTACGACCTATAAACAACAGCTGTACAGTTGTAAAAATGAACTTTTTTTACAGTGTTCACGTCACCATATTAAACGCTATTCTAAACAAATTGTGGTTTAAGGCGTGCTTGGAAGTGCGTGTTTGTCTTTGCCGTCCGTACTAAGTCTGGCAATCTATTCGATAGATTGGCAGTGGATACAGTACAACGGCGTCCACCTCATGTGACCGTCTGCGAAGCCGGTAGGCCAGATAGACAGACAGACAAACGTATTTTATTTTGACCATACATACATTGTATGTGAAGAAGTTTCTCAAATTGAAAATATAACATAAATAAACATTATATATATGTAACATAAATATAAATAGACAGATCAATGAGACTCTCATTAAGACATGAAAAGTCGCTAATATGAGAGCCAACTTTGCGTAAAAAAGAAAAGAAAACATATATATATATATCATACATCACATCATGTGCACAGTAATCATTTAAATCATCAAAGATAAAATAAAAATAATAATAATGATGATTAAATGTTTACACAGGATGCGCATATCTGTCAAATAATATATAAACGTCCCCTTAAGTTTATGAGAAAACAGATATAAAAGTTTAAGGTATATTAGAAAATTTATTTTAATTCCCTTTTTAGTTGTTAGTATTTTGGCATGTGTAGCATTTTGGGATTTTACATTTATCATCATAATTTCAGATGATGAATTGTTTAGCATACATAGTAAATCCATTCAAGGAATGAGTGCAAATTTTGTCGGTGAATAAATTTGAAGTGTTGTTCAAAACATGAGCAATAATATATCTTATGGTTTTCTTAGCAAATTCTGTGTTTACTCTTTCAATGTGAACATCTTTTCTACTTCAAGTGTTATGACTATGTACATATGTATTTAAAGCAATTGGTATGTTCTGCAGATATGTAGATATATTTAACTTCTGGTGTTTATAAGCAAACAGTCGTTGTTGAATTTTAAATAAGTCTTCAACTTTCAATAATGTAAGGTTTTTCAATAACGGTTCGGAGTGTGCCGTGTATGAGCTGTTTGTTATTACTCTAACTGCTCGCTTTTTGTGGTTTAGTAATTTTTTTATGATTTTCACCCCATGCGAGTAAACAGTAGTTGATATGGGGGAGCACAAGTGCACTATAAAGTGTTAATAAAACATGTTGTGACAACATATGCTTCAGTTGATTTAATATTCCAATTGTTCTTGACAATTTATTACATATTTTATTAATGTATATATTCCAGTTTAGGTGTTTATCTAACATTAATCAGAGAAAATTAAAATGATATACACATTCTAATGGTGTGTCATCTATATTAAATTGCAATCTTGGAATTCGTTTCTGGGGATGATAGAACAACATCATGCATTTTGATTTACTAGCATTTAGTGAAAGTTTGTTTACTTTTAACCATACGCTTATTTGATCAAATTCAGCACTGATAACATAAAATTAATAGATTGTGTATTGAAAGAATGAACTTGATAAAGTTGAATCGTCATTAAAATGTCATGGTCTAGTGAATCAAAGGGTTTTTGATAAATCTAAGGATATGGCTATGGGAATTTCACCTTTATGCATTCACGGGTGATTTTATCAATTAGTTCCAATGCAGCTAGTTCTGTTGATGGTCCCTTTCTAAATCTGCCCTGACGGTTGAAAAGTATATTTTGTTGAAAGAATGTATATAGCTGATTAAACATAATTTTTCGATTACCTTTGATATAACAGGCAACAGTAATATGGGTCGATAATTTGTAAATATACTATCATTTTCGTTTTTGAATAATGGGATTACCTTTGCTATATTAGGTTGTCTGTAAATATTACTGTTTCAATAGTTTGATTTATTATTGTAAGTGGCTCTGTTAAAACTTATTATTTTACAAATTTCAATTTTGTAGATATACCGTGTATTCCATAACTAGATTTTGCATGTAGGTTATGAATAATATGAACTAAGTAATTTTTGTTAAGTTTTTCAAAAAATAAATTCTGAATTGTGTTTAGCAGTTAAATACTTTGTAAAAGAAACATTAATTGGACTGTGTATTTTGTTGGCGAGATCTGGCCCAATCTTTGTAAAGACGTTATTAAAATGATTTGCAATGGTTGCGTTATCTGTGACTTGTTTTCCATTCACGCTAAACACGTTAGGAAATGACGTTTTCTGTTTAGTCCTGTTTAAGATTTCATTTATTGTTAACTAAATGTTCTTGATGTTTGTTTTGTATTGTTTGAAACACCTTTCGTAGTACATTTTCTTTGCGAATATAATATTTATTTTCAATATAGTATTGTATTCCTGTAATTGGGTTTTAGTAATACATATTCCCGTGATGCATGTCTTAACTTCCGAAGGTTTTTGTATAAATTATCCCTGTGTTTTATAAATCGGACAATGCCTATTGTTATCTATTTAGACTTTTTATGTTTAGTTTGTTGAACTTTAAACGTTTACTTGGGAAATGTTTTTCTTTTAGTTTGTTAAGAATATCTCCCTCAATATTTAGGTTTATATTTCGGTTGTTATTTGAATTTGTGTAATTTTTTTGTCTAGCTTGTTACTATTTTCCAAATCGTTAAACAAAAATTAGCATACGCGTTAAACGAATGTCTTGTAACATTGGCATATTTGGGCTTTGGGTCATCGTGATCACATATTGTATTCAAACATCTAAAATAAGGCTGGTGGTTTTTGAAAAGAATACCATATGTAGTATTTGGTGTGGGTTTGGATACAGAAAACGTTATCTATTAGTGCTGCATTGTAATTCCAAAACTGTGTCGGGTTTGGATACAGAAAACGTTATCTATTAGTGCTGCATTGTAAATCCAAAACTGTGTCGGTAAGGTTATTTTTAGATAAAAACTATAAGTAATTAGTGCATCCAGAAAGTTCCCAAACACACCCGTTGTCTTGACTCTTAGTAAAATTTCCAGCAAATATGACTTCTTTATTTTTTTTTCTATGGGTCTAATATAGGATTACACTTGCAATAAAAACTTTGTAATTTTCAATATTGTCTCTGGTCGGTCTGTAAATATTTCCAAGTATAACTTATTTTTTTTATTAAACTTTACTAAATATGTCAATGTATTGACCTCCCCATAGAGTTGATGAGTTAAATAGAGTTTTGTACTTATATTTCTGATTAAGGTAAATAATCAGTCCACCTTTTTGTTTTTGCTGCAGTGTTTCCCTTTTACAATGCAATGATAACCGTTCAACTGTAGAAGGGACGCATCGTCGTTATCGCTAAGCCATGTATCTTGCAAACAAATAGCACTACATTGAAAACCAGCATCATTACGTTCATCTACGAATATTTGCAATTCGTCAAACTTCGCACGTTTTCTCTCAATATTACTACTTAAAATTGCGAAACAATTTCGCTTTTATTTCAACATATCAATAAGATTTTCACTCACTTCATATGGAGAATGTTGTATTAATTTTATACTGACATCTTCTTCATCATCGGTAGTTTCATTAAGACATAGAATGTTGCGTAATGAATGTGTTTTATTCATCCCTACTTTCCACACGCACAGTCTATTTGGTAATCACGGAATCCTTGATCACCAATGTACCTCTCTTAGTTGAAAGAGAGGTATGCCACCTTTCCCTGTTGTCGTGCTTCCCGCAGTTTCGGGAGAAGCTCTTTTCGTTTATCGACAACTCTCTGTGAGTAATAATACATAGCGGCAAAGACACTGATCTCAATTGTAGATTCGGTTGGCGTCGGCTCAGTAAATCTGCGATATCAATCACAATCAATCACAATACTTTATTGTCCCTTGGATGTGGAATTCATTTTGAATGATGACGTGTGGCTGAATGGTGTTGAAAGCGGACGAAAAGTCAATAAAGACTATCTTGACAAACGAATTGATCTTTTAACTAAACAGCACAGAGGCTAAATGCAAACACTCCAGGTTGCCACAACAACGCCTGTGGCACCGCTAAATGTGAAAATTCCGCTAAATGTGACAGGTCCGCTAAACCAAAAAAAATTCTACGCTAAATGTAAAAATTCCGCTATATGTGAAACAATTACACTAAAAAAAGTACGTCCGATAAACGTGAAAAAGTATCAACGCTAAATGTGAAACATAGGGGGGCCCGCTAAAGGTGAAAACCTTCCTACGCTAAATCTCAAAACAACGTTCATATTCAGTTCCATATAAGAATGGAGGGTGTGCGTGCGTACATATGATATATTGTCATAATAATAATTGCCTACTTTCATTAGCGAGAATTCTTATAGTTAGTTATATTTACGAATGGATCGCAAATTCGTGAAGGTGATGTCAAGAGTCGATTAAACATATGCAACGCGGTGCGAAAAGTAGCCGAAAAAGCCACTGGTCATTGCAATGAGCGCAAAAATAAAGCGTTGATGCGGAGTCTGAAAACCCTTGTATACTGCATGGCATCATAGTAGAATGCAAACAAGAGAAACATCTCTACTGAGTGAGGGTCTTCCTTCCACGTACAAAGCACGCTGTAGAAAAATGGTGTTACGTGACAGAATTAGCATCGACACCGAACAATACTCTCGAGTCACGGGGTAGACATTCCCATCGGTCCAAGTATTGCATACCTATGACCACGGATAGTAATCGACATAATCAGAAGTGTCAGAATTCGGACTTCATATCAGCTACTATCCGCGAGGTGACGGCAGTTGTCAGTTCGCTGCAATGGCGTATAATTTGGCAAAGCTGGGAATTTATAGAAGCGCAGATAAATTGCGACGATATGTAGTGAACTATCTGGATACTCATAGGGCATTGGGAAGCTCCGAGCAGGGTGTACCATGGAGCAGTTATCTCACCGAATCGACACTTCAGTATTTACACCGTATGAACCTACAACGTGAATTTGGGGATCAAATAACTTGCAAGCAATGTCTCAATTGTTCAATCTCCAAATAATTGCAGTATCTACTCTGAATCACGGAACGACTCTCTTTCGACCTGATGGACTTTCTCAGGTGACAAATGATCAACCTTGTGTTAACTTAGGGCATTTCCATGAGGGTAACGGCGAGCACCACGTATGCTTAGACGCAAATAGTGATGATGTACGAGAGGTTGTCGTAGCTAGTGATCAAATAACGTGGAGTAGTTCGCCTGAACAAGAATTTGACAAAAGGAGACACGCACCCAGAAGTTGAAAAAATTAGCTATGCGCATAATCTAGAGGCTAACAATATTTCAATATCCCGCAAGTATTCACACGAGCTACCAAATAGGCACCCCGAGAAAGAGATGGACATTCAAATCGAAGAGAACTGTGTTGGAGAATGGTGTTTTCTATATCGGTGTAGTTAGATCTGCTTGGAGTGAAAGTCAGCGAATTCATAATATAGTTGAGTATGTTTCGAAGCACACGAACCATGTTCGTTCGGACCTTCTGATGCAACTGGAAGGGAGTTTGGACTTTTGCCAAGGCATAATATGTAGATGGACGATATATAAACTAATACGGTTGGCGGGTGTAGTACCGTAATGGTTTTGGGTGGGTATCTACTGGCGGGGCAGGGGCACCCATGGAGAAATTCTAAGATGGCGCCTGTTTGAGGTGTCTATACGTGTGTGTATGCATGTAGTCACGTGACCGGATTAGTGCACCCTCTGACGGAAGAGAGCGGAGTGAGTGCCCCTTGAAGTTTTATCGTGTATAAGGAAGATAGGAACGAAAGATCAAATATGAAAGTTTAAAAGGTGTTGTAAGGAGGGACATTAGAGATAAAGATGTGTATTGAATGATGAATTGATAATGTGATTTGTATGTATGTATGTGTATAAGAAAACGTCTTCCTATGTTGTATCGTGTATAACGTGCATAAAAGGTGTTGGAAGGTGGGTCATTAGAGATAATGAAGTATACTGAAAGATGTGTTGATAATGTTTATAATTCGTGCTATGTGTTATCGTGTATAACGAGGAATAAACGAAAGATGACATATGAAACTTTAAAATATGTGTTGGAAATGAAATTGTATGTATGTATGTATGTATGTATGTAAATATGAAAGATTGATTTCTAAGGTAATAACCAACAAAACAACATATTTCCAAATTTGAATAATATTTATTCCATAAAATCCACGAAACCATCATCATCTGTATCTGTATCTAATACACAATTTTCGACATCCCCGTGTCCACGGGGGCAACATCATCCGGTTCGTACCAAGGAGATACCGGGTCATACCGTGGGCGTGTTTCTAGGAATTCCCGCATGACGGGTCTAAACAAGCAGTCGTGTTCTTCACGGAGTTCTACCTCTCATCCGGTCACGTGACTACTCAGACTATATATGTATATATATATATACATATATATATATATATATATTTATATATATATATATTGTGCGAGGTACAGTCGGGTGGAATACGGTAGCGATGTAACCAAACATCGCGTAGGTAGCCGACACGAGAAGAGTGCAGGCTAGGTCAACAGACGGGTAGAGATAAGGATGGACTATGACACAAGATGTAGTCGTCTGCTGCTGATAGAGATATCTATATACTGTAATGAAAGTACTTACATTTGAGCACCGCAAACATCATGAAGGCGCCATTGCGCACGAAGTTCGTCCCAATGTATTGCAGACATAGTTGTAGATGTGAATGGAATGATTTGAATGTAACAAACGAGAGATATGTATAGGATAAATTATATGGAAACACACTGTATGGAAAATTTTGATAGGCAGACACACTGTATGGAAAGTTTTGATATGCAGACACTCTGTATGGAAAGTTTTAAAGTACAAACCTATATCAGCAAGGAGAGTCATATGACAGAGGGACCAGCTGGCAATGAGCGCGTATCCTAACCCGCGCGCGCGCGCGCGTGATGTCCGAAGGGCAGCTATTAGCAAGACAACAATGCATGAATGTACCTTATCGGAACGCAGACTATACAGGCGAGGACAGACAGACAGCAACGGGTCCACGATAAGAACTCTGTGTGTGAGCGCGCGCGGTCAGTGCCTACGGTGTCAACATATGGCGATGGCGGTCAGTATGGATGTACAATTTAGGAGCGCTGGACACTACCTATCGAATTTCTATCCGTGTGATATACACATATCGGGCGAAGACTTTGCTTGTGCAGAGGCAGCGTATCAGTATAAAAAAGCCAAGCACTTTGATGATGACATCACAGCGAGAAAGATACCGACTGCACGCAGCGGAATACATGCGAAATACCTCAGTAGACGCATTAAATGGAAAGCAGACTTATCGTCCACATGGCTAGTACAACGGCGACACGTAATGTATGCCGTAGTCGCTGTGAAATTTCAGGACGTATAACTGCGCAAACTTTTGCTTGTTACAGGTGACGCACACCTTATTGAAAACGTACCTAGTGGAGAAGGATATTGGGGGAAGAGTTCAAGGCGTAACAAAGTAGGTAAGAATATAATTGGTGTTATTCTCATGCAGGTGAGAGACTTCATTAGACAGTGGTCTGTACGGCTTACGTAAGGCGCACAGTGTCAGAGTACGAGAGAGAGAGAGAGAGAGAGGGGGGGGGGAGAGAGAGAGAGAGAGAGAGAGAGAGAGAGAGAGAGAGAGAGAGAGAGCGAGAGAGAGAGCGAGAGAGAGCGAGAGAGCGAGAGAGAGAGAGAGAGAGAGAGAGAGAGA
Organism: Escarpia spicata; assembly: GCA_963995525.1. Taxonomy (NCBI): domain Eukaryota; kingdom Metazoa; phylum Annelida; class Polychaeta; order Sabellida; family Siboglinidae; genus Escarpia; species Escarpia spicata. The sequence goes on along the minus strand of OZ023205.1, from coordinate 44,810,213 downwards.
GAGAGAGAGAGAGAGAGAGAGAGAGAGAGAGAGAGAGAGAGAGAGAGAGAGAGAGAGAGAGAGAGAGAGAAGTCACGCGCCTGGGAAGCGGCTTATCACGAACGCCCAGGGACTAAGAGCGCATGATGGCATAGTCTAGGGTGTGACGTGGACGACACCGTTTACGTATATAAACCTAGCCTAAATCTAGTAGGGCATAACACTCTATCTGATTCTCTGCCGTTCGAACACCTTCACCCCTGAACGAGCGACAAGATGGCGGCTGCTAACTACAAGTCAAGACCCGAGGAAATCGACCTGACAGGACTCGAAAAAGTAAGTGATGGATCTTACGCATTTGATCGCCCACTCACACTCGTAACATGCGCTCTGTCATCTAAATACGTATGTTATTCAGCGAGTCGTCTCTGTAATCGCAATATTCTCGTCGAAGTGAAAGGACACCATAGCGTCAGTGTATGCCCAATCCATTGGCGACAGAAGGGGGGTCCCGTATAGAATTACGTTATGGGTATCCTGTTAGCCGATCGTAAAGGTACCGAGCTGTGGGCGAGAGGATTCGACCGTGTAGTCCAGCGGGTCTTAGAGGGACTGTCAGCAAGCGACTATATGTCGCTGAAAACCGACCACGATCGATACCAGGCATTGAGTATCTTAGAAAGTCAACAAAAGCAGGCTACGTGAACTACACCGTGACGGCCCTGGAAATCAAGCAACCGTAGGTCCTGTCAGTCTGTCCAACAAGGTGGCGCTACGGTATGTGATTTGACACCGGAAGCGATGACGTAATTCCCTATGTCGTTTTGTAGTTGTCCTTATCGTCGGTCGATTACGTGTCCGCCTGGTTGGATGATACACAGGATGCGACGGTGCAGTCTACACCATCTCGCAAAGGCTCCCAAAGCGTAAAACGCCGTCTGAGTTACTCGGACAACACCGACGACGACGAGGCAAGTGTGCTTGTGTGTGGGTCATGTACGTGGTCTAGCGATGATGATGATGAAGTTGATGTCAAAGAGGACCGCAATGATGTACAGGAGGCGGTAGCGAAGGTGAACGCTATTCAAAAGCGTACGGAGAAAATGATAGACGACGATATCTTTATCGCTACTATAACCAACACCTGTGTGCCCTACGCAGCCAACGGACTGTGGCGTCGGTATGCGGGCGTTCACGAGGCACTGTAGAGGGTGGATCGGTCACGGATTTATAATAGTCTCCCTATGGCAGTGACCGAAATCGCGTGTGCATCGCATACGCCTGGTTGGGTTGTTTCTACTATACCACGGGTGAAAGAGAGTCTGCGTACTCGAGATATATCCGGGCTTTGAGACGTAGCTTTGAGACGTAGCCACAAACAAGAACAGCTCACGGAGGAAATGATGGACTTGGAGCTGTTGGTCACAACCGCAGTCTACGCCTGTGTTCGTTTCGTGGCCAACGAACTGGGGCGCACGTTTGAAAACGAAGAAAACGACATGTACAAGGTGGCCAATGATTTGATATACGACAATGTGAAGTGGGCAGTGGCTCATTACAGGTATACAGTGGATACACCGGAGTGGACACGTGACACTATAGCACGTGTGCAAGTCATCCTGCGTACGCGTGATATAGCACTGCTGGACGAAAATGACGAGAACTAAAAAAAGTTACACACCTTGTAATGTTGCTATTGTTGTTGACAGGACGATGGTGCTGCCTCTAGTGGGCTAGGTCGTATACGAGACGCCTATACGGAGAAGGCGTTGACGGGGGCACCAAGGAAAAAGGTTCCGCGTCGATCCCGTGTCGACGTGCCATTACGTCGCGAACTCATTATCCACCTGCATGAACAGCAGCAGCAGCAGCGGGATACGGCATCTCCGCCGTCACGTCCGCACACAAATGTGCCACCACGTGTGACGATGAGTGTGTCTCTGGCGAGTAACGTACCTGGATTCGAACAAGTGCAATTTCTCATCACGAACGGCGATAGCAATAAGTTGGTATCCGACATGATGGCCATCCTTCAGTCTATGAGCGATGCAGCCTACAAAGCCATCATAGACGAATATGAGAGCGTGCTTCACCAACTCGCGTAGGCGGTCGTGACATGGGACGAACAGGAGGCACACGCCGCGAAGGGGGACAATCGGCGACAACCGACCAATCCCTACAAAACACTCATGGGTCAATTGTACGGTTGGCTTCATCAGTTGCCCGTCATCGGATTAAACCCGGGCCGGTACGATCTGAACGTCGTCAAACAGTTCCTGGTACCCTACTTCATGTCCACGAAAGAAACAGAGGACGCAGAAGAAGAAGTAGAGTAGGAAGAGGATGCCGGAGCGTTTCATGTGATCAAACGTGGCAACACGTTTATGTGTATATCGACGGATGACCTGAAATTCCTCGACATGACTCATTATATCGCCCCGGGATTGTCATACGATAAGTACCTAAAGCGTATGGCTGCGAGGTCACGAAAGGTCACTTCCAGTACGAATACATGGACAGCTTGGAGAGACTTGACGACACCGATCTACCTCCCAAAGAGGCCTTCTTCAGCCGCCTGAAGAACGAAGGTATATCCGACGACGACTACACCCGTTGTCAGGAGGCGTGGCGAGACAACGACATAGAGACGTTGCGGGACTTTCTCGTCTGGTACAACAACAGGGACGTCGTACCGTTCTTGGAGGCCATCGCCAAACAGTTTGCCTTCTACCGACAACGCAGTCTCGACATGTTAAAACAAGCCATCAGTATACCTGGTTTGACCTTGACCTACCTGTTCAACTACGTACCCTAGAAGACCTTCTTTACGCTCTTCAACGAGACGAACAAGGATGTCCATTCAGCTGGTCAGAGAGAACATCGTCGGAGGGCCGTCACTCATCTTCACCAGACATCAAGAGATGGGGGTCACAAGATACGCCGGAACGACTACCGTGATGCGGCTCGAACGTGTCAGTCCTTTGTTGGATACGATGCAAACGCTCTCTACCTGTGGTTGTTATCGCAAGACATGCCGACGGGATGGTACACGCGACGACGGGAAGAGAAGGAGTTCCGACCCGAAGCGGCACAGCCCACAGGTCAGATGACCATCGAATTGGTGACGTGGGAGTCCGAAAGCACGGGACACGCCATATGTCACCAGTCCAACGGACGAGAGAAGCGCATCGGTAAACTGCTGGTGGACGGTTGGTGCAGCGAAACGAAGACAGCCTATCAGTTTCACGGATGCTTCTACCACGGCTGTCCGTGCACCGGTCGTGAGGTCAACGAGATCAACGGGAAACCCATGACGGAACTGCTCGCCGAAACGCGAAAGAACACGGCCTACTTTCGCCACTTTGTGAGGGTCGTTGAGTTATGGGAATGCGAGTGGAATGTTACAAGACGCGATCAGTGCGTGAAACTGTTTCTGGACGCCATCTTTCCCCGCCGCCGCCTGCGTTGGAAAATGACGTCACAACAAATCCTGACAGGCGTACGCAACGGTACCGTGTTCGGAATGATTCGGTGCGACATACGTGTACCGGAGGAATTGCGCGCGCACTTTGCCGAGATGCAGCCCATCTTCAAGAATTTTCATCTGACCAGCGATGACCTCGGACCGTTCATGCGTCGCTACTCCGAAGAATACGATATCGTGGCAACCACGCGTCGCATGCTCGTCGGGAGTTATCGCAGAGATAAGATCCTGCTCGCCACACCTCTCTTGCGATGGTACCTGGAACACGGACTCGAGGTGACGCACGTCTACCAGGTTATCGAGTACACAAAGGTCGCCTACTTTCGACGATTCGGCGAGGCGGTGCCCACTGCACATCGCGAGGTAGACGTCCACCCCGACAAGGCTATGATCGCGGACACCAACAAACTTATGGGGAATTAATCATCAACGTCTATAAGCACCGCGAAGTCACCTACTGTACGCAGAAGAGGGCGTCGATCGTGATCAAAGATCGCCGCTTTCGACAACTCGACGTCGTCACCGACGATGCGTACGAGATCGAAATGCACAAGCGCAGCCTCAAATACGGCTTGCCTACGCACGTGGGATTCTTCGTGTTGCAGTGGGCCAAACTGCGCATGTTGGAGTTCTACTACGATTTCATGGTCAGGTACGTGGAACGTCCGCTGTTCGAGTACTGCGAAGCAGCTACGGACAGCTCTTATTTAGCTCTGGCCGAAGGGTCCGTCGACGACGCGAACACTACTTTCGTCACAGCTCCGAATGGCTACCGTCCGAATATTGCGCCGATCATCAGAGCGAGTACGTGCTCTGTCGACTGGCCGGACGTCCGTGGGGCGGCATCGAGACGTGTTGCAAGGCGCGCAGGGAGTACGATAAGAGAACATCGATGACGAGGGCGCTGGACGGACTGTTCACCGGCGATCGTCCGCTGAAGATGCAGACCGATAGAGGTCTGAAATTCCTGAACCGTGGCGTTCGGGGTGTATTCGAAAAGTACGGTATCAATCACTTCTCCACCTACAACAAGGAGACCAAGGCGAGCAACGTGGAACGCTTTAATCGAATGTTGAAGACGCGCATGTGGCGTTACCTGACGAAACACGAGACGTGGCGATACATGGATATCCTTCAGGACCTGGTACGCTCGTGCAACGACATCCCTCACCGCAGCATCGGTATGGCTCAGTCGCAAGCGAATGCATCGAATCAGGAAGAGGTGTGGCAGCGCGTGTACGGCGGTCAGCACGGTAAGGACGTGCCCAAGCATCATGTGGCAGATCGCGTGCGTATCAGCAATGTCAAGATAAAAGATAAAGGGTACACGGCGAATTGGACCGAGGAAATATTCACCATACACGAGGTGCATCCGTCCGATCCGCCCGTCTATCGCCTGACGGACGATCTCGGCGAAACACTGGACGGTACCTTCTACGAATCGGAGTTGCAGAAGGTGACGGGTCCGACCGATAAACTGTACCGTGTGGAATCGATAGTGGAGCGACGCAAGGTGGGCAGGCGACGGGAGGTGTTGGTGAAATGGTTCGGATAACCTTCGAAATTCAACAGCTGGATCGATGCCAAGGCCCTCGTCGGCTATAAAGACTAGTCCGACACGGTCCGACACGATTTCATTCGCCCACTCATGATGGACGAGACGACATCACAGGTCACCGTTAGCGACGTCGTCGACGACAACGACGAAATCGACGCTCCGCCGCCACAGAAAGAGAGGACTCCGTGGTACATATTCGGCACCGCGTGTCCCAAAGAGGAGATCGTGTTTCTGTGTCAGGTCGTCGTCTTGTACACGGTCATCTTGGTCAGCATATACAATCTGTCACTCGGACACCACGGGAATCCGACTCTGTGGACGGCCCTGTTGAGCAGTTCGTTGGGTTACCTGCTACCCAGCCCGACGATGAAACATACATGACGACGAGTGATTGCTATCTTACGTTGCCTAGCAATGCTTCCATGCGCACGCACCCTGATAACATGCTGACTCACTATGTCACGACGCTACCGCAACGTATCCTACTACCGGGGCGATGGGAGTGTGGACTGGTGGCTATACAGTATCCGCACAGTTGGTACAACGTCGTAGACTATGACGCGGGGTTCGCTGTAACGCTACCGATAGACGCGGAGGCGAACGTGAGGCCCATGCACACGAAGAGTACCAGAATAGAGACCGGACACTATACAGATCCATGGTCATTAGTCCTCGTGTCTAACGCCGCTTTACGTCGCGTGGCGGGGGAGGGAAGGGTGAAACTGAGCGACAGTACCATCACGCATAAGATAACGGTGAACATGCTACCGAATGCCGTCTTCCGCGGCGCTATGCTGACCACCGTTCTCGGCTTTCGCAACAATACGTTGCCCGCTCTCCCGAAGGATCCCGCGACTCCCGAGTTCAAGGTATATAGCATGGAAGCCGACACCGTGGTCAACATGGAACGAGGGCTCGAATTGCTCTACATCTACACGGATGTCGTGGAACCACGAGTTGTCGGTGACAGCCTCGTACCACTGCTGCGCATCGTCCCGCTGAGCGGTAGCCACGGCGACATCGTGTCGAAGACTTTTGACAAGATTCAGTACGCACCCGTGCTCTACAATGAGTTTGATGAGCGACCTCTTGACCCCTGGCGTGCAACCGCATAAGCGTATAAGACGCGCACCCACTACGAAACGAGTCAGTACAGCCGGGCGACGGAAGAGGAAGCAGAAGAAGACACGTGAGTCCGATATATTCGATGATGGCGTTCGTGCATAAACTATCGTGTGAGGGCCTCAAGAGCGAACTCGATCTTTTCGTCGTGCCTCCGACTCAGACCAATATCATCGATAATCACACGGTACAACACCAACCGATGTCCTCGTTCGACTAGGGCGGACCGATCGAATTCGTCATACCCGGTTCGGGAGACGATTACCTAGATCTCGCCAGCACGATGTTACACGTTGAGGCGAAGGTGACGCATACAGACGGAAACGACCTCGCCGCCGCCGATCCTGTCGGTCCCGTGAATAACTGGCTCCATTCGCTGTTCAGTCAGGTCGACGTCTACCTGAACGGAACGCTCGTGACTCCCTCGACCAACACGTACCCGTAACGAGCCTACATAGAGACGCTGCTCAGTTACGGAGAAGATGCCAAGGAGACGCAACTGACGAGTCAGATGTGGCACAAGGACACGGGCAATCGTATGGAAGCCGTCGAAATAGCCGCCGGAGATGCAGCGAACGCGGGGTTCGTCACCAGACGCAACATGATCACCCAGAGTCGCGTGGTCGACATGATGGATCGTCTCCACGTGGACCTGTTCCTACAGGATAAATTCCTCATCAACGGCGTCGAGGTCAAGATACGTCTGGTGCGCAGCAAGGATACGTTCGCGCTCATGGCCGGTGGCGCCATCCCCGACTACAAGATAAAGATCGTCAACGCCACACTGTTCGTCAAGAAGGCCACCCTGAATCCGCGCGTGCAGATGGCTCACATCAAAGCCCTCGAAAAAACCACCGCCACGTATCCGATGCGACCCGTCGACTGCAAGGTCTACTCCATTCCCACGGGTACCCGCTCGCACACGCACGAGAAACTTTTTCTTGGCACTCTTCCGAAACGTCTCGTGCTGTGCTGCATCGATAACGACGCCTACAACGGAAGCTACGTCAGAAATCCTTTTCATGCAAAAAACAACCACATCAACTTCCTCGCCGTGTACGTCGACAGACGACCACTGTGAACGTCGTCGCCTACGCCGAGTTTGAGACCGTGCTGGCGATCGACAAAAGTCGCAACTTATCTACGACTACTGATGGAAACCCTGCAGTTAGTCCGCCTACTCACCCTCGATTCGCACGCCCGTGCCATCATCCGTGGGATCGTACCCAAAGACGTACTCCTCGCCCTCCAGATAGACGCTTACCCCGTCGCCTTCGTGCAACACGCACGACGCGGGTAAACCCGGCGAACATTGGATAGCGCTTTACGTAGACGCCAAAGGTCACGGTGAATACTTCTGCCCTTACGGCTTGGCGCCACGGCACGTCGAGTTAATTCTTGAATAAACACTGGGTAACGTGGACTCATAATTCAAAGAGACTTCTAACGTTTGCGGACAATATTGTGTTGCTTATCTCATGTTTCGCTGTCGTGGACTTCCCATGAAGGAATTCGTAAACGGTTTCGGCACTGATCTGGTAGCAAACGATTTCCGTGTATTTGATTGGCTTAAACAACTGCAATAAGATGTACCCTGTTTCATTAACGGACAGGTATCATCGTCATCGTTCGAGCCTATGTCGCGTAAGATCACGGCCTGTGACGCGGTGTTCAGTCACCCGTAAGTCGTACTACCATCCTACGAGCCACTAGCGTGGTCGTCATGTCCCCTAAGCTCACGACCGCTGACGTGGTCTTCGCTCACCCGCAAGTCTTGTCACATCGTCGTCCACTTGTCGTCGGTTACTAAAACACGGTTTCATGTATCACACGTATGCTTGTATGTTTCGTCAATAAAATTCGTGTGCACTCGTATACTCTTGTGTTTCGTTAGTTCTTTCATACACGCGCATTCATGCACATATATCTCTAAGACACTACCTCCATACCATTCCGCCAGGTGGTAGCACTACGAGGTCGTAACACACTAATTCACACCTCTGCAACCACCGCCATGTGGCCCCACTACTTACACTTCTTTCCGCTAGGGGGAGCTAGATCACGTGGGGATAGGCGCCATCTTAGAATTTCTCCACGGATGCCCCTGCCCCGCCTGTAGATACCCACCCAAAACGACTAAGGTACTACTGGCGGGAAAGGGGAGCGGGGTTGCATTGCGGTTAAGAGAATTGTTTTGGGCTTACCCAAAATGGTACTACGCACGCATTATTGTGATGGCAACCCAACTTCCAGGTACCTTTAAAATATGTAATTTTGTTCCAGCAAAAGTGTGGTAGTAATGGTATACATAGAATGATAGGATACTGTGTGTATGTCAATAGGGTGGTAGTAATGGTATACATATACATAATGATAGGATATTGTGTGTATGTCATTTGTCGGAATGAGAAGAAGTTGATGGGGAAATTTAATGGGAAACAGTTCAGTTTATGAGTCTTTCATATGTGGCACGATGAACGCCATGCAATTATTTGTCTGCTTGTCAGCTTATGTTTACGCAACATAGCCACATAATTGGCAACATTTTTTGCAAACTTTATATTATTATTTTACGAGTGATATTTAATTGTGTCGATTTGTGATAGTTATTGTTGATAGTGTAGGCGATTTTGAAAATGACCAAAATAATTAAGAGTGAATTAAGAGCATTAGGCCTAGATCCTATGTGCTTATGTTTGTCTGACATCCTAAGCTCATGTCGTGATTCTATGAAGTAAAAAACATTTATCTAGAAGCATTATAGGGTTTAGGCCTAGTGCAAGGCCTAGAGCTAAGCATGTTATCAAAATTTATGTTTATCTAAATATAAGATATATTTGGACATTCTGTAATTTGTAACCTCAAACTTGGTGCATTTCGACGACGTTTACTTATAATAGAATAATTGTTTTCTTTGTGTGTCATATTAAGTACGACTGAATCGTTTATGACATGCGTAGTAAATATTTACCTACTTTTATTCGCAAAACGTGGTTAGTCAACTTTTTAAGTTGTTTTATCTGCCTGGACAGGTAATGAAGTTATATTTGTCACATAATGGACATTATTTTTAATAAATGTTTTATTTGTATTTTGTGAGTGATGTTTATCACAATATGTCGATTTGTGATGTCTGATAATTCATTTTATGTAGTCTAGGAGATTTTTTAAATGATAAACATAATTACGCACGCCCGCACGCACGCACACACACACACACACACACACACACACACTCCATTCTTATACGGAACTGAATGTGAATGTTGTTTTCACATTTAGCGTAGGAAGTTTTTTCACCTTTAGCGGGCCTCCCTATGTTTCACATTTAGCGTTGATACTTTTTACGTTTACCGGGCGTACTTTTTCACATTTAGTGTATTTTTTACATGTAGCGGAATTTTGACATTTAGCGTAGTATGTTTGTCACGTTTAGCGGACCTGTCACATTTAGCGGTGCCACAAAAGCCCCTATTCCCACAATATATGTCGGTGATAGATCGTTCGTCGTAGCGTAGGTAAACACAAGCACTGTGTGCGTCAAGTGTATCCAAATCGGCAACCAATGCAGGTATCAACACAAGAGTGATGTCGTCAAACTATGTTTGTGGCAAATGAGCCGGACTATGCAGTTTGCACGTTTTGTAAAGATGTTATGAAAATGATTTGCAATGGTTGCTTTATCTGTGACTTGTTTTCCATTCACATTAAACACGTCAGGAAATGACGTTTTGTGTCTAGTCGTGTTTAAGATGTCATTTATTGCTAACTAAATTTTCTTTGTTTGTTTTGTACTGTTTGAAACACCTTTCGTAGTATATTTTCTTTGCGAATCTAATACTTCTTTTCAATACAGTGTTTGTTGAACTTTACACGTTTACTTGGGAAATGTTTTTCCTTTAGTTTTTTCAAGAATATCTCCCACAATATTTAGGTTTATATTTCGGTTGTTATATGAATTTGTGTTCATTTTTTTCTAGCATGTTACTATTTTCCAAATCGTGAAAAAAATTAGCATACGAATTAAACGAATGTCTTGTAACATTGGCATATTTTGGCTTTGGGTCATCATGATCACATATTGTATTCAAACATCTAAAATAAGGCTGGACATTTTTTGAAAAGAATACCAGATGTAGTATTTGGTGTGGGTTTGGATAGTTTACAGAAATCTGTTAGTGCTGCATTGTAATTCTAAACGGTGTCGGTAAGGTTAATTTTAGGTAAAAACTATAAGTAATTAGTGCATCGAGAAAGTCCCCAAACACACCCGTTGTGTTGACTGTTAGTAAATTGATGTTGAAATTTCCAGCAATTATGACTTCTTCATTTATTTTTCTATGGGTTTATTATAGGAATAAACTTGTCAATAAAAACTTTTCAATATTGTCTCTGGACGGTCTGCAAATATTTCCAAGTATAATTATTTTTTGTAATAATTTACTAAATAGGTCAATGAATTGACCTTCCTGTAGAGTTGATGAGTTAAATAGAGACTTAGTTTTGTACTTATATTTCTGATTAAGGTAAATAATCAGCCCACGTTTTTGTTTTTGCTGCAGTGTTTCCCTTTTACAATGCAATGATAACCGTTCAAGTGTATAAGGGGGGCATCGTCGTTATCGCTAAGCCATGTCTCTTGCAAACAAATAGCACTAAATTGAAAACCAGAATCATTACGGTCATTTACGAATATTTGCAATTCGTCAAACTTCGCACGTTTTCTCTCAATATTACTACTTAAAATTGCGAAACAATTTCGCTTTGATTTCAACATATCAATAAGATTTTCACTCACTTCATACGGAGAATGTTGCAATAAGTTTATACCCACATCTTCTTCATCATCGGTAGTTTCATTAAGACATAGAATGTTGCGTAATGAATGTGTTTTATCCATCCATACGTTCCACACGCACAGTCTATTTGGTGATCACGGAACCCTTGATCACCAACGTACCTCCCTCTCTTTCCCTGTTGTCATGCTTCCCACAGATTCGGTTGGCGTCGGCTCAATAAATCTGCGATATCAATCACAATCAATCACTATACTTTATTGTCCCTTGGATGTGAAATTAATTTGGAGTGATGATGTGTGGCTGAATGGTGTTGAAAGCCGACGAAAAGTCAATAAAGACTATCCTGTCAAACGACTTGAGCTTTTAACTAAACAACACAGAGGCTAAATGCAAACACTCTAGGTCGCCACGACAACGGCCCCTATTTCCCTCAATATATGTCGGTGATAGATCGTTCGTCGTAGCGTAAGTATACACAAGCACTTTTGTGCGTCGGGTGTTTCCGAATCGGCAACCAATGCAGCTGTCAACACAAAAGTGATGTCGTCGTCAAACTATGTTTGTGGCAAACGAGCCGGACTATGCAGTTTGCACGTTTTATAAACGTTGCAGCTTTGTCGGGGAAAGGCCGTAAAGCAATGAATTAGAGAAATCGCTGCGTGAAGTCACGAAAGCGCACGCACCAGGGTTTTATATGCATCACCGGCGATGCAATGCCGAAATTGCCAAGTATTTTGAATTTGATTGGAGCACGACGTTGCTCTATGTGTGACCTGGACACCCATCGTTATAGAGTATCACCCATTACATAAAAAAAACAATTTCATTTAATAAAATATCACAACACTAAAATTACAAATACAAACGTGAAAAATTCTAAATTCGTTATTGACATTTTCCCAGATATGTTTGATAAACATGTATAAAATTAATCTAAATGACCACCAGTAAACTCGGAATTTTATTACTTTTGTTAAAGAAACTGTTAGCTCAAACAACGAGATTTGGCTGCATATCATTAGTTTTGAGTAGCTTGAATTTCACGTGATCTTGGTATGTATAAAGATGGCGTCTACAAATGCAATATTTATGCTACGCTGTAGCGCTTACATTTATCCGGGCGTTAAGTTATATCAGGGTGACGTTTCTGCGCGTGCGCGTATCTATGGAAATGTATTTAGCACCAGCTACGACTGTCGCGTTTTCATTTATTTGGGCGTTATGGATGTTTATGTGTATATCTATATTTATATATATGTCTATGTATATACATCAATTATAAAATGTTTGCTTCCCACAGATAAATATAAACAATTTCTGTCACAAAACTGTTTCCTCTCCACGCACACGTCACGTGACTTACTCTTATACTTGGTCACAAATCTGAAATAGCAAATTATAATTATGTACTCTAACTATAACGCTCGTATTACGAAAACAAACGAAACAGATTTAACTACTGGATATTATTTATCACTATGTGATCTACTAATGCCAAATATTATGCCTTACATATGCACATAAACATCACCCGGACAAAATTTAACGCCCGGATAAATGTAAGCGCGACAACGCATTTGAAATATACATAAAACGTTTTCAGAGACGACATTCATTGTTGTGACTGAAATTCCCCCAATTTGAATATTCAACTTCAATATTTCGATGCTTGCCTCATGGACTAACATAGTCCAGTTAACGTAACATAACCACTAATCGACTAACCCAGACAAGATTGCAACATAAGCCACTTTTTTGTAAATAGGCCCCAAACACATATAAAAACACACAAATACAACGTACACCCACACTCCACGACATCTGCTCAGCTGCCTGTTACACGTAAGCGCCTGTCTACTTTGTATTCACGACACTCGCTCTTTTAATGACATGATAGACATTGTGGGACAATTTTAGGAACGAGTCAGCCATACACCGTTTAAAGCTTCAGCTGTTCAGCAGTCACGGCATACTGATTAATGAATACTCAAATTTAAATTTAGAACATTAAATTTAGATGTGTGAGCAGATTCAAGTTTTCTTAGCTTGTGATTAAGTATTGTTTGACCAAATGAGCCTAGTTTCTCATTTCGGTAGTAAACTACCCAGCTAACAAAATAACGTTGCAGCAACGTTGCCACAACGTTACACTTTGGTTGTGGCTATGTTTCGACAAAACGTTGCAACAACGTTCAAATGGATGGTCCCTGTTATGTTGCCACGTTTTATCAAAACGTTATGCATAACATTCCCACAACCTTCCAGCAACATTCCCACAACCTTCCTACAACATTCCCACAACGTTCCAGCAACATTCCCACAACCTTCCTACAACATTCCCACTACCTTCCAGCAACATTCCCACAACCTTCCAGCAACATTCCCACAACCTTCCTACAACATTCCCACAACCTTCCAGCAACATTCCCACAAGTAATATTTGTTTACAAAGGGGGTATTAATGTTTATGTAAATGTTCTGTGAGCAGTGATTTTGTTCAGTAGCTTGTGCATCAACAATAAAGTTTAAAACTAATATACAGCAATAGAAAAAGTACAATTCACAATAGGAGGGGGTGGGGCAAAATTCAAGGGGTATTAACCTTTGACAAACATTCAAGGAGTAATAACTTTTGATGGGCTCTCCATATCAAATCTTTCACCCCATCCCCTAATCAGAAATTCAGGAACAGCCCCGATTGCTGTAATATGTTCACAAATGTAATGCACCTGTCCAATGTGAAGCCCCCGGGAGCACCACAAGCATAGGTGGGTTCTGATAAATCACACGTCGTAATTTGGGGATTGAACTTTCTGACACATAATGTGACCTTTAAATTTAAATATGTAAAATCAAAGACAGGTGGGATATTTATACTAAAGGAAGCCATCGTTATTTCCGGAAGGGAGAGGTGAAAGAAATTGGGCAACCTCTGATGGGTGGAGGGGGGGGGGGTGATAAAAAACAACTTGTCAGTAGTGGATAAAATCAACTTGTCATTAGTGGTCAAAACAGCATTATATACCATAAATGAGACAATTTTTGCTAACATTTTTGGCGCTACACATCATCTTTCTCAAATTAACAAAGGCTCAAAGCATTCATATTTCCACTACCATTCGTCTATGATTCAATCAACATTTATACAATATTTATAAGTATAAACCGGGTAGACCACTATTAATTAAAAGAAGATTTCACAGACTATATCTATTAAATTATATGTATAACAATGTAATTATGTTCTGTAAATTAATTATTGGCAACAAATATAAATATTGTTGATCGAGTGACAGTAGATCGAGACTGTCTAGCGCATGAAAACGTTCCATGTCCCCATAAGTCATGACGTTACTTGAATACTTCGCCGTTTGCGACGCGTAAACAATGTTACGATGCTAGCCGAGATTTGGCAGTAAATAATCGAAATGTGTGCTTACGGAAACATGAATTACTATACTTCATATGTACCAAATATTCACAAATTACTTTCTAAAGATGTACCTTGTCTTGTGGAAAGTCAGTTGCGCGCGTAACTATAAAAATGAGCTGAGTGTTCAAATATGAACGACGTAGACTCGCAGTACAAAATTAAGAATAATATTTTCCATTGTCATAGCCCCGTCTACACGACGTTTTTAACCCGGGCTACGCGTCTACACGGTGACAAAATGCCGTACTAAAATGCCGCGCTAAAAGTTAGCCCGGGCTAAGTTAGCCCCGCAATTGTAGGTGGACCAGGCGAGGGCCAGGCGCGGGTTAGGCTCAGCAGCGCTCGTGTAGATGGATAACCCGGGATATCTCGTAGTGTCTTGGCTCCGCTATAGATGTCGCAGTGGTCGTTAATGGGGGGAGGGCGGATATCCAGGCTTGTTTCGATGGAAGCGTCAGAGACACCAAAATATACGTCAGGATGAGCCATGAATTGTCGCAGCTAGGCCCTGGGGACGAATACGTCAGGATCCCAACTTAGATCAGAAACAAAAAAGTCTACAGTTCATCATCTGTATGAGCAGCCTAATGATTGCGATGAGGTTGACGTATACGTTCGATATTAGTCAATTTGATCAGTTTATTTGCGGGTGTGTTGTTAGACAATGTGTATCCGCAAGTAGAATACGTAACGCACCCTATGGGGGCATTACAAAGCACCACTCACGTCGTACTGACCCCACTGCACCGAGATGCTTTGTGTAGACGCTACAGATTTAACCCGGGTTAAATTACGCTTCGTGTAGATGCTACACAGGTTTAGCCCAGGCTATTTTAGCCCGGGTTAACTTTAACCCGGGTTAAATCGCCGTCCGTGTAGACGCAGCTTATGCTTTTATATGAATTCAACGTGCCTAGTTTGCAATACAATTTAATATATATTGTGGAGCTATGTTTGTAAGTGTAAGAACACAAATAGAACGAATTTTAGTTTCGTTTAGATTACACTTCCCGCGCGGTGCGTTACTGCGCGGGAAACATTCTCTTGCTGAACTCTGTTAACTTGATACACATAATAGATGTACCGAGCATCGGATATTAGTGCTCTGGCCTCCCTCGGACTGATAAATCACCTCCCGCTAACGGGAACGCCTCATGTGTGGGTGGCAAGCGGGCTGTCATCGGCAACATCTGCTGCATTCCGCCGCCTGCCAGCCGCTCAGATCCGCCGGCGGTGGCGTGCTGGCTGGGGTGGGGTGGGAGTTAAACATTCAGGGGTCATGTTCTAGTTAGACTTCCTGTACGAAGAAAAGTGCAGTGTATTTTTTAGAAATGATTTTTTTTCAAAATTCACATGCTGTGACATAAGTGCATTTGAGTAGGGAGATTTTCATGTGTGATTGTAGAAGGTGTTGACTGTAAAATGGTGGATTTCTAGATGATTTGAATAAGCGGAAGGATATTTGGCAGCAATTTGCCTGTGTGACCTGTTTGCGGAGTAATTCTTGCCGGCATTTGTAAATATTGACGGGTGTCACACATACATGCATTTTACGAGAGCTGGAAGTAAGCAATTATTTTTTTAATCCATCAGCATGTCAATGAGATGATGATAACAGCAGGTGAGAAGTTTAAGACATTTTATAGGTCACGTTTTCTTATAATCAGACAACACGTTAACATGGTCGCCTATGGGAAAACCAACAGTGTGCTGACCCCTTCAGTTTTGGACCCCTAGCTTTGATGTGTAGGGGATCATTTTTAGCCCTTCTGTGTTCAGGTACTTTAGATCTAGATATAACATTTCCTGGGGGGTTTCAATTTGAAGGAGGGGTCAAACTTGTTTGGGCCAGTCTTTGTGGGGGTCAGAATTTATTTTAAAAGCATTTTGCAACGTACTTTATAACTGAAACATATTAAAAAAAAATTGTCAACGTTTTATAACGTTAATTGATATTTTTGTTAATGTTTTTAAAACGTTTTTGCAACGTTGTACAGAAATATGTTTATATTAATGAGGAAGATGGGCCATAACAAAAATGTTGCATGAAATTCACTATTTACTCTTTTTTTTTCTCATAAACTTGTGGATTTGTTTACAAAAATTACCAAGTTTAAACGTTTAAAAACGTTTTCCTGAGACGTTTTTGAAGACCATTCCCACAACATATGGATAACGTTTCATCACAACGTTTAGAAAACGTTGGACTGAAACGTTTTTGCAACGTTTTGATAAGTGAGGAAGATGGACCATAACAAAAACGTTGCCACAATGTTGCCACTACGTTATTTCTGACATAACCTTAATACAACATTCCAGCAACGTTGTGAAAACGTTATGTGTTAGCTGGGCTAGTGGCTTTATCAATCGATCCTACTGGATCCGCCTGAACAAACCTGGAACTTAATTTCATGTACGACATTGGCCTGGTTTCACGTTTTGAATCCTTTTGATTCAAGTAAACCCGCACCGACACATATATGCAAGTATAGCAATACAAATAATGTATAATAACAAAACAATAATAAATAAATAACAATACTAACTGACTGTTATATAAAAAGGATATGAAATCCCCATGGCATTGGTCACGAAAGGCCTTATATATTTATTATGCATAGGATATAAATAAACTAAACAAAACAATTATGGTAAACTAAAGACATTACCAGTCCTATTGATCAGCCCAACGATTCTTGTGAACATTCTCACAAAGATAGGGAGGTCGGAAGAAATCACGCAAACGCGTTTGCATTGGGACGCAATGTTAAATCGCCTATGTTAAAAAAATTGTAAGTCCTTTGATTTAAAAAGACTGATCATATAATATTTTACATCAAAAGAAAGATAAATATGTCTTCTTTGTGATAAAAATAACTGCTTAGCGAACTCGTAATGCTTCATACAGATATTCGTGATAAAACAACGACACCCGCAGAAATTTCATTTCGTTGCGGGTGCAGCCATATTTATTCTCGCGGAAGGGTGATGT
Organism: Escarpia spicata; assembly: GCA_963995525.1. NCBI lineage: Eukaryota > Metazoa > Annelida > Polychaeta > Sabellida > Siboglinidae > Escarpia > Escarpia spicata. The sequence goes on along the minus strand of OZ023205.1, from coordinate 44,792,846 downwards.
TTTCATAAAATCATTTGCTCGCGTTATTACCCGCCATGCTATGTTTGGCGGTATGGTTTATAATTAAATCGCAAAATTGCCCATTTTTGCCCCAAGCTCGAACGTAGAGGTACCCCATGTCCGGCAACGAATCTCTTATATTATCGCTCACATACCAGGCGTACATATTATTGCAATCTTTTATTCTGAAGTTGTGTTTTAGCCATGCATTTGTTATTCGTGTTTACATATGCACAGTCATGCTATCATATATTAAATGATGGATGTTATATGAATATTTAAAGTTTATTTTCATGTTGTAATCATACAAAAATATATGACAATTAATAACAACAAATAAATGACAACCCCCTCCATAAATCAGACATCTGATGTACTTCTAATTACACTGCACTGATCTTGCTGTAACTAACTGCATGTATAAACATTGGCTTGGTTGTGTTTTTTTGGGGTTGTTTTTTTACTGTATCTTCCTAGAACTATTTGTATATGAATATATAACATGATTTAACTTTTCCTGGTGATGGTACGGTGCAACATTTTGCTTCAGCGGTGATGGGTATGCATGCTTTTTCAACATTTTATTTTCGAATGCTGCAAGGACATTGTTTCTAAGCAATTAAATGCGGTGCTTTATGAATAAAACAAGGTGCGTCAAACAGGTTGTTGAAATCCGTTCTAAACGACTTAGAAACGCCACAGTTTCTCGCTGGATGTAAAGCACTTGGACTTATCAGGAGCTGATCACCTGCCCCCTCTGATGCCTGTTGCTGGTAGTGAGTGTTCACATCTTGGACATGAACACTCACTACCAGCAACTGGTGTCATTCTGTCAGGAGTCATGCAGAAACATCAATGAGTTAATGAGTGGGACGAGTGCGCCTATCTTTGGAGACTCTACTCGCATCAAGAAGGACAAGGTGTTTGAAATGCTGACAACATTTTCTGATGTAGATGCAGATGTGGAAGTGATTCTTCATATCCTACTTCCAGCCATCGCTGTTCTCTGCAAACGGATCTTTGTAGATACAACATTACATCAGATAATTCAAAGTTGCATAGCAATATGTATATATATATATTATATATATTGCTATGCAACTTTGAATTATCTGATGTAATGTATATACATATATATATATGTATATATATATATATATATATATATATGTATGTATATATATATAATGTTGTACATGCATGCTGTGTAGCGGAATACTTATTGTTGCTTGCAGTAGTTGGCTATCCTTTTTACTTTACTAAGTCCACACACACCCGCACATATGCGGACACACACACAAACCTACATATGTTTACATAATTATATGGTACAAGGCCAAAGCAGAATGTTTACATCAATGCATGCAATATTTGGCTGTGCTTATACTCTCACACACACTTTACTAACTTTGCATACATGACGTCCACATGATTTTGCTGGTATACCTGCCACTTCTAAAACATGTCAGATTCTGTTGATATCCATATAATGGAAACCATTAAAGCATAACCTCTAAACTATGGGTAGCAGACTTTATAAGCTGGTTGTGTGTGGTTTATGACAATGAGCCAAATATATTGTGTACACGTGTATATGCTGGATGACGATTTGAAAGTGGGGGACCTGGAGATACTTTTGTAAGCTTTTCCGAAAGGTTAGTTGCTTAGTTAATTAACATAATTTTATGTAAAATTCCTTTTGTAAATTATATTAAAGGAAATACATAAAATATCAAGTCTTAGTTAAGATTTGTGTATTGTACAAGATTATATTTTCACATTTCCTTCAGATCAAAAAAAGTCACACAAATTTATTCAATGACTTTTACATAATTGTCCTTAACTTCACAAATTTTTATCACAGAAAGTTAAATCTATCTCTTAAATAGACCTTTCCAATGGTATATCACATTTGCCAATCTGATGAATTATTGCATTTTCACCGACCTCCCTAACAAAGATACATCCGGGTATCATGGCCGATTGCAAACAGCTACGATGCTGCAGTTACACATCATGTTCAGCAAATGCGACGACGACGTGTCATGAGCAGACGATGTTCGTCATCACATACACACAATAAATATAGACGTACGTTGTACATACCATAGTTATGTCCTATACGTTCTACAAAAGAGTGTTTGCTGTCTTCGGTTTTACTAATATGTCCAATCAGTGTGTCTGATAATACACGTAAACGAATAAGGTCAGTCGATCACACTGCCGAGAATGATAGGTGGCGCTGCTGGTTCTGGAACACCATCGTCAGTCAGACACTTCAGGGCTCAGCACACTGTCAGTTTTCCCATTGGCGACCATGTTAATGTTGTGTGTGATTATAAGAAAACGTGACCTATAAAGTTTCTTAAACTTCCCACCTGCTGTTATTATCATCTCATTGACATGCTGGTCGATTTTAGTCAAAATCTAATATCTCTAGCTCTTGCAAAATGCCTGTGTGTATGACACCCGTCAATATTTACAAATGCATGCAGGCAGTAATCCGGCTAAAGTGTCAACTAGCCAAATTGCTGCCAGATACCCTTCCGCTTAGTAAAATCAGCTAAAAAGACACCATTTTACTGTCAACAGCTGCTACAATCACATCTAGAAATCTGCAGGAAGTCCAACAGTGTGCTGACCCCTTCATTGGCATGACGCTGCCTAACGCATCTACAGCTGTATATACCTGCAGATAACCACACTACATTGTAATGCGCCCTTTGGTTGTGTGCCACGTGTTTGGTTGTGTGCCACGATTTTTTATGACACCAGAAAATGTATAGGGCCTACAACAACGTAAACACTACAAGGAACGTTACATGTCAATGCATGTTCACAACTGTCGCAACCGGGTCCGTTTTGACGCTGTTGGGGTGATTACCACAATGATCGCCTTGCTGCCAGGTCACGAACCCAAAAGAATTCACGGGAAAGATTAAAAATACACATTATCGTAAGTACTTTTACTTTTACCCTAAATGATCTATTTCTGTATTGTGCTATTTAATTTTTTTCTTCTCGAATATGATAATCATAATGTGTAAGACTAGATTTAAGATCATCAGGTCCTGTTTGAATTTGAAACACCTTCTCTATTTTTGGTCCAACTGACAGTTACAATATAAAAAGCCCAATTTCTCTGGAAAGCATTCAGCCAAGCGGCAATTAAGGTGCGAAGGTTATTCATTGATAACTTTCAAGTTGGCACAAACAATTTGTGAGAGATATCTCCCCAAAAATAATATTTTCCATAATTTTTTATGTTGGCGAGCGAACTCCGTCAAATGACCGACACACTTTTGGCAGCAACGAATTTTGGCAGCAAAGATTTTATTGTCTATCAAATGGATAATAAAACAAGCCACTTTAAAACTACGAAATAGACTTGACCTCTTTGTTGGCCACTTCTTGAAATAGAATGTACAATGCATACTCAAATAGCCCAGTAAGAAGTCGTTGAAGGGAGAAGGTGGAGGGAGGGAAGAACCAAGATAATGGCAGGAAAGGGAAGCAGGAAGGGAGGGAGGAAGGGAGGGAGGAAGGGAGGGGAAGGGAGCGAGGGAGACGGTGAGATATGTGCGAGTATGTGACAAATACGAGAAAATGGAAAAGGAGTGGGAAACGTAGAATGTTAATAAAAATATTAAGAAGCGTTTGTGCCACGCCTCGTCCGCTTCGAGAAGGGCAGAGTGGTGGGAGCGTAGAGATGTCGAGAGGAGGGGAGCGGTAGCGCTGACACTGTTTGAAAGGGCAGCGACAGATTGTTCGTTCAACATAATTAAATCGCGATAACCGTTGCACTTTGTATGTTGCCCGTTTCACGAAATCTTGTGCGGACAGCATACTGGGATGAATAGCAGTTTAAGTGTGCCTGCATTTGTTATCTACAGATTCTAGACAATTCCCCTCTGTGCCCAGGCCAAAACAGTAGTGGACTGTTAACATGACGATCAATGAGAATAAACACACACACACGCACGCACGCATGCACACAACACAGCACAGTCGCGCGCACATGCACGCACACACACGAGCGCGCACACACACAAAAACATCTATACATGCACGCACACGCCCGCATATACACACATACGCACACGCACAGACACACACACCCACTCACACACACACCCACTCACAGACACACACAGACACACACACAGACACAGACACACACAAACTCTCACACAAATTCGCACATAACCATGCACACACACGCGCGCGCCCGCACAGTTACCTGACAAAATTATTATATAAGAGTGAACAATAATATACCCATTGTTCATAACTCGGACGAACAAATCTTTTATACAACTGGAATTATACAACTGGCAATAAATACTCTGGGAACAAAGAAGAAGATTGCATTACTATTACGTGACGCGCGCGTTTCAATGTACCACTTTACCGATTGTATAATGTGAATCAAACTCAGCTGAGTTGGTAATAAAACATGTTTATCTTCCTTATCTTCTATAATGTAAATTATATATATATATATGTATATAACACTATCTACCGCATTGCCTGTACAGTGCCTTATAATACCGCATTACCTGTACAATTGTAATGACGACCATTACACAAATTGTCACGGTTGAATGTGCATAAATTGTGCCTAGTATGATTTCAGTTAACTATTTATATAAATCTAGGTGCTTGTTTTTTGTTTCAATTGCATAATTATAAGTACACTAATTTTGATGTACAGGTAATGTTGTTTTTACTAAAACCATATTAACTGTACAGCTGTATATGTACAGGCAATATAGTTATTTCGCGTATAAAATGATAGCCAATGAGCGGCCACTGGCTGACCATTTATAACCTATGACACAGTTTTTCATGAAAATCAACGGCGGCTGTGTTTTCTGTAGAGTAACGCAAAACTATCCTAACTTTGTCCCTTGTCATAGTCGATAATGCGACATTATATGCCTGCCTCGGCATAAGACTGTCATGCTAATTATACAGGTTTAATACTGATTGATTAAGGTAAGCGACAGCTGATTACGACTGCGTTACCGACACGACGACAGTACCAGTTTGTAAGTTGTAACGACAGCGGAAGCGGGACACCAATGTTGCGTTCCAATTCACAATTACAATGCCAATGGGCTCGTTTATATTGTAAACACGACTTGGCGAACTCGATATTTCACGAGCAGCCCGATCTTACGACTGATAAATTTATGAAACTGGGTCAAGTAGGCGTTACGAAGTAATATTCACGATATATACACAAGGCAAGCCCATTGGAAACCACTCGGTAGCCAGAACACGTCACATATCTAACTCCCGAGTTCTCAGAAATCTAGTTCTGTAGTTGGGCATCCTCACAACCCAAAAGGTGGCGACTACATACACTATCTCTCGTAGATCTCCTACGCATTGAATGGAAGTTAGCTGAATCAAATTCGTAGTCTAGGCTAAACTCGAATTCTGGTAATCCCAATTTTAATACCCATTCGATAATTCTCACGAGCCGCCGAGTGGTGTGTTCAAATAATTACATGAGCAATGTGATTCTGAATTGAAGACCACCAAAACTTGCCGGCAAGTGATATTATTGGTTGAGCTTATCTTCAGAGTTTCACAAGGCCATCTGCCAGGGGTTACTTGGTATAACCTACAGGTTTGAGTAATTTTAAGCGTATATGTTTAGAATCCAGACCCACCAACTGCCATTCTACATTTTCATGGCGGCCAAGTGTTTATCAGCACAGTCATACTCATAAACAATATAATTCACGACCAGTAAATCCCGATTCATGTTCGACAGCTTTATTCTTATACCAACTTTATTCTGATCAATGACACATTTATATTACAGAATATAGACTACCGATACGTTGCTCATATTGGGTCTACACTGCATTACAGGCAAACTGTCCATCAAAATCCGTAGCAACTATAATGGGACATATATCGTAATGTGAGGCTATAGTTTGTTTTCAGGATGCTGTTTAATCGATTAAACGATCCAGTGTCTTCTTGATTTTGTCCTGCCTTAGTCTTCTCATGTTAATTAATTTAGTTTTGATGATGGCCCATGTGTGTTCTATGGAAGGGTTCTTTCTCTTGAACTCCTCAATCTCTTTCTTACCTGTTAAAAGAAATGTTTATGCACTAATTGCGCAGACCAGTAAATCCCGATTCATGTTCGACAGCTTTATTCTTATACCAACTTTATTCTGATCAATGACACATTTATATTACAGAATATAGACTACCGATACGTTGCTCATATTGGGTCTACACTGCATTACAGGCAAACTGTCCATCAAAATCCGTAGCAACTATAATGGGACATATATCGTAATGTGAGGCTAGTTTGTTAAATAAAAATATGCAACATCAACACACGTTGTTTTCTGAAAAATCAATTGTATTAATATACAAAATGATATATTGATATCACACCAGTGCAGAAATGCCATAAACTATACATTATGTACATGAAATACAACTTCGAATTATAAGCTGTTAGTAACCAACTAAAAACCAACAGTAAACACAAAATACAGTGATCTGTCTACTAACAGGCAAGACATTCTTTGTGCAGTATTGCCCTGGGGCACAACCAGGGTGAAGACCTACATTTCAAGTGCACTACACAAAACATCTTGCAACAAAGTGATACCCTCTCGAATAGTCTATTAGATTAAATATACTGCAGACTATAAACAAACTGGGATATTCAACTTTTATTGGAACGATTATAATTTTTATTACATATTTTTTTACCAACTTCATTTTTATCTAACATTTTACAGCAACTTGATTACAATTACTTCATAGAAACAGCTTCTAATAAACAGCTTATCTATGTTGACACATCAGATTCCAGTGAACCAGTAGCTACTTCTTCACACAAACAAGAACTTGAACTTCGAAACATGCTGTGCAATTTTTGACAAGGATGACTGCTGAGAAGGTGAAGCAGATGAAAGTGTGCCTGTTTCAGGATGCTGTTTAATCGATTAAACGATCCAGTGTCTTCTTGATTTTGTCCTGCCTTAGTCTTCTCATGTTAATTAATTTAGTTTTGATGATGGCCCATGTGTGTTCTATGGAAGGGTTCTTTCTCTTGAACTCCTCAATCTCTTTCTTACCTGTTAAAAGAAATGTTTATGCACTAATTGCGCAGAACAAACAGTTGTTACAGTGAACCAACTGCACATTGCATTCTATTGTATGGGTTACCTAAATATATATTGCATATCATTGCATATATTTAAATACATAGTATTGTTTAATTAGTTAAAACATCACTAAATATAATATTCCATGAATAGTTTAAGAGTAGCACAAGACAATTCATTTTGAAGCAAATGTATATCTAAGATCCATCCATTCATCAAACTTTGCGGTGCAGCATTCTTATCATCCAGATCATTATAGTGTTATTAAAAGAATTAATGATGTCCATTTTTTACCAATATGACATAAATTAAATAACTGTGTTTCACACTAAAATGCTAGCATGTTTACATTTATTCACTTTATATGTATAGGCCTAAAACACTTCACTTCACAATACAATATATTGTGCCTAGATCAGAAAAAAATTATCTGTTGTACACATGTACAATAACTAACCAGGTAATTTCTCTCCATCTTTCTCTCAGAAGTATGCCGAAGTCAGCATTGTCTCCTCATTACTTCATTTGGTATACTTTCTTTCTCGACCTGCAAGGGAAAACAACAAATGTTACTTGTGGGAATCAATTTACATTAAATGAAATTCAAGATATATAAATACAGTTGAACCTTGCTTTATAGACACCTCAGTAATACAGCCACCTCATAATTAAGGTTACACTGGGATAGTGCCAAATCATATGTGTAATACCCCTCTCTAATTCATATACACATTAACAGTCAACTGATGACATAAGTCTCAATGGCTCCATTTGCTACTCATTTCTTGCAGTCAAACACCCTACAATCCCCACACATCATGTGTGTTCACATTAGTATTAAACAAACATATGATTGCTTATAGTTGGTAGAATTATATCATGTGCAATTTGGACACTTCATATACACATTAACAGTCAGTTGACAGAATTATAATCACCTCTCGTAGGCTCTATTTCTGTGCTTGTACTCTGGCCACCAGAAGGCGCACAGCCGCTAAAGCCTACAAAATATTGTGCGTACATTTTAGTTTTGAACATTGTCTCATGCGATTTCAACAATTGATACACAAATTAACTGTCAACTGAAAACTCTCAATGGCTCCATTTGCTACTCATTTCTTGCAGTCAAACACCCTCCAAAGCCCACACATATCATGTGTGTTCACATTAGTATTAAACAAGGATGAGAGTGACATTCGGAGAAAAAACCGGAAAGTTTGCTGTGGCCCACATTTCAGCCCGAGAAGACTGTCTCATCTAATCGGGGGGGGGGGAGGGGGGGACTCCTCAGAGATATTTTTAAATTGTAGACGACATATGGTGTATTTTGAGCAATATTAAATAGAAAATCTTAATATTTCCAATAGCTAAAAAAGCACACGGACTCATGCACACATTGTCATAGTACTAACTCGCTTGTTAATGATATTTTCTGGGCTGAACCCGAGTTGGCTGATGGGCAGCTTTCTCCTTGGCCAGCTTTGTCAAAACAGCCCGTTGATGGGCCATTCTAGCTTTCTTCGTTGCCAGCTCAACTGCTTCCTTAGCTTTGTACTTGGTGGCTGCCTTTGTCTTTGACATGTTCAGCTCAGTTTTCTTCTCCTCCTTCATCTTTCCTTCCTCTGCAAAATGGGTGGAGTACATTTTGTATACACCCCTCGTGTTGTGAACGAGGCAACCAGTCCTGTTTGTGTAAGTCCTGTATAGCAGTCTTGTTGCTTGCCATGAGTGAGTACTTCACTGTCTGGATAGTGTTGAATGTACTAACATTCTTTGTGGCAGTGGCAGTATTCATGATGCTAGACATGTGACTAAAACACCCTTCCACTTGAGGACCATGAATGCAGCTCATCATTGCAGACTCCAGCTTTGACAAGGCTGGGAACTTGCCAGTAGAGAATATGGTAGCCCACCACGAGTCCAATCTGGAACTTGTGGGTGCTTGTGGAAGTGTGTTGTCTACATGGAATCGGCAAACTTCCATGTGATACGCCTTCTGTTCAGGTTCTAATAGAACAATGGTGACCAGCGTGGGCAGTGCCAGCGTGTGTACTTCAATGCCTTTGGTTCCCCTCTGACTGTAGCCTGTCGGATCCAATCCGCATAGTTGACATCGGCCTCGCAACACAAACAGTAGGCTTTCCCTGGTACTGATAATTTACTGATGAATATATCCAACATAGTGTTTCCAGCCGATCTCTCCAGCCACGCCCAATTCCACTTATTCTTGACACTTTTGTTAATGTCCTTCACGCAACATTTGTCTTGCGTCGTCGATTAGCCATTGTGTTCGAAATGATCGATATCTCCACAAAATACATTGTCGTTTCCTATTGGTCCACTGCTTTTCTGCGTGCACTTCGAAAGCGCTGAAGCGAACAGCTGACAGATCTAAGGGTTTTACTTCGCAGATTCACGGGTTCGGTTGGGTTGGTTCTGTCTCTAATCGCCAGGCAGCGTCATTGACACGTGGCGACACCCGGTGGATAGATGGTTAACTAAATCCGCAGATAGATCGTCAGTGAACTGTCCAGGATTTTATATGCCCTACCCCTCCAACATTCATTTTTTTCTCCCCGGATTTACACGATTCACAAAAGTGATTTTTGGAGCAGAATAAAAACCGGAATTCCGGCAAAAACCGGACATTTCTCATCCCTGATTAAACAAACACAATTGCTTATACATTGGTAGAATTATATCATATGCAATTTGGACATTTCAAATATACATTAACAGTCAGTCGACAAAATTATAATCACCTCTCATAGACTCCAGTTCTATGCTGGTACTCTGGCCACCGGAAGTCGCACAGCCGCCAAAGCCTACAAATGTGCAATTTCAACAATTCATACACAGATTAACTGTCAACTGAAGACTCTCAATGGCTCCATTTGCTACTCATTTCTTGCAGTATTATATTGATTATATTATAATAGCCTCAACTGGACTCCTCTCATAACCTATTCTTGGACTGATGCATAGTGCCCTCTGTAATATATACATGATCAATATATATATATATATATTGTAACAAGGAAACATAACTGGAAAAGGTCTGAGAAACACCACGACTGCCCATTCTCAAGATATATTTGTGTCATTAGTTTCAAGAGTGTATATATGGCAAGAGTGTATCTCACACTTGTCACAATCTACAAGACTGACACCAGTTGATCACATACCATTTGGCAGAAACTCCTCCGACTCTGGCACAGAATCAGGCACATAATCTGAAAGTAGGAATGCCAATATAAATTGAAATTAAATGTAATGTTGAAAACTTGACACACTGTTACGAGGACTTTTCAGAAATCTTATCAACCATGCTGACATTCTTCATTCTCCATCCTCGTATACAGATATTTGTCTAAAATTACAAAGTACCACAACGTTTAGCTCACTCAATATGACATAATATGCTACTTAAATACTAAATACAGTTATTGAAGAGTTAAAATCTGTGTTCCATTAAATAATGTACAATATTTGTAAATGATCTACTTTATCATGAGTCATACAAAATCTATGTAAAATAAGTTACAACGCTCCTTGAAATGTGCCACAAGTTTCATAATAACTGTTCATCATCATCCAAAGCAAATGGGTTCTCGTCAGTATCTACAAACATGAGGAAAGATCACTCCAATTCCTTATCAAATGAAGGTGCATGCTGTCTATGAGCCGGAATACTAATGTTTTGGTTGAGATTTCAACTCAATCAGACATATTTTTGGTTGATTTTAAAACGAGGCTCTCAACATTATGAACTATGTATTCACTGTGCTTTGAATTCCACGTAAAAGCTAACTTGATTGTCATCTGCAGCAATGTGTAAGTGTAAATAAAGTTTATTAAAATTTTTTTATGATGAATCCTGCTTAAAGAGGCTGGTGTAAATCTAAATAGTGATTCAGGACACCACAGCATCAGGCCGGATACAATAGCTAACAATGCAGGCTTAAATATGCACATTTTTAAATAGTGATAATTTGTGAAGATAATTTGAAAATACAAATTGCTGGATACACCCAGTGACCAAGGACCGATTGGTCCACGGAGACAGTCATTTGTGAAGATAGTAAACAGGAAGGGGGATAGCACAAGTCAAAGTTTCGGTTAAACTGACTTGATTTCACCCACATGCTCATATTTCTTTCATTTTATTAACTAAAATGTTGTAAATCATTACTACAAAACTATGAAATTCTGGCTGCCCGCATGGTTATAAAACATTATTATCGTATTAGGACATAGTTAGTCTTACGCATCAACATCTCTTTCCTGCATTATTTATGCATATTTTAGTGTGTGGATCGGAAAAGCGCAGAATTTGTGCAAAGGTAACTGATGACAACGCACGCACAAAACAAAACACACTGATAAGTGGAACTTCTGATAAGTAAATGTATTTCCTTGGGTCCCTGCAGGTTCGACTTATCCAGAGTGCACTGTATTTATAGGTGGCATTATCTTAAATTTATCCCTGAAAATTTGGCACTTGAGGTTCAAGCTAAGAGGAAAACGTTAAGATACGTACGCTAGCTCAATTACAAATAGATGTAATGCATATGAACTTACCACAACTCCTGTTGAAAACAGAAATGGTACATGTTATGCCGCCCCTTGTATTTCTTTTGGGCGAGTACAGCTTGATCCTGTCCTAACAACTGGCCTCTGTACTCCAACAGGAAACGTCCTTCAGCATGTTCCATGGTTGCAAATACTCTGGTACAGAATTAATTTTATAATGTTACATACGTGTACACAAATTTATGCGGTACATAAACTAAATACATAATTACAATATAAGATGTAATGTTATAATTAGACATGAGTTTAATGTTTCTTTGCATAAACCACTGGCGGAATTATCTTTATTGTATTTGCAAATCACTACACTGTTTCAGCTTTAAAAGTGTATAAAGATCAACGTTGTTTATAACTTCAATATAATTCTGATTCCAGTATGGTTGTATTTGTAACCAGGTGGAATAGATACCAAGGTGATATATGATGTACTGGAATAGGTACTGAGGTGATGTATCTGGTGGCAAGATATGGAGATGAAGGCACTCAGGTGGAGTTGGGGCCAAGTAACGAAACTAGTAGCGGACAAGCAACATTGGCATTCTTTGGTGTCGGCCTTATCTTCGTGTATCCCTCCCTTTTAAGGTATGTGTCGATTTTATTTTTAAACATATTCACACTACTAGCACCAACACAATCAGGAGATAATCTGTTCCATTTATTTACAGTCCTTTGTGAGAATGAGAACTTTCTTATAAAAATATATATATTCTACACTGCGCCTTTACTAATGTAACTTTGTGTCCTCTGGTCCTCCTATCTTTCTTAACGGAAAAAAAAAAAATTTCTATCAATATCTTCATAACCATTCAATATTTTAAACACTTCTATCTGATCTCCTCTCAATCTCCTGGTCTCTAGTGTTGTTAAACCACATTTTTAGGCGTATTTCGTAACTAAGATCCCTCAGTTTTGGTATCATTTTAGTTGCTCTCCTCTGTACTCTTTCTAGCATATATATGTCCTTCATGCGATATGGCCTCCACGCTTGAATACAATATTCTAATTGAGGCCTAACTATTGTTTTGTATAGCGGTATTATTAGCTCTTTTTCCTTATACGTTATGTTTCGCCTAATTAATTCAAGGATTTGATTTCCCTTTGAAGTGGCAATACTGCACTGCTGTGAAACCTTCGTATCAGCACTAATGGTTAACCCTAAGTCCTTTTCTTTTAAATTAGTACAGAACCTCCCATTGTATATTGTACATCTTCGTTCCCATGTCCTGAGTGGAGGCATTTACATTTCCCAAAATTTAACATTTGTCATTTTTCACACCATTTTATCAACCTGTCAAGATCATCTTGTAAATGCTGTCTATCTTCATCACGTTTAATCCTTCTAAACAATTTTGTATCATCTGTAAATTTCAACACCTTGCTTGTTACATCATCGTCCAAATCGTTGATATATAGTATTCTTAATATACGTCCCAGTACTGATCCCTGTGGTACCCCACTCAAAACTGATTTCCAGTTTGAAGCCTCCCCATCAACCTCTGCCCGTTGTCTTCTGTCAATTAGCCATTTTTCTATCCAGTTAATTAAACCATTTCCTATGCCATGTGCCTTTAGTTTAAGCAGTAATCTTTGATGTGGCACTTCGTTGAAAGCTTTCTGAAAATTAGGTAGATATCTTCTTCTGCTTCTTCCAATACACGCCTAGCCTCAACATGCTGAGGATACAGGCGGTGCCGTGGCATGGCAGGCGAACAGGAAATTTTTGTTTTGTTTTTAGAGTGCAATATATAAGAACACAAATTATTGTGTGAATAAACAGAAATACGTGCAGAAGAACTACTGGTGATCCCTCATCTACCCACTTAGTGATATCTTCCAAAAAACATAACATATTTGTTATATCTGACTAGAAACAGCAAAATTACCATAATGTAGCAGAAACCTATTTACCTAGTCCTAGATGCAGTAAAAACGTAAAATAACCTTTCCGGAATTATATTTATAGACGTTATGTCTCAAGACTCAAGTCGCTTATGTTATGTTCCAAGTCGCTTATGTCCCAAACTGTGGACGGTATGTCTAAAAAAAGGAGCGTTATGTCCCAAAAAAGACGATTTGTACTGTTCGTTGTAAATGATAATAAATGTCACTATTATGCTTGAAATTCGTTGTTCTGATCAAATAGGTACATATATTTTAAGCTTTGTAGCCAAAAATCCGCGGACATCGCTATCGTTTCTAACATCAGTGTTCATGTCATTCGCTAGGTGGCGCCCTAATTTGCTTCGACTCGTAGTGGAATGCCCCACTGCCTGAATGTACGAAACATACTCGCAATGCTCCAATTACATGATCGGAATGCTCCAACGGCGTGGTCGCAATGCAATGCACAACTTTTGGTCGGAATGCTGCGCAAAGTTTGCAGAACGTTTTTCCCTAACGTTAACGAAACGTTTTATTGGAAAGTTTTCTTAACGTTCCAAGAACGTTACAGATAACATTATTGTGTAACGTTAGCAGAACGTTTTTGCCTCATGTTAACAGAATGATAAAACAAATAATAAATGGGTCTTCATTACTTTTATTTACACATGGTAGTTACAAAACTCAATCTTCCTCGTCATCATCTTCAACCTGGTGGACCTGGGTGACTGCCGGCATCTGTTGAATATAAAAATGCATTCTAAATATCAATATGAATCAAACACTATTTATTTTGGGGAATGTAAAGGCCTTTTGTAAAGAATATGTTTGATGACGTATTGTTGAACAACTAGCTGAGTAACCCACGTTGCCTGGGGAAAAAAGGCTTTTGCTTGCACTGAAACTCTTGCAATTATGACTCCCCGAGACCCCATGCACCGCTCCTTGACGAATTTTGAAACAAAATCAAATTGTACGATCAAACCACCCCAATGGACCCTCTATATAGATCGCACACAACATTTCAGTCCCATACATGCAAAACTGATGGAGAAAAGTGCCATTTAAAAACAGTGATTTCCTAAGATCCCCACCGCCCAGAAGAATTTTTAAAAATCTTAATCTATAAACCAACACAATGGGCCCAATAGATCGCACAAAATTTCAGCCACATACATGCAAAACGGATGGAGAAAAGTGCTATTTTAATATTGTGACCCCCCAAAATCCCGACCCCCCAAACAAATTTCGAAAAAATCTAAATCTACAAACTACCCCAATGGGTCTGCTAGATCACACACAATATTTCAGCCCCATGCATGCAAACGGTGATAACAGACAGGCATGTCACAGACAGACAGACATACAGGCAGACGGACGGACGGGCGGCTTGGCGGGCAGGCGGGCAGGCAGACAGGCAGACTGACAGGCGGACAGACAGACAGACAGACAGACAGACACAGAGAACCATACTGTTTTACAATATATATGTTTTGCACAAAAAAGCACAATGTATATGTATGTATTTGTTGCAATAACATTAATCTAGTTATTATTTTGCAGCAAAGACAGTATAAGAACATAGTATATTAATATGGCTTTCTCCAGTAACATTAATCGTGTATTAATTATAACCACTAGGAAAGAGTCATATTGATTTCATGGGAATCCACAAATTTATATCTATGGCCTACCACAGAATGGCAAATTCAATAGAAACTATACCTTATTATGCCATCAAGGCCAGGGGGCATTTCATTTAGGAAAGAAATTACTAAGAGCGAGTCTGGTCAAATGCCTTGTTGGCCTTTCTTCCTCCTTTGTGAGATGCAAACTTCAACGTTTCTGCGATCACCTCTTTAATTTCATTAACTTTTGAAATTTTGTGAATGCGTGTACACGCTTCTGAAATCAATGAGAAATCGAAATGAGGTAACACATTTCAGACTAAAATACATTGAAGGGAAACAAAAGTGGTTATGCACCTAAAAACTTAATACCAGCTAACCATTTGTAACTACAATCAACATCTTCACATCAGTGGTTAACTTGAAATGCGGTCTCAAAGTGGACGATAATAAAATGTCCGATATCAAGGAAACCGGCATTTTGCCCATGGCACTGTAAATTACCAGTGGAGGAATAATGGATCAATGTCCAGAGTTTTGAGTTTGATCAATTGCTATGAGGTGGTAATTGTATTCATGACCAGGTGATATAAAAAGGTGACCAGGTGATATAAAAATAAAGAAAAGAGAAACATACTGATCACAACTTGGAAGATGGATAACTCCACGAACTTTCGCTTCAATTTTTCCCATTGAGGCTGTATTGTCCAAGAATATCATTCGTTGCCACCTTCCACAGCATGCGACGAATACTGCCGCCAGTATTCACTCCTCCCAAGGAGCTCAAGTAGAGAACCTTAGGATAAATCAAGAGCAACAATTAAAGTCATGTTTCAAAACAACTTGCTATGGACACCTTGAGAAAATGTATATCCACTGATATGTTGCATATCAAAACTTTGTATTGATACAATTGGCGTTTTGTTGATTGTTGTCAAAATACAGACTTTAAAAAAAAAATTCTTTAAACAAACATCTGCAGCACTGTCAGAGACCCATTAGGGAAGTAGCCCATGTTTTGGGACCTGGAGTCCAACTAAGGTGATTAACTGACCAGATGGAAACTTGCGTTGCCTCTTTGTAGTAAACAGGGATACATCTACACTGGATAATATAGTTTTGTTTACGTTACTTAGTATATATTAAGGGTCTCTGTGTATCTTACTGATTGTTATAATATTAGTGTTATGTAATATTTAATTGCATATCAGTCTTATGAACATATATTAATAGTTTACACTATTATTATCATCCAAATGTGTTACTAAATTACAGTAGGAAGACAACATTGGATCAACCAGGTAACCTGTCCCACAACATTGGGATAGCAGATTCACTACCATAGGCATAGAAAAAGACAACAGAAAACAAAAGAAATAAGGAGTAAAGCTGAATACGACGAGATGGCTTCTACAACATGTTTCTACAGACCCACTCTGCCCTGTTGTTGTGTCACTAAACTGGAATTGGAAATACTAGTCTAGTTTTCGATGCTCAGTAAACCGGTATAATTTATTTCGGCCAACTATTTGTTTATAGCCTATAGTATAGGCCACAGTATTACTCGTATATAATATAGGCTCTCGTGAATCCGGACCCACCTCGATTTCGCCGTGATAACTAGAGTTTTGTCTAAATTTGATATCCCAGAGCGTTAGTTCCATCATTCAACATCATCCCAGTCATGTTTATATTACAAAAATATTGTATCTTAGACTTAGCGGATTTTTGAAGCCCAAATAGCGACCTGGTTTGCACTATTCTACATCGCTGCGGTCGTGTGTTACAGCACCGCGCCCATAAAATGAACGATATAGTGGCGTATGGTGATGCAAATCAGGGAACTATTTACGCCTCAAAAGTGCACTAAGACGCAATATTCTTAAACGTAGATATGCGTGGGATAAAGTTGAATAATGGAACTAACTGATGTATCAAAGTTAGGCAAAACTCAAGTTACAACGGCGAAATCGAGGTGGGTCAGGATTCTATGCAAGTGCCCATATCATATGTAAATGACATTTCCTAAATAGTTCTTGCGTCGCGCAATTCCGTGTCAATGCGATACCACTGAACTAGACAATGGACGAATTTAGTCTCAGATCTAGTTAGAACAGCAACGATATAAATATGTAGATAGCATAGTACATACCTCTCAATTCAAACGGTGTGTTCCCTTCGTTTCCCTTTCACAAATGCCTTCGTCTTCCAGACCTGATTATCGGTATTTTGGGCGTTGAACATATCGCATGTACACAGCAGCCCAGCGCCTTAGCGTCTATGAAAAATTAGCTGCCAACAATAATGTGGTTGCAAATTGGTATGTGGCTGGTCAGTGCTAAACCGATGCCCTTGGCTAGACGAATGACGGAACCACTTTATCAGTGCCACTGCTGTGGCCTTCATCTCGCCAATACTCGCCAGTGCCAGATTATAATTTTAGAGATAAACCAGTCTAAGTTGTGTTGTGTATATAAATCTGGTTTGATTTGGTTTTAAAACTGCAAATGTGAAATACATAGGCCCACACACCACAGGTTATAACATTGTTGGATTGGAACAAAAATAGCATTGTCACCATTGAACGAATATCCTTTTTATACGTCAGCAAACGTGCCCATCATGTGGGCTACTTCTTTCTTAATTTATGTATATAGATTACATGAAGATCTGCAGATCCAGCGCCCCCCCCCCCACACACACATATATATATATGTATAATAAAGAAATTATTACAGTTGCTTAATGACATCGTCAATAAGTTATTGGTCCTCCGTAATTTTAAAGACAACAATGTCGGCCCGGCAACTGGTTTTGGTTAGTTATAGTTCAGATATTAAACAAATAGTATATACCTCTTGACAAGTTTTACAAATGAGTGCACTTTTTATTAAATTGTCTATGGGTAATTGTTATAAATTATTCACACATTACCTACTTTGGCGATGAAAGAAGATAACAGTTATGGATGTTTTATAATAATTTTTTATAAATATTGTTTTAGCCGAAATGTACATTGTAGTACGAATACACTTTGTTGTAAAAAGAAATATGTTTATGAGAAAAACAGCGAGAGTATAACTACTTTTTGAATAGTATACGTAAATATTATATGTTGTTGTACAAAAGTGAACCGAATCATTCTCACACCAAAATATAATATTTCGGTTGAAAATCCCCACCCATATTTTCCATAATTCCAGTATTGACCATTTCCTGACGAATCCCATTTCAAAGTTACACTGGCGCGCCTGCGCATATGTCACTTACGTGTGATGGACGTGATCTTTATTTCGCGGGGGACGTTGTGTCAATGGTTGGTGGATGCAATAGATGCAGTTTGTAAACCTAGGGTTCGTAGATAAACTCTAGGGTTTCGTATTTTGACCCAGTGGACCAATCGATACGAGACCAACGCCAGTGTCTATAGAATTCGTTTCTTGTGTGAACAGAATGACCTTATTAGTCGTGTGTTTGTACTGGGTTTCTGCCGGGACAGTTTTTAGTTTGACTGATTAGCAGATTTTGCGCTGGTTTTAACATGGTATTGATGATACGCTCAGTGTTTACAAGGGTGAAACATGTTTATCGATCATAATTTTATAGTGTTTGGATTATTATCATCATAATAATCTGACCTTCATTTCATCTTCTTCGTTGTCGTCTTCATCTGAATCATTATAATCGTCATATGCATCACCGTTATCGATCTCTTTTTCATGTTCATTGTCAATACCATCAATCATCATCACCATTCTACATCATCACCATCCTAATTGTTGATAATCATGATTTTCATCACCTTATTCGTCTTTGTGTGTGCGTATGCGCGCGCGCGCGCGCGCGCGTGTGTGTGTGTGCTCGCGTGGACGATGGACGATGACACAACACTTTCAGCAGCCCCAAGATTTCATTCCCAATCACTTCGTTGTGCTGCATCAGAATCAGACAGATGAGTCATTTAATGTCTCCCTTCCACTGTCTGATGTTCCCGACCAAGTGGCAGAAACTTCCTTGCTGTCAAGTCCACCTCCAGATTTCATTATGGAAGATCAGCCCACCAGCTATGAAATAGTTGCAGGAGGTTCCAAGAAGGGAGGTAATATCCTTGTCGATAGCGTAGGGTTTACGTATGCTAAAAATTTCAAGGAAAAACAACTACTAAGTGGATTAGTTGTGCTCGAGGATCACGGAAATGTTCCTCAACTGTGAGTCAGCGAGACAACAGCTCCATGAGAGGCAAACAGCATGCACACAACCATCCTGGAGAACTTGGAGCATTGCTGCGATGCAAAGCGACACAAATGGTGATTTAAATATTACATATCTTGTTTTATACTATACTAACATTTTTAGAAAAAACAATGTTACATTAAAACAGACATCTAGGTTGCCAAATTTTGGTTGAGACTACTCTGTATTATTGTGTGTGAATATGTTTGATTTGTTAGCACATGGTAATGGTTACTTGCTTTCTAACAATGACTGAAAGGATTTTAAATGGAGTGGATGTGCACAAAAACGTAACATTTCAAAGGCCTTTGGACATCATGTCCCAAGTCAATATGTCCTAGATGATATGTCGATAGTTCCCTTTCAAATATACAGGAAGTACATTTTTTAAAGGTCAAAGCTGCTGCAAGGTGCAACATATACAGGTCACCTGGAAAGGTGGTGACAGATATATTGTCAGACCTTACAAGCAAAGATGAGGAGCTGCCCAACTACAAAAACCTACAGAGGTACGCAAACCGTGCCAGGGAGCAACTACGGCCAAAGAATCCATCTCACACAGATTTTGAGGTACCGGTATATTAAGTTTGTATAAAAACACTAAACTGGTAGAATGTAACAATGAAAACGCCCATACAGTGTATGAGTAAAGTTTATACTTTTTGTAACATATCTGCTTTCCAACACCAATGAGTTATGTAGGTAATATGTGTGGATAATATATTATATATATATATAATATATATCTAGAAATCTACAGAAAACTATAAAATATCCTATAGCATAGTATGTCTTAAACTAAAACGATGCTACTGTATTATTTTATAACGAAACGTTCAGGTAAGTTTTGAATTGATTATTTTATGGAATTATTATTTTTATGCACATTATATATATATATATAATGTGCATAAAAATATGTCTGCATTCCAGCTCGATATGACTCGTATAGTAGGTATTGTATGTAAACCTTTATTTATAAATATATAAACATGTAGTCTAAACACATTTGTTTTTTGCCTTCCAGCTTGACATGACCCATATCCCTACTCAATTTCTGCAGTGCGATATAATCGAGGACGGCGAACGCCACCTTGTCTTTGCGAGTGCTGCTCAGCTGTCACACCTCGCAAAATCAAAGCTGTGGTTCTTGGATGGGACATTCCGTGTTGTACGGGAGCCGTTTAAACAACTGTTGAGCGTGCACAGCTTTCTAAAGTCTGGAGATACGATGAAACAAGTCCCTTTGTGCTTTGTATTAATGACACGAGGGAAGAAGAAGGACTATGTTGTTGTGTTGAATGGTGTCATTAGGTGCCTTCCTACAGCACCGGCTGTGGAAGAAGTCATTGTTGACTTTGAGAAAGCTGTGTGGGGGGGCACTTAGCCGGTGCCTTCCAGAAGTTTCTGTGCGTGGGTGATGGTTCCACTGGGCACAGGCTGTGTACCGTCGAATTAAAGAATATGGCCTCCGCAGCGCATACATCCACCAGCTGCACATCAGGACTTACATCCGAGAGCTGATGGCACTGCCCAACTTGCAAGCACCGCACATTGAGCCAGCCTTCGTGGAGCTGAAAGTGCGCTGCCCGGCCGATGACAGACTGCATTCCCTGCTAGGCTATATGGAAAAGACATGGATTGTGACCTCCATCCGACCCCCTGCTGCATGGTCAACATTCAAGCGATCTGTGCGAACCAACAATGATGCAGAAGGTTTGCACAGTCGACTAAACCACTATGCTCCCCATGACCACCTCAATCTGTACCTCCTCGTAAAATCCCTACACCATTGGGCATCAATCCTGCCCTTGCAAATGCGTCTGGTGGCACAGCGCAAGCTGCACCGGTATCAGAGCAAAACGACTCAAACCAAGCAGGCTGCACTGAAACGGCCGTGGCTCTCCTACGAGTGCGCTGACCGGACAATCAGCACATCGGACTACTTGTGGCAGTGCGCCAACTTAGCCGACCATGTGGAGGAGTAGCTCCGAGTGTGAAACAGTGGCACTGTTCATGGGATGTTAGGGCTAAGATTGACATTTTTTGATACAACTTAGCTAAGATATGGTTGTTAAATAAATAAATTTAGTGTGCATTAATACGTCGAGTATACTGCTGTTATATAAATATATGGTGGTGATGGTGGTTGGTGGCGGTGGTTAAAGTAAAAAAATATTACAAGTGATACGTAATGGTCAAGACATTTCAGCATATTTAAATAGTCACATGTATGCATGCTTTATTAGTTAATACAAATAATAAAACTCCAACCGGATTTCATATTACATTATTGCTTTGTGTTTAGTTGTGGAATGGCCGAGTTGTATTTAGCAGGTCAAATCTGAATTATTGTTTTTAAATTTCACGACGATGGGCGATAATAAGTCATGTTTAAAATGCGCCGATATTCCGCAGAGTGCAAACATTGTCGCAAACAACCACCCATTGTGTGTTACGTTCGTGAATAAAAACAAATAAAAAAAGTAAAATAAATTTGGGACAAATCGTCCAAGCGTTTTGGGACATACCGCTCCAAATTTAGTACATATCGTCTAGGACATATATGTGACTTGGGACATAACGTCCATAGACCCCTTTCCGCTTTCTAACAGTTTGTTTACATACATTTGACGGATTAGGCATTAGAGACTTAGGATATAGATATATTATGGAAGAATTTGTTCAGGGATAAAAACGGCATAGAACACTAAGACGCACGATTTGTGTCCCCACCAGACAGTAGATAGACTAGGTCTACGAGGGTACGACTACGTCAGACTACGAGTACAAATCTGGCCAAAGGTTAAGCTATTGTTAGTAACAAAACCTCGTCCTATCGGCAAAGATCGTATTAGACTGACTTACATTATTACACAGCTAAATGACATGTTAACTTAACATTTTATGCCGATGACTAATGCATTCCTTTCATCACCACATAATTGGGGATATCTCGTTGGGGTTCCCATCGTTGTAGGTACAAAATAAAAATGGCGACCATGCAGCGCTACTACCCAGTCGAGTATCCTCGGCCGTTTAATGTTTTCAGTTATATTTCTCTAGGATAGATTTTATCAAATAGGATATGCGTACTCCCATAATTACAATACATAATCAGCACAGCTACTGTTGATAATATCAGAAACGTACCAATCTCTGTCCGTACGACATTGCTGTAACGTCTAATTGAGTAATGCGAAAACCTTCGTGAAGCGTGACCTAAATCCACGCGAACAGACGCATGCGCATGATTTGATTTGAACATAATATACACGGATAGAAAACAGGACGCGGTCAATTTGAACCAAAACGCAAAATACGTAAATTTATCAGTTTTATTCGCGCAACGTTTCAATGATGGTAGTAGTTTGTAAACCACGCAATCTAATCTCAAATATACACTCGATTAAAGCTAGCATAACACCATATATGATAAACGTATATGTACAGGCAATGTTCGACACAAAAAGTATACGCTCACAAATTTCCCGTTCGTGTAAATATAAAATTGCACGCTACAGCACACAACAAACTGCAGAATTCCCCCAAATAGCACCCGCTTGATGTATGTAAGAAACAAAAACGTCAGTATTTGCACTACAGAAATGTGTGTGGAAGGTATATGTACAGGTAATATAAATGTACAGGCAATGTGGTGATTTTTGGCACTGAATGTAAAGGTAATGCGTTATATAGACTTATATATATATATATATATATATATATATATTAGTAATCAAGGATGAGAGTGACATTCAGAGAAAAAACCGGAAATTTTGCTGTGGCCCACATTTCAGCCCGAGAGGACTGTCTCATCTAATCGGGGGAGGGGGGACTCCTCAGAGATATTTTTTATTGTACACGACATATGGTGTATTTTGAGCAATATTAAATAGAAAATCTTAACATTGCCAATAGCAAAACAAGCACACGGACTCACGCACACATTGTCATAGTACTAACTCACTTGTTAATGAAATTTTCTGGGCTGAACCCGAGTTGGCTGACGGGCAGCTTTCTCCTTGGCCAGCTTTGTCAAAACAGCCCGTTGTTGGGCGATTCTAGCTGTCTTCCTTGCCAGCTCAACTGCTTCCTTAGCTTTGTACTTGGTGGCTGCCTTCGTCTTTGACGTGTTCAGCTCAGTTTTCTTCTCCTCCTTCATCTTTCCTTCCTCGGCAAGAAGGATAGAGTACATTTTGTGTGCACCCCTCGTATTGTGAACGAGGCGACCAGTTCTGTTTGTGGAGTCTTGTTGCTTGCCACGGGTGAGTACTTCACTGTCTGTATAGTGTTGAATGTACTAACTGTCACTGTCTGTATACTGTTGAATGTACTAACTGTCACTGTCTGTATAGTGTTGAATGTACTACCTGTCACTGTCTGTATAGTGTTGAATGTACTAACTGTCACTGTCTGTATAGTGTTGAATGTACTAACTGTCACTGTCTGGATAGTGTTGAATGTACTAACTGTCACTGTCTGTATAGTGTTGAATGTACTAACTGTCACTGTCTGTATATTGTTGAATGTACTAACTGTCACTGTCTGTATAGTGTTGAATGTACTAACTGTCACTGTCTGTATAGTGTTGAATGTACTAACTGTCACTGTCTGTATAGTGTTGAATGTACTAACTCTCACTGTTTGTATAGTGTTGAATGTACTAACTGTCACTGTTTGTATAGTGTTGAATGTACTAACTGTCACTGTCTGTATAGTGTTGAATGTACTAACTATCACTGTCTGGATAGTGTTGAATGTACTTCTTTCTGGCAATGGCAGTATTCATGATGCTAGACATGTGACTAAAACACCCTTCCACTTGAGGACCATGAAAGCAACTCATCATTGCAGCCACCAGCTTTGACAAGGCTGGGAACTTGCCAGTAGAGAATGTGGTAGCCCATCACGAGTCCAATCTGGAACTTGTGGGTGCTTGTGGAAGTGTGTTGTCTACATGGAATCGGCGAACTTCCATGTGATACGTCCTCTGTTCAGGTTCTAATAGAACATTGGTGACCAGCATGGGCAGTGCCAGCGTGTGTACTTCAATGCCTTCGGTTCCCCTCTGATTGTAGCCTGTAGGATCCAATCCGCATAGTTGACATCGGCCTCGCACCACAAACAGTAGGCTTTCCCTGGTGCTGATAATTTACTGATGAATATATCCAACTTAGTGTCTCCAGCCGATCTCTCCAGCCACGCCCAATTCCACTTATTCTTGACACTTTTGTCAATGTCCTTCACGCAACATTTGTTTTGCCGTACAACAAATCGTCGATTAGCCATTGTGTTAAAAAAATGATCGACATCTCCACAAAATACATCGTCGTTTCCTATTGGTCCACTGCTTTTGTGCGCGCACTTCGAAAGCGCTGAAGCGCACAGCCGACAGAACTAAGGGTTTTACTTTGCAGATTCACGGGTTCGGTTGGGTCGGTTCTGTCTCATATCGCCAGGCAGCATCATTAACACGTGGCGACACCCGGTGGATAGATGGTTAACTCAATCCGCAGATAGATCGTCAGTGAATTGTCCAGGATTTTATATGCCCTACCCCCCCCCCCCCAACATTCATTTTTGTTCTCCCCGGATTTACACGATTCACAAAAGTGATCTTTGGAGCAGTATAAAAACTGGAATTCCGGCAAAAACCGGAAATTTCTCATCCCTATATATATATTATATATATATATATATTATAAACTGTTACCGAAATTCCAACTACTGTGCTTGATTTGTACACACAACTTTAAATGTTTTTCCATTTATATTTTAGCAAAGACTACGTGCAGAATGAAACAAGAAGACACAACCTGCGTGTAGACGGCGGCGCAGAAATTACAGCGGAGACCCGAGCGGACACAGACGCAGCCGTGCGGAAAACGTTATTCACTTCTTGCTGAAACAGCCTGAACAGCTGACACTAGACGTAAGAACCGAGTCGACGCGTCGAACGGGCGTCATCAGCCATTCGACCCGGTAGAGGACCGTCGTTGTGAAATTTGAGAGCTACAAAGGCACACTTCTACAGGTTGCGCAAAAGGATCGAGAAGTCGCGTGGAGTGTTAATTTGTACATGACGATTACCGCAACGGGAGGAAGGTATTATTAACCAGGACACGAGAGGCGACAGAGAAGAGCAAGTTCGCATATCTATTGTACGACAAACTCAGGGATCAGGGATTGGGTTGAAAGTCGTACCTAGACTTAATTCATGTAACGATCTACACGTTAACGAACATTGACAATGGGTAGTCATGATTTATCTTTTAACCATGTTGACGATACTGAGTTTACAAAATTTAGTTCCACAACCGATGACAGTACATTTAATATTACCTCAGCATTACCTTTCAACCATACGAACATGATGATAATATTGTTGATGACAGACCGGGCTACTTTATGAATAATAATAAATAGAGACAATCACTTTATAACAAATATAGCAGCCAATTCAACATATTATGATGATCAACAATATGTACGTAATGCCGAATTAGAGAGTGACATGTTAATGATCAAAGTTTAAATAAGAATTAAAAGAATTTTACTTATGAACAGTTACTTTCGTTTGACATTATAGCCATTTCAGAGACGTAGGCTGATTCAAGATCAATCGACGATTCAATGAATACCTCATTTATATGCATTAGTGATGATCGCGGGCTCTTTTTACTCACAACATTGACAACTTTGAATACGACGCGACTTGAAATGATTTAAGTGAGTGTGTGCATAGGCGCGTCTGGTGGGCCTAGTGGCACTTGCTCCCCAGACCTTTGGAATTTGGCGTACCCCCAGACGTTTTCGTATGGGCCCTCGTGACCGTGCCCTCTAGACCCTTTTTAATGTGCCCCCGTGACTGAAGTTAGCGTGGAAGCGAAAAATGTTATACAACATTTGTTTCGGCCGCCAACGGAAGTTTTTGGGCCCCCGCCCCCGTAGTCACATGACCGAAAGGAGGTAGCGTCTCCTGGTGGCACGGGCGTGTAGCGGATGGGTATGGGCAATATGGGGGAGTGCATGCGTAATCGGTGCCTCTTACTAGACGGGTGCGTGTGTGTCATTCCATATATGCACTTGTGTGAAACAACTAACAAAAATACCACATTTTAAATTGTTTTACTCTTCTTCAATAATCTTTTTCAGGTACTTTCATATCCGCTCTCATCGTCTGAATGATAGAGCCAGACTTCTTGGTTGCCGTTGTCAATGGCTGGACGTGTATCGTCATAGGTAAAGGGGTAAATAACTCTCACTCTTTCTGTTAATTCTCTAAGCGCAGGTCAGAAGAGAGAACACACGAACTTTGCAACCAACGGTTTATAATGAGCCCACACTTATATCACATTTCTTCTAGATACCCTCTCGCATAACGATGATTAATGGATCCAAGTGCATTGGAATAAGTGTTGCCTCGATACTTTGTCACTATCTTTGTGTGCCATTATATGTTGGGGTAATTAAGTGATAGTTATGGGTAATTTAATTGAAGTAAGGGTATTTAGGGGTAACTAAGGAGTAATTAGGGCTAATTAAGGGGTAATTGTCGGTAATTGAAAGTAACTAGGAGTAATTAAGGGGTATTTGTGGGTAATTCATGGCTAATTAAGGGGAAATTATGGGCGATTAAGTGTAACTAGGGGTTATTAAGGGGTAATTGTGGATAAATAACGGTAATTAGGGGTACTTAAGGAGTATTTAAGGTTTTTAGTGGGTAATTATTGATAATTAATGGGTAATTAAAATGGAAAAATGTAGCGCATTACCTGTCATTCAAAACGGCAGAATCGTTTGATCTTTCGACGCATTTGGGATCCCGATATCACAAAAAATACTACTGACGTCTATTTATTCCAATTATTTTTAATGGCATGAAATTGACCAATCAGCAACGAATATTTATCAATGTCTTTCATCAGCTATGGTCCCGCCCTTTTTCTAGAAGTTTATGTGTAAAAAAATGGAAGTGGAACTACACGCGCCACTATCGTTATGGTAAAAGTGACCAATCAGCAAAGAATATTGAGAAAATGCCCGGATGTGATACAAATAGCGGGTTATTAAAAAAAAAAGTTTGAGTAGGATGCGTTGTTGCGTGGGTAGTTGTTGTTGACATCGTATGTGACGACGTCATCTTTGGTGGCCCCGCCACGTTTCAGGAAGTTTCGGTGTGAAAGCTCGTGGTCGAGGAGGCCCCCCCCCCTTAGTTTTTGGCGCCGTTTTCTTTTGTGTTGAATGCATGAATCTTTGTGCGTGACTGAATCCTAATGAGTGTGTTTTGAAATCAACAGTTTATGAAATATGAAACCCATGCAGTGTCCACATATCTAATCAACTCGGCTTGTAAACGATGCTTTTATATTAATCGACTAGTGTACTTAGGTATGGTCAAAGTTGTCAGAGTGCTCAACAGCCACTGAACAATGTCTGATTAGAAACACATGTTGTTTATTGTCGACACCCCGTCAACTGCTGTTTTTGATTAATCACCAAGCAAACGCGCGCACGTGATGTTTTCGTGTGTGGGTGTCTGTGTGTGTGTGTGTGTGTGTGTGTGTGTGTGTGTGTGTGTGTGTGTGTATGTGTGTGTGTGGGTGTGTGTGTTTGTGCGTGTGTAGTATGGTACGTGTGTGTGTGTTCAATCGCGGTCGTATGTATGATGTGATACGTGTGTGTGTGTTAGAGTTTCTGTGCGTGTGTGTGTGTGTGTGTGTGTGTGTGTTAGAGTTTCTGTCTGTGTGTGTGTGTGTGTGTGTGTGTGTGTGTGTGTGTGTGTGTGTGTGTGTGTGTGTGTGTGTGTGTGTGTGTGTGTGTGTGTGTGTGTGTGTGTGTGTGTGTGTGTGTGTGTGTGTGTGTGTGTGTGTGTATGCGTGTCTGTGTGTGTGTGTTTAGCCTTGTATGTCAGCGATTTTGTTTCTTTGAGTGGTATTTCATCTTGTATGTTTGTATGTCTCTTGTTTCGTGTTTCATATCTGTTGAACGTTATATTTGTTTAGATCATTGTGTTTGAACGTACTGACTTTGGACCCCATCTGAATAATTGTTATAGTCTTACCCATCATTCGTATTATAGTTTGACCTACTGACCTACTAAGAAGCACCACCTAGTGACTCAACGTGTTAGTTTTTGGATGTTCCTATAAGTAACATGTTTATGCATTGAACGTATTGAAAGTATGCGATTTTGCTTCTTTGTAAGGTATTAACCGAGTGCAGATGTTGGTGGTCTAATGACGAGTTAGTTGCATTTGTAACATATGGTGAAGATGGAGGAGCCTGACATTATTTATGAAATTTCTTTCCGTGTAAAATATTCACGTGGGGTGAATGAATGTCTATAGCCTTATTTTAATTTCGTTAATTTTTTTATTTAAACTCTGCAGTTTAGGCTTATCACAATAAATTTGCTTTGTTTGTTCGTTAAATGGTTTATTAAATTATTATTGTCAAAGTATATAGAATGTTGAAATGGTTCAATATCCCAATCTTCATTAATTTCATCCGGTTATAATATGTGATAGAGAGAATGTTTTTATCTAGACCACCACATTGCGCTAAGAAATAATTGTTATCAATCATATTGGAAAATTGGATAAACAATAGTACTCCATGTTTACAGGACACATGACATAAACCTGGACTAGTGGTTGTGAAAGAGCTGCACAAGATGTATGCCCTGAGCGTAATACAAATACATTTTATAAAACAGAATATTACGAATATTCCGCATGCATATATAACACAACGTACTTATTGCGTCAGTACGAAGTGGGTGAAAATAAATTACAGCATATGTACTGCCACAACATGAATGCAGAGTGAGAATACCGTAAGTAGATTGAACAAAACACAACATTATTGTTGTGTAAACACTAAGCTTTGGGGAAATACTATGTATTATGAACTGTCCCAAAAATAAAAATGTAAAATGACTAACACTAAATATAGTGAAAAGAAAATGTATAAACATTGCTCTCCCCTAAAATTTAAACAACGTGAATATAGACTGTAGAAAACATTGTATATAGGAATAATATGAAGTAATCATTATTAAATTATCACATAATGTTGTAACTATGTATCTTAACATACAACAAAATATGTAATACAAAAATGCATTGCATCAAATATAATAAACCTTTCGTTCATTGGCGATTTTGTTAAAGTTCATAAATCTCCAGTGAACTAGAGTACACACGGCACGTGGAGCATGCGAGATCTACACCAGCCATGGTCAATACTGAACATTACAGAGTTCAAACTTTTGCAAGATCTGCGAGAGTCTTCACTTTCAATCGATGGCTGTTCTCTCGAATCTTGATGACGAAGCTGTAGTTTTGTGTCCACGCACTGTGGATCTTCCGGTCACGCTTCAGTTGTCGAACTTGACGAGAGTGCGGTGTTGTTCGTTGAGAGGTGGTCATTCAGATAAATGTCCGTTCCCCTCAACGCGCGTAATTTCATCATTAGCTCGGCTTTCTTGTCAGCCGAATGAAACTGAACGATGATGGGACGTTATTAATTATTACATTAACTAAGTTCGTTCTCTTCTCATCGTGGCATTCTCGGAGACGGTCGATGTCTAGCTCAGCGTACTTAGTTTCTTCGTGGTGGTGGTCGAGGCATAACTGTGAATATCCACGCTTCTTTTTGATCCAGATCGTTCACTTGCGCCTCCAACTTTGATTACCGCCCGTCTTTCGCCTTGATGATCTCAAGCAGCTCCGTGATACGCTCATTAGTTGCTGTGGTCTGATTCAAGAGAACGGCGGATTTCGTCCATCTCGGAGTTCTCTAGTAGCCATTAACAACAAATAGCCACTCATGTATAAGTGTAAAGAAACAAAAGTTGACCACGACAGGACTCGAACCCGCAATCTTCTGATTCGAAGTCAGACGCCTTATCCATTAGGCCACGCGGCCGAGATGATTATCGTTGTCGCCAGTGTAACCGTCTATCTTCGTCCCCGGATATATTTACCTCACTCTGTATATTCACTCCATGACCTGTAGCACAATAACTTAAAATGACAAAAACCAAGACTAATCTTTATTATGTAATAAGAAATTTAACAAGATTTAACAAGATTGCAATCCAGAGAATTAACTCTAGATTGCAGGTGGACAAGGAAGACCTTTGGCTTCTCGAGAGTCCAACCCTTTTATCTACATATATCCAGCCCTTCTGAGGTATGTTTCGATTTTATTTTTAAACATATTCACACTACTAGCACCCACACAATCATCAGATAATCTGTTCCATTCATTCACAGTCCTTTGTGAAAATGAAAACTTTCTTACGTCTAATCTACACTGCTCCTTTACTAATGTAATTTAATGTCCTCTAGTCTTTCTATCTTTCTTAACTGAAAAACAACATATTTCTATCAATATTTTCATAACCATTCAATATTTTAAACACTTCTATCTGATCTCCTCTCAACCTCCTGGTCTCTAGTGTTGTTAAACCACATTCGTTTAGGCGTTTTCCATAACTAAGATCCCTCAGTTTTGATATCATTTTAGTTGCTCTCCTCTGTCCTCTTTCTAGCATATCTATGTCCTTCCTGCGATATGGCCTCCACATTTTAATTGAAGTTGTGATCACTACTTCCCAGAGGCTCACATAATTTAACATTGTCAACTAATTCATTCTGTGACGACAAAACTAAGTCTAACACATTCTCTCCCCTGGTTGGTTCTAGCACATGTTGAGAAAGGAAACTAAAAACTAAAAACTTGTGGTCCTCACTACCCATACTCTGTAGAGATTTCCATTTTATATGCCCATGGTTAAAATCCCCCATAATAACACAGTCCAGTTTGCTCACTTCCCTTGTAGCGTTTTGTAATTTTTCATTCTCTTCTATGCTTATGTTTGGACTTCGATAAACTAATCTAACCGTTAATGTTGAGTTTCCTGTAACTATGTTACATCAAACAGCTTTTTCGCAATCTGCTTCTCTGTCTAATTTTATTTCATCATCCTGGATAGATTCTTTAATATATAAAATAACTCCACCTCCCCTTCTTCCTATTCTATCTTTCCTAAACATTACATATCCTGTCAGTCCCAATTCGGCATCTGATATATCGGTGGTTGCCCATGATTCGGTTATACCTATTATGTGAGGGTCAATATCTTCTACCATAATGTTTAGTTCATTTCTTTTGTTTACTATACTCCTTGCATTTAAACAAACACATTTATACCCAGCTTCAGAACAGTTATCCAGACTGTTCTTTGCTTAATTATTTTTGCTGTCTTTATCGATGCCTCCAGTTTCAGGCTTCTCTGCGAGTCCCCCCTGCGAATTTAGTTTAAATAGATGCAACCTGTCCCACTGTCAACAGATCGCAGCAGATTCTCTGAGAATACTGCTACCCCTTTTAACTTAGATGGAGGCCATCTCTCATGTACATATCTTCTCTCCCAACAAAGTACCCCCATAAATGAATCCCACGCCCTCTTCCTCACACATCTGCTCAACTAGTGCGTTGATCGCCACCCTCTTACAGTTTCTGTATCTTGCCCCCCCCCCCCCTTCCTCCCATTACTAGCAAAATTCCTGAAAGAATAACCTGTTCCACTCTTGCCTTCTTTAACTTCCTCACTAGATGTCTGTACTTCTGAACTATCTCAGTTGTTCCCTCCTTGTCTGCATTGTTTGACCCTACATGTACTAGTATAGACACTTCCTTCCCATGCCCCTATACCTTCTCTACCCTTTCGGTCACATGCTCTATCCTAGCCCCCGGTAGACATACAACAACGTCCTTCCCCTCGCATATAGTCTTGTCTTTTTT
Organism: Escarpia spicata; assembly: GCA_963995525.1. Classification (NCBI taxonomy): domain Eukaryota; kingdom Metazoa; phylum Annelida; class Polychaeta; order Sabellida; family Siboglinidae; genus Escarpia; species Escarpia spicata. Next base: position 44,760,544 of record OZ023205.1, on the reverse strand, counting down.
TCTCAGAATTGAATCGCCCATAAACACTCTCTCTTTTCTACTTGCCCCCTCAATCACTGCCTCGGTGTAGCTCCTCCGGTTTGCATATGTCTGGTTGTTGCCTTTTCCTCTTGCCGTCTTCTCTCCTGTCACATTCTCTTCCATTCCCTTCTTTCCTGTCGGGTTTTCTCTTGTCCCCTTTCCTCCTGTCATCTTCTCTTCTAGCACATTTACTCTCACTTCCTTTCGTCCCTTCTTCTTTCCTCCCATCACATTTTCTTCTCTCCTCTCCCGTCCCCTTTCCCCGGCTACCTCCTTCACTACGGTCACTTTCTCCCCTGTCACCTTCACGCCTCTCATGTTTTCTGTTTTTTGCTGAACACTCTGTCTTCTTCCATAAATTTTCTGTCTTACAGTCTTACCAACTGCCTCTGTGGTATCTACCTCTTCACCACCTGTATCGCTGTCGCGTCTCTCCTCGTTCTCTACAGTCTGACTACCTGTTGATCTATCCCCACTGACCCGTTTTCTTTTCCTCTGCCGAACACTTTTCCTCCGTCCCTTTGTTTTCTCAATGTCTTAACCCTTAGCAAAAAATTCTATACAAAACTATAAATTTCCTAGAGTATTCTGTAGTATTCTATAGTATTCTATAGTTTTTCTATAGTATTCTATAGAAAACTATAAATTGGCTATGGAAATCTTAATTTCCTACAGAATTCTATGGAATATTTTATAGAATTCTATAGAATATGCTATAGTTTTTAAAGAACCTATAGTTTTCTGTAGGATTCTATAGAAAACTATAGAATATTCTATAGAATCCTATAGTTTTTAGGCAACCTACAGGTTTTTTGTAGGAATATATAGCAAACTATAGGATATTCTATAGAATCCTACAGTTTAAGACAACCTATAGGTTTTTTTTTTAGGAATCTGTAGAAAACTATAGAATATTCTATAGAATTCTATAGTTTTTATAGAACCTATAGTTTTCTGTAGGATTTTAGAGAAAACTATAGAATATTCTATAGAATCCTTTAGTTTTTAGAGAACCTATAGTTTTTTGTAGGATTTTATAGAAAACTATAGAATATTCTATAGAAACCTAAAGTTTTTAGAGAACCTATAGTTTTTTTGTAGGATTCTACAGAAAACAATAAAATATTCTATAGAATCCTATAGTTTTTAGAGAACCTATAGTTTTTTGTAGGATTCTACCGAAAACTATAGAATATTCGATACAATCCTATAGTTTTTAGAGAACCTATAGTTTTTTGTAGGATTTTTTAGAAAACTATAGAATATTCTATACAATCCTATATATTTTAGAGAACCTATAGTTTTTGTTGTAGGATTCTACAGAAAACTATAGAATATTCTATACAATCCTATAGTTTTTAGAGAACCTATAGTTTTTTGTAGGATTTTATAGAAAACTATAGAATATTCTATACAATCCTATATATTTTAGAGAACCTATAGTTTTTGTTGTAGGATTCTACAGAAAACTATAGAATATTCTATAGAATTGTATAGTTTTTAGATAATCTATAGTTTTCTGTAGAAATGTTATTTTAGTTTCTGTGGAAACTTTTAACCACTGTATGTATTTTTTTGTTATGTACATGTGGTGGATGTTACATAGAAATATATATATGTCAGTATGTTGTAAACTAAAACGATGCTACTGTATTATTTTATACCGAAACATTATTGTTATGAATACCGCATCCCATAATGTTATTACCCGTGAGTCATTTCGGCGCGTAACGTTTAATTTCAAACAGAAGAAGGCGAGACGACCTAGCGCGAAGTCGGTAGATTGCGGACAGAGTCATTATAATGAAGACATTTCGGCCATTCATGCCACGAGACAAACGGTAGGACGTTGCCAAAGATTGATGTGTGTTGTTTTTATAACTAGTTGATCCATAGAGTAAAATACTGTTAACAATATTACGAAATAGTTATAGACAGACAGCCGTTTGCGTAACCGCCAATTCCAACCTGCATCGATGCAACGATTTTACCTCGTTTTCTATACCAAATCGATCATTCCATCACTCCATATTGTTTGTGTATGTCAATTATTGTTTGAGGTACACACCGAGCATTATTTTCTTATCAATTATTTTACATTTAGCCAGATGGTAAAGCGGCCTCGACCCACTAGAGTAGATTTGCCTCAATTGTCGCTCATTTCGTTGTACGTACTACGTAACCAACTGCATTGCCATGACCACGTGAATGAATAATAAAAACAAGTAAAATGCAACACAGACTGTTAAAAAAATACCCTAACTAAATGACAATAGAATGCAAATATGTGATCGATGATATGTGTGTTTCAAGTTCATACTTTTTACCTTTTTTGTGATGCATAGGCATAGCCATAGGCCATAGCCAGCTAGGGACTAGTGTAGCCTGTAGGTATATAATTAACATTTTTAGATATAGACATCAAGTCTATACTAATGTATGTAATGCCTAATGGCAATGCCAATGATTTAAATAACTATTTATTTTGATTCATAATAACAATATTAACAATTTAGTTGTCTGTTTGTTAATGTTACTAATCCTGATAATAGTGATACATATAAAGGTAGATTACTGGGTAACCGATTACTGTCACAGTACTAGACCTACCCGGGGGGTACTTGTTAAAAAATTATATGGTTACCGGCTACTGCCGATAATGGGAACCGGTGGCCAAGTGGTAAAGCACCGGTCGAGGGGACTGGAGTCGAATCCAACTATCGGACAATTTAAAAAAACTTGGGAAATTTTGTTCTCTTGGAAAATACACTAGGCCATTGGTCCCTTCTAACTGTTATCTGCCAGAGGAAGTAAAAGATCCCACACATGGGATAAATGAGCTAATTTGAGTCCATCCTGTAGTGGACTTACTACCTGTTGGGCATGTAGATGAGGATATTATGAGATAAAACCACAGTGCAACATTGTAATAGGACTTTGCTGAATAATAAGTATTTGTCAAAATGTTCAATTTTTTTAGATTTATGGTGTATAATATAAGCCACACATATTGTATTTTTATTGTGTTCTGTTCCATTTATTTCAGGTTGGTGTCATCACTGATGTTCAAAAGCAAGATTTGTCCATTCTGACAGCACTGATACCAATATAAGTGGTATAGTGTCTGTGTGTATGCATTCTGAATTATTGAATATTACGATAACATACCCTGTACAATTATACTGTATATTGCAATACAGAACTCGGAATCAATTTATTTGACCAATAAATATGGTACATATGTAAGGTTTCAGGGCAAAGCACAATAGTGTAAATATCATCTTAAAATTGACATGATATTGAATATCTCAATACTACAAAATCACAATGACCGATATCTAGACCCAAACAATTTTTTTTTACAGTAGAACCTGTCTTGGATAACCACCTGCTTTCTCGGTTCCTCTTGAAATTGACCATATTTTCAATGTGTATTGACGTGTCGTGGGCGACCACCCGTCTTGAAAGACCACTTTTGCTAGGCTGAAGTGGCGGTCACTCAAGACAGGTTCTACTGTACATTTCAATTCTGCAATTTTACCTAGGCAAATATGTCACCAGAGCTGCATGACGTTTATTGTATTTTACCCTTAAACCCTTCCTATATATACTATTGTTATGCACTGGTAATAATGCATGAGTGTATAAATACAGTGTGGTATGCCACGTTCCAAGTAATGGAAGAAAATCATTCAACCATGCCAATTATGTTCAGTCAGAATGTCTGACCCAACAACAGTTTCCAATCTAACATTCTAGAAGTGTTGAGAAACAGCCCATCTTGCTTAGAGTTTTCTTTGCTCTCTTTATCAATATCAAATGGAATACCATGTTGTACCTGTTTCAAATTACCGTGGTAGTATACCAGCGGGTATGGGTCAAATTCATTGACATGTATTTAAATACAAATAATCTTGAAGGATTAAAATATGATAAAATGAAAAAGTATATATTTCAATACAAATATGTATTAAAGGTACTTTTCAGAATTCTTTTTACAAAACCGCCAATAGCAAAAATAATGGCAAATGTTATATTGGGATATGTTGTTTGTCAACATAATTTGACGATGTTATGTACAAAATGACATGAGATGTCGCTTACTGGCTGGCAATCTTTGGTGTTTGTACCATGTATGAAAATACCATGTTGTACCTGTTTCAAAATGCCATGGTAGTATACCCGAGTACAGTGTATATCAAGTCACTGGCATTGGAACAGGGAAGGGGGCGTTCCAAAAAAAACCACCTTGAGGTTCTCCAGACATCTCGATCTGCACCCCCTTGAGGCTCGCTGAAAAAAAACACCCTAAGGCACTCTGAAAACCTAAATAAGCACCCCCATTCCGCAATATTTAGGGGTAATCCTATCTCCAGCCCCCATACACCACAAACTGCAACCCCTTCCTAAATGTTGGGGAGCTAAGCTCCTAATCAACAAATATTAGGGACTAAGCCCCCCGGCATGTTCCAATGCCTATGTAAGTAAAACAAGTATTACAATATTTAATTTGTTTCCTACATGGGTGTTGATTGATGTGTATTTTAGCAGTAATATATTTTATGTTTCCAACAATATTTTTCTTGCTATCCCTGTTGTGAATGTCATTGTGACATGTATATTTCTATAGAAAACTGCAAAAAAATCGTGTAGTTTTCTATAGAAAATTTCCTATAGTTTTCTATAGAAAACTGCAAAAATCCTGTGGTTTTCTATAGAAAATATCCTATAGTTTTCCATAGAAAACTGCCAAAATCGTGTAGTTTTCTATAGAAAATTTCCTATAGTTTTTTATGGAAAACTGCAAAAATCCTGTGGTTTTCTATAGAAAATTTCCTATAGTTTTCTATAGAAAACTGCGCAAAAATCCTGTAGTTTTCTATAGAAAACTGCGCAAAAATCCTGTAGTTTTCTATAGAAAACTGCGCAAAAATCCTGTAGTTTTCTATAGAAAATTTCCTATAGTTTTCTATAGAAAACTGCACAAAAATCCTGTAGTTTTCTATAGAAAATTTCCTATAGTTTTCGATAGAAAACTGCGCAAAAATCCTGTAGTTTTCTATAGAAAATTTCCTATAGTTTTCTATAGAAAACTGCGCAAAAATCCTGTAGTTTTCTATAAAAAAAATTCCTATAGTTTTCTATAGAAAACTGCGCAAAAATCCTGTAGTTTTCTATAGAAAACTGCGCAAAAATCCTGTAGTTTTCTATAGAAAAATTCCTATAGTTTTCTAGAGAAAACTGCGCAAAAATCCTGTAGTTTTCTATAGAAAATCTAAAAAATTTTTTGGCTAAGGGTTGTTCCTTCACACCGGTCACCTTCCCTCCTCTCAGTCTCCTTTCTTCAGTCTCGTGTCACAACTCTGCTCCATCTGTGTTGTAGAATTCTCAACTCTCCGCGTCATCCCTCTCTGCTTCATATATTTCTATGTTGAGTCTCATCTCCATCTCCTTCACTATATCCGGCAACTTACACATCTCCTTCATCAGACATTCCACCCTCAAACACCCCATACACCGAAAGGTGAATCCGTCATCTTTGGTCTTTGCCCATGATTTTGGACAGCCAGACAACTCAAAATCCACTCAGCTCTGGCAGTCGTTGCAAAGTAAGTGTCGTTTGCCCTGAGTTGCCGCTTGCAAGTTGCCATATCAGAATTTATTTATGTTCAAAATAGTTTTTATATAGTCTTTGAAAAGACTTTTCTGTGTACAATTTACACCAGATTGTTTAGGTTATGGTTAGTTATATTTGTTAACACACAGTGGCACACCGTGCCTTACCTAGTTACAATGTCGATGACAATGTATTCAAGTTAGGCTTAGATACAAGGTAATCTTTACCAAGACTGTTTCCTGTGTACTAATATATACTTTCAAAGATTGTTATTTCAGGTTTTAATTACTCATCTAACTACACCAGTTATCTCAAATAACGCTATTCTATTGTCGTTCACGTTATGCTAACTTCGCCAGTGACCTACTTTGTAAACAACGTTTCGATTACATTAACGTCCCCAATTATCGCTCCCAAATCGCCTACTTTTAATCTACCCTAGATTAGTCCCTCTAGCTAACTTTTAACCAAAAACATTGCTTAATATATACCTATAATTACGTTATGTATGCTATACACTCAATAATATCACTTATCTTGATCAAATATCCTTATATTTTCGCAAGTTTGCTGCACCAAATTCAATGTATGTATGTAAGTACGCATGTACGCATGTACGTATGTACATACGGCTAGGAATTACTCATCCACCATTCGGCTAGGAATTACTCATCCACCCAATTCCTATCTTCCATTATGCCATAAGATTACTTGCACTACGCCAGCACCTTTTTGTCGATATTTCAATCGACATCGTACACATCTGCGGTATAAATTGTTGTGCTATACAAGACATGTCTCACTTTACATTTAATAAGAAAATATATTTCATGGTGTACACTTACTTTCCTAAAATGAGTTAAATTGCTAGCTTAATCAGAGTTTAGAGCGCCGTGGCGCAGTGACTAAAACATCAAACTTTCAAATGAGAGAACCCGGGTTCGAATCCTTTGTTGCCGTGTCGAATCTTGGCCGAGTTCGGTCACTCTACGTTGCTCCAGTTCACTCAGCTATATCAATGAATACCCGGCAGTTGTAGGTATTTGTATACGAACAGTTTTCCCGTATTAATTGCAGTGTGGCTAAATGCTTCTCAGAGCATTTGAGCAGTCTTAAAGATTGGATACTTCGCTATATAAGAATCTCCCTTTACATTATTTTTAATGCCACTTTAAAATCGTCTGTGATTGATAGCCAATTATTTTGTTGTATGCGTGCATGCAAGCTGTCCGGATGCAATGTGGCTTACACATAATCAGTTGTATTAACGTGGCTTAAATGGCATATTGAAGCGGCTTTATAACACATACCCTGAAGAAAAAATGCTGCTGAAATATCTGCGCGTCCTCCAAACTCAACTTTGCAGCAGTAAGCACGTTCTCAACGTGACCTTTCATTATTCCATTCACTTCGTGAATATCTGCATGCTAGTGTTCCCAGCCAGCATAGGGTGTAATTGGTTTTGTGACATGCTGCAATTCGTTCTGCAACATCGGAAACAGCCGCACTTCGCCTCAAAAAGGGGTCTCACTAACACCACGAGAGCCAATGAACTTATGTGTGGACAAAAGAGGGTGTGCTGATCTGCCACTTTTCCAGAAAACAGTACGGAGAAAGACTAGACTTCAGACACATTGGGCAATTTTCACTACTTCAACCAGTACTGATTACACGTGATCCGGCTTTGCCGTGACATTATTGCGCTGTACGAATTGAGCAGGTGATTAGGAAACATAAATGTGTTTGATAATTTACCCCTACCAATGTGACACTTCTCGTCTAATTCCTTGACACACTTTGGACTTTGTCACGAAACACCATTTGAAATGCCAAGAACGATTTATTCATTATATATAAGTAGTAAAGGAGGTGGTGTACGATTTATGTTTGATTATGATGGGTGCAAGTGTAAAAGTAGTTCCGGCTCCCATGTTAAAGGATAGGGAAATACCCGGATGTTGTCAGATTTTGCACCCATCATAATCAAATCCAACCCAATGTGCATCCAAAATGTATAGGTCTAAAAGGGGTAAGTTGGACTTTGAAATAGTGCAAAACGTCAATTCGATTTATCGTAAAGGTATACGACGACTTTTTGACCTCGATGTACTATTTTACCCCTAGGTTTGTAGTCCTTCAAACCCCATGTTAAAGGATAGGAAAATTTACCTATATTTTTTTTTCGAGGGTCCAGTTTACCCCAAATCGGCAAAAAAAAAACTGTCCTACAAATTTTTCCCATGTTAAAGTATAGGGAAAATTTTCCCATGTTAGAAGATAGGCGATTTTCTCCATGTTAAAGCATAGGGAGGTTCCAATTTATCCCAAATTGGCCTCTGAAAGCTGTCCTACCAATGTTTCCCATGTTAAAGCATAGGCGATTTTCACCCCATGTTAAAGCATAGGCCGTTTTTACCCCATGTTAAAGCATAGGCCATTTTTATCCCATGGTAAAGCATAGGCCGTTTTTATCCCGGGTTAAAACATAGGCCATTTTTATCGCAAAGGTATCCGACCACTTTTCGAATTTTAACCCCACGTTAAATCATAGGGAATTTTCACCCTACGTTAAAGCATAGGCCGTTTTTATCCCACGTTAAAGCATAGGACATTTTTATCGTAAAGGTATACGACCACTTTTTGAATAAAATAACATATACCGAACAGCATTCGAATATGTCACACACGAGATTGCTTGACCCGTAGGTCCAGGCTCTGCGTAGGGGGCCGAGCCTTTATTTGTTTGACTATGACATGTCGAAAATGTGGTGTTATAATAGGGGTAATGTGTAACAAAAGGGTTATAAATTCAGCGGAGACCGTTTTGTCTGAAGTAATGTATACGAAAGGTACATTACATATAGGACTATGTTATATCAGAGCCTTTAGCCTCGTTTTGTTTTGTTTTTCGAACAGAGCGACCATTTTAGAATTAGCCCTTTGGTGACTGTTACAAAAACCCGTACTCGAGATGTGTCTGGACACGTTTGTTTGTCGCAAGCACGCGTACCCTATATGACGTCATGGTACGCGCTGTAATTTTGTACACGAAGTGAGTTGTTCAAGCAGATAGTGCTTTGGTTAGACCTTGTGTTGAACTTGCGCGTATGTAATGTAATCCCTTCATGTGACGTTAATTAAATAAGTAATTGCGCATGCGCAATAGTGGCTATTCTTATATGTCGTAGGTTGTCGACCCTTTGATTAGGTGTAGGACGCTCCTAGTCTATACATTTACATAGGTTCAAAAACAAACCGATAAAGCATAGCCATAGGCATATAGCCATAGGCATAGAGGCTAAAGGCTATCTGGCCTACAGCGCATAACCACGGACAAACAACTTACAAACACTGACAAACAACTTAAAAACACTGATATACAACTCAAGAGTGAACTTTATGTTCTGTTTAACATTTTGGAAGATGAACAACATGACTAGTGATAACGTCCGACAAGGGATTTTGCTACCGAAGGCGCAGCCTTCTCCGGCTATGGGACCACTCGACCTGTCGACCCAGACAATCAACCCGTACCAACAGCCAACGACCTGTTCAACGACCAGTCCAATGACCAGTTCAACGAGCAGTCAGTTCAACGACCAGTTCGACGACCAGTTCAATGACCAGTCCAACGACCAGTCTGACGACTAGTTCGACGACCAGTTTGTCGAGCAAAACAATTTCGTCTCAGCTCCGGCAACCGACCCAACCATCAACCTGACGCCATCACCTCCGACGAAGCGTCAGAAGCTTCACGAGATTTCGGATGACACATCATACGAGAGTACGGTTCGACGTGTTATCGCGTCAAATCCTTCCTTTTTCACGAAAATAGACGTGTTATGTGTGTGTGTGTGTGTGTGTGTGTGTGTGTGTGTGTGTGTGTGTGTGTGTGTGTGTGGTGGTGATGGTGGTGGTGGTGGTGTGTGTGGTGGTGGTGGTGGTGGTGGTGTGTGTGTGTGTGGTGGTGATGGTGGTGGTGATGGTGGTGGTGTGTGTGTGTGTGTGTGGTGGTGGTGGTGTGTGTGTGGTGGTGGTGGTGGTGTGTGTGTGTGTGTGGTGGTGGTGGTGGTGGTGGTGGTGGTGGTGTGTGTGTGTGTGTGTGTGTGTGTGTGTGTGTGTGTGTGTGTGTGTGTGTGTGTGTGTGTGTGTGTGTGTGTTAGAGTCTACCATAGCAAGCGAATTTGAAAACCGCTATGAGCGAAAACGACTATGTCAATAACATGTAAGGACAACCACCTGACAGGACTTCATTCAAAGTGGTGACCATCATCGTTCCCAACGCCACTCAAACGACTATGTCAATAACATGTAAGGACAACCACCTGACAGGACTTCATTCAAAACAGCTCATAACCACTGACAAACAACTTACAAACACTGACAAACAGCTCATAACCACCAACAAACACCTTACAAACACTGACAAACAGCTCATAACCACGGACAAACACCTTACAAACACTGACAAACAGCTCATAACCACTGACAAACAACTTACAAACACTGACAACCAACTTACAAACACGGACAAACAACTTACAAACACTGACAAACAGCTCATAACCACTGACAAACAACTCAAAAACACCGACATGCTATAGTGAGTGAAAAATCTCCCTGTTAACTGGTATAAACTGGTATAAATCAAGCCTCAAGGTTCTGTGTATTTGTCCCGGGTTAAGGCATAGCCATAGGGAATTATACGAACTTATCTGCTAAAACATTCAAACTACCAGCTATCTGTGTAATATTTTGTTCAAACTGGTTGTCATGTAACAGTATTTGTCAGAATATCATAGTACTTACCCAATTTCTTATAACAATATAGCAAATACTCTTTCGATAGATAGTGCTTTGGTTAGCCCTTGTATTGAACTTGCACGTATGTAATGTAAGCCCTTCACGTGACGTCAATTAAATAAGTAATTGCGCATGCGCAATAGTGGCTATTCTTATATATCGTAGGTTGTCGACCCTTTGATTAGGTGTAGGACGCTCCTAGTCTATACATTTACATAGGTTCAAAAACATAGAGCCAAACCCGATAAAGCATAGCCATAGGCCTAGGCATAGAGGCTAAAGGCTATCTGGCCTACAGCGCATAACCACGGACAAACACCTTACAAAGACTGACAAACAGCTCATAACCACGGACAAACACCTTACAAACACTGACAAACAGCTCATAACCACTGACAAACAATTCAAAAACACCGACATGCTATAGCGAGTGAAAAATCTCCCTGTTAACTGGTATAAACTGGTATAAAGCAAGCCTCAAGGTTCTGTGTATTTGTCCCGTGTTAATAAGGCATAGGAAATTATACGAACTTATCTGCTAAAACATTCAAACTACCAGCTATCTGTGTAATATTTTGGTCAAACTGTTTGTCGTGTAACAGTATTTGTCAGAATATCATAGTACTTACCAACGTTCACAGTGGTTATCCTGTTTGTAAACTGTTTTGAAGGGGTATTCCCTGTTCAAGCCTCAGCTATTTAAATAAACACGTTATATGTGCGATGCACAATGTCGACTCGAGCGACTTGACGCCAAAGATCCTATAGCAATAAAAGACGACGCAGTGCTCGCTATCTATATTGTTCGAGGAAAGTGAAGCGTCATGATAGTGAAGCGTTATGTTAGAACAGTACAGACACACAATAACCTCCCAGATAAGATGTACCAGTATTTATATAGTTTATCGTATTAAGGGTCAAGTGTACAAATGGCCATTAGAACGTTTTTATCTTTTTTCGGACTATAGTATTTAAATTCGTGCTTCTTCGTTAAAACCTGCCAAATTAGCTTCGGTCGTAAAACAAATAACCTAGCACGGGTAACCGAAAATGAACTCATAGATTATTAAATCAAAGCCATGGATGAGAGAATGAATGGATGAGTTTTGTTGTGTCACAACAAGAAGACATACATAATAAAAATGTAACATAATAATTGAACAGATTTACGTGATTTACGAGATTCTTCAGCAACCAAAAGTAGGCACAAAATTATGTCATGATAAAGAAAATGTTGTGGAGGAATCTTGTTAGAAGCTAAACACGGCCTCGGGTTGATCGTTAATTTAGGGGGACCTGGGGGCACATACCCAAACTAGACCACTGGAATTTGTTGTGCCCGTAGACCTTTCGGAATGGGCACATGTAGCCGTTCCCCTCCCGGACCCTTGGAAATGTACCGCCGTGCCCACGTTCATATTACAATAAGCTGAAGTTACGGCGACGAGGCGGCGAAACATTTCAACAGCACCCTCCCCCTCCCCGTCTGCCGATGTCACCAGTCGAGCCGAGACGGCGGAGAAGCAGAAGTTACGGCAAAGCTGCGAAACAACATTCTACACCATTTGGTTCGGCCGTCAGCGGAGGCTTTCGTCCTCTCCATAGGCTACCCTCTGTGGATCCGCCCCTGCACATTTGAGTTTTATTAAAACAATTGAAAAACAATCGTTTTGAGCTTGTCTGAATTTGCATTTCGCACTTCCGCCCAACGTTCAGTAGCATCAATTTGTGAATATTTAGCAGTGCCACCACAAATTTAACAGTAATGCCAAACAGACGCGTTTTGGGTAGAGGTCCGTTTTGCACGTTGTTCCGTTATACAGTGGCCCATTGAAAATCACGACACATTGAAAGATGAAATGTGTCATAGTCACCATAATTAAACAAAGCTTTGACTCACTACTTACTCAGTTGAGTTGGGCAGCACCGTACCACGGACGTGTCGGCTGTTACGTTTCAATGCCTATTATACGAGTCAAATGTGCTTTAGAGACAGGTGCACGTTACGTGCGACCCCTCCGCGAATAAATGCATGAGAACACCTGCTGTAAAATTCGTCAAAAGTACTTTCAATCTAACCTTACCCATCGACCTAACCCTAACCATAAACATAACCAAAACATAACACCTTTTCCACATCAAACAAACAATTTGTACGTGGAGGAGTCGCAGGAGCATTTCTTCCCAGACGTATCAGCGCTACCTACCGCATTCAAGAGTTAACCTGTCAAAGAAAGAAAGCCTGCATGAAAAAGCGGATACATTTAGTAACACCGAAGACAGCGCACTTCTGTTGAATGTTTAGGACTTAACTATGGTATATACAGTGTTCTTGTTTATAAACCGTCAAGTACTCAATGCATTACTTAACAAACATGCACCTATGAAATCCAAATGTGTGTCAGACAGGCCACCGGCTCCATGGATCACTTCCAAAATTATACTATCTAAAAGACGTCGTCGTTATTTAGTGCGTGTATGGTGCAAATCACGCTCGTCTTTAGACAGGTCACGCTATTCCAAGCAATGTCACCTCTGTAACAGACAAATGGCCAAAGCTGAATCAGATTATTATGCAAATATGGTTATAAATTAGTCTGATAATCCGCGTCAGTTTTGGAACTGCATCAACAACATGCTAAGAACTGCTCGAACGAATCTGATGCTGTTGCACTAAGACTGGTGGAGCTATTAAATGATGATAGCGTAAGTAGTAAGAGAGACGTTTTGGATATCCATCCAGGGGGGGTTCGGAGGAGGTTGTGGTTGATATTAGGGAGGTTTCGAAAGCCGCCCCCCTGAACAAAGTGCGTAGTCACGTGACCGTATGTATGAGTGTGTGTAGCGCCTCCTGGTGGTGGAATGAGTAGCCATGGAAGGGTTATTGTGTATATAATGAGAGACTGAAGAGGGAATAACAAAAGTTCAAAGAGGAAAGGTATTGAAAGAAACGAAAGATCAAAGAGTCATAACGAAAGATCAAAGAGAACAGTTTTAAAAGGTGATGAAAGGTGTATAATGAGAGATAAAGAAGTAAACGGAATGATGTAATAACGAAAGAACAAAGAGAAAACGTTATGATATATATATATATATATATATATATATATATATATATATGAAACTTTAAAATGTGTATAGGTATGCTTGTATGTATGTATGTGTATATGAAAGAGAGAATATATATATATATAATATATATATATATAATATAATATAATAGCCAACAAACACCACAGTTTGAAAGTTGAATGTTTTATTGATGTCAACGAACTACGAAATCTACAAAGCCGTCATCACTATCGTATAACTCCTCACACCAATTGTCCATGTCCCCCGTGTCGACAGGGACAACAGGGTCGGGGTCAACCCAAGGATTGGGGGGGATCGTAAAGGTCCCGTGTCTGGACCAGCTCCGCCATGACTCTGTAGAATGTATACCTGTGGTATTCGCGGAGCTCTTCGTCTCTGGAACATACATTAAAACTCTCAAAGCGTATGAACGAGACGTTAAATATAGGAAAACTTTGAAAATACTTCTCTGAAACATATATGAAACAGTTGAAAATGATCAAGCGAGTGGAATAAGGCAGCGATGTAACCAGACACCGCGTAGGGAACCGACACACGATAAAAGGGCAAGCTAGATCAACGGACTATGATACAATACGTAATGGAGACGTCTCCTGACGCAATCGGTAACCAAACACCGCGTAGCTAGTCGAAACGACAAACATTGAAGAAAATAGTAAAATAATCGTTGAATACTCACGTGTAATCATCATCAATATCGGAGTCATCACTACTCCAGGTGTCATCGGTGTCATCGGGAGACCTGAAAGGTAATATAACGAACGTAAACATAGACAACCGTGAGTGACACATAACGAACGTAAGAGCATGATATGATAGAGGTGAGACGTCACAGGTAGTTTATGTGAAGAACACTGTGATTATGTATGATATGTATAGGATATCTATCGGATGAAACGAAGCAAAGAATATATATATATATATATATATATATATATATATATAATAATAATAATAATAAAAGTACTTACACAACTTCGAATCCATCGTCGCGAAGACGCCATTCAGCAAGGAGTTGAATCCAGGGTATCGACGACATAGCAATTGTGAATGAGATGAAGAATGTAACAAACGAACCGGTATATATATAGATAGAGCATACGTATGCAGACACACTATGAAGACAACTTGTGGAACACACGGTAGAGTGGAAATATACCGGGGTATGAAAAGCACCCAGGGACGTATCTAGGGACGTCACCTGGACGATGCCTGGTTAACAACGTGGTTATGTCGAAGTGGTAAAGTACAAACCGATATCAGTCATATGACGGAGGGAACCAGCTGTTGGTGATAAACGCGTGATGCCAATTGGACGACAATGCCCCTTATCAGAACGCTAACAATACAGTCAGAAGAAAAGAACTCTGTGAGTGCTCAGCGATGAAACATATGGTGGTCAAGAGCTTGGATATACAATTCAGGGGTGCTGGTCACTTCCTATCGAATTTCTATCCATGTGAAATACATATATGGGGCGAAGTCTTTACTTGCACAGAAGCAGCATATCAGTTTAAAAAAGCTAGAAATTTTCACGACGAGAACACAGCGAGAAAGATTCAGACCGCGCGCACTGGAATACAGGCGAAATACTGGAGTAAAAGGATCCGTTGGATACCCGATCGAGTCGTTTCATGGCTGTCACAACGTCGGAGCGTGATGCATGCTATACTAGCCGTCAAGTTTCGTGTCTCTGAACTACGTCAACGCTTGTTGGCTACAGGTGACGCACGACTTATCGAGAATGTACCCAGTGCAGAGGGGTTTTGGGGTAAGAGCTCAAACCGTAACAAACCAGGTGAGAATATACTCGGTGTGATACTTATGCAGGTGAGAGACTTCGTTAGACAGCGCTCTATACGACTTACACAAGGCGCTCATTAAAAACAGACAGACAGCCACGCGGTGACAAAGTACGGGAGAGGGAGAGATAAAGTCACGCGCACGATAAGATGCGAACACCCAGGGGCGCGTTATCATCAGCTAGGGGTGTCACGCGCTCAAGCCCTGGAGGGATTGAATTGTATATAAGCCCACGGTAAATCTAACAAGACAAACACTTTCTCTCTCGCTGCCGTTCAAAGCTCTTCACCGATACCTACACAACAAGATGGCGATGTCCAATGTCAACGAGGAAATCCTTCTGGCAGAACTCGAACAAGTAAGTGACGGAACGTACGCATTTGTTCGCCCACTGACACTAGTGACATGTGCTCTGTCCCCCGAATACGTATGTTATCCGGCGTGTAAAGTATGTAGTCGGAAAGTTCGTCTTGAAACAACGAAAGGAGGGCACCATAACGTCAGTATATGCCTGACCCACGGGCGTCAGAAGGGAACTGCCGTTTACAAGTATGCTATGGGTATGCTTTTCGCCGATTGCAGGGGTCACGAAGTGTGGGCAACAGGATTTGATCAGCTAGTCCAGGGGGTTGTGGGGGGAATGACAGCAAGCGACTATATGTCGCTTAAACCAGGTGAAGAACGTTACCAGTCACTGAATGTCTTACGTGGCAAACAGACTAGGGTGACAATTAGAAAGACGACGAAGGGAGACTATCGAAATTACACCGTCATAGCACTGGAAATAATCCACTCGTAAGAACTAACAGCGACTCAGGTGACGCCTTCTGACGGAGTATAGAGAGGTCCTGTTCCTAACTGCCGTAAGAGGCGCCAACTGACAGTGACTCACTGTTAGGTGGCGCCGTCTGACGTAGTATAGAGAGAGGCTGTTCCTAACTCCTGTAAGAGGCGCCACATGACAGTAACGAAAGAGTAGGTGACGCCCCCAGACGGAATATATATATATATATATATATATATAGAGAGAGAGAGAGAGAGAGAGAGAGAGAGAGAGAGAGAGAGAGAGAGAGAGAGAGAGAGAGAGAGAGAGAGAGAGAGAGAGACCCTGTTCCTAGAGGTTGTCTACCTATTTGACATGTTCTGTCGTATGTTGTAGACGCCTCCTCGGTTATACGAGTCAGTTCTGTCAACCCCCGTGCGTGGCGTGAAACGTCGACTGTCATTTAATGACGAGGCAAGTGTCATTTACGTGGGGTCATGTGCATGGTCTAGTGATCAGGATAATGATGATGTTGCTAACGATGGTGATTTTGATAGTGATGGCGTGAAACGTCGACTGTCATTCAATGACGAGGCAAGTGTCATTCACGTGGGGTCATGTGCATGGTCTAGTGATCAGGATAATGATGATGTTGCTAACGATGGTGATTTTGATAGTGATTTCTCTGACTACGACGAGAGTCGGAGACCTAGTGAATTACAGGAGGCAGTAGAGAGAGTGAACGCAATTCAGAAACGAACGGAGTACATGATAGATGACGAGTTATTTATAGCCACTATAACCACTGCATGCATTCGTCAGGTAGCCGAAGGACTGTACCTTCGCTACACGAACGTTCACGAAGACGTGTATAAAGTAGATCGTTCGCGTATATTTCATGCTTTTGATATGGCAGTATCCGATTTGGTATGCGAATCGTGCGTGCCGTGGTTTGCTCGTAATATCGTGTCACGAGTGAAAACGAGTCTCCGTAGTCGTGGTATAACCGTGTCGGATGAGACGGAAGACTCACCGAAGGCGCCGCAGCCCTGGTACCTACAAGACGACACGACGGGAAGGCAGGTCTGGTGCTCCGAGCTGCTCTGGGTAGCATGCGATGCTATCGTTCGGTTCGTGAGCAACGAATTGTGGCGCACTTTCGAAAGTGAAACAAACACCCATCTACCTGGTACGTAGCAGTCTGATCCAAGACAGCGTGAGATGTGCAGTACACCATTACAGGTTTATTGTGGATACACCGAAGCGGGCACGTGACATCGTAACACGTGTGCAATCCATCCTACGTGTGCGCGGTATACCTCTCCTGGACGAGTAAAACACCCTGCTAATGTTGTTGTTGTTATTGTGTTGTCAGGTCAGTGCTGCCCCCTCTAGCGGACTAGATCTCATTCAAAGAGCGTACGATGAGAAGCCGCTAGAGTGGGCGCCTAGAAAAAGACACCGTCACCACACCCCACTGCGACAGACTCTCCTGACGCGTCTAAACGCCCAGCGTCACGTGACGACTCTGCAAATGTCGTGTGAGGCTGCAACACCACCACCACCACCATCCGACGAGTCATTGGACATGATTTGTGATGACGATACATCCGAATACGAGACACTCCGAACGGAATGTTCGACCCTCGATATAGCCACCGACGGACATATCGTGTGGGCAAAAACAGACACGACGATGCCGTGGACACATCCGGTTCTGTTTGGTGGCGTACAGGACCTGGAACTAAATATCCAGAGTTTAGCGGCGGTCCTGTTCGTCACCAAACGATGTAACCTCGATACGGCTGTGCAGACGATTTGCCGCGAACTTGCACGGAACATTGAGTCCGCTGAGCACGTTGCGTATATCACGGACTCACTCCAGAAGCGTCTGCAGTGACGACAAGAGGAAATGCGCCCCTACGCTATAGCTGGGGTTATAGGCGCCGCTTGTCTGTCACTGTAGGCGCTTAACTTAGCTTATACCCGCTTTTATTTTGTAATTCGACGAATAAAGATGTATGTATGTAATCCAGGAATTCGGTGTCTGTTGTTCTTGTCATAGCTCGTTACGATCGATGAATACATACCCCTCCGTCTATATACACGCACACTCATACAAGCTCCTATGATGTCACACTAGGCTATATAGACGCGTACAAGGATCTCCTATCCTTCAGTTGTAGGTAGACGATGAAGCAGCACACGTGTCGTCACTGTGGTCTCGTGCTCGATACACACGCAGACATACAACGCCACATAGACCAAACGCATACATCAACACACGACGACGATCATGCTTACAGTAAACCAGCGCCACGAGTGGTGCCATCTGGCGAACCACCAAACAGTACTAGGCTCCACTGTTCGAGATGTGGAAGAGACTTCACGAGACGTGACAACCTGCTACGTCACAACAGGAAGGGTTGTGACACCTCACAAAAAACACTACACCGATGCGAGAGATGTGCACGTGAGTTCACGAAACGTGACCACCTGCTACGTCATATCAAGACGGCATGCAACCGACGTGCGGAAGCGAGCGAGCCACCCCTACGCAAACGAGCGAGATGCGCAGAGCGACCACGTGTGAGGACCGACGATGACGATCCGATACAACCACCGCCCCGACTCCCCTTCGCCGATACTCTATCGAGGGAACTACGAGACGTCGTCCGAGAGCACTGGATGACCATCCGAAACCATGTGGCTAGAGGACCCGTACAATCCAGGTACAATTACAGAGTATCGACACTGGACACGAGCGCCCTAGAACCGTCACTGAAGATCATGTTCCGCGAACAGACGCACGCCTTTAAGATTAATCTTAGTTATGGTTTTGTTCTAAGGAACAAGACCACGAACAGGTACAGGTATTATCATTCGTCTTGTAACTGCTGCGGCCGTTACCTCGACGAGCCGTGTCTGATCACAAACACTGCAGACTTTGATGCGTTTCTGGAACGCATCCGAGAAACAGACGTGCTGCAGTGGGTCATCAATCAGCGTCCGGACAGTCAATGGGTGTGCGAGGTGGTCACGAATGTCACCTTCTTCGTCAATCACATCGTAGATCATCCGATAGGATGTGTGGATATCACACTACCGAGCTACATCAAACGAAACAAAGCCGTCATCGGATTGGAAAGAGACGATCACAACAGGAAGTACACCGACAATCTGTGTCTCTTCCGGTGTCTGGCTCTGCATCGTGGATGCGATCGATACCACCTGGAACCCGCCGTGAAGCTACTCTACGCGAAGTACAACCGTGACGGAGTGGCAATGAAAGACTTTGACGGGGTGGTAATGAAGGACTTTGACGGGGTGACAATGGACGATATCTATCGCGTCGAGACCACCTTTGAGACCAACGTGTGCGTCTACAAGCTCGTCGAGCCGGAAGAAGAAGGCGGAAAGGTGGCTGCCGAACTCGTACGCCGGTCCTTGTGTCACTATCCCGAAACGATGTACGTCAATCTTCACGAGACACACTGTTCCTACATACAAGACGTGAACATGTACTGTCACTCTTATCGATGTAGGAAGTGTGGCGACGCGCTATGGAAAGACGCACACAAACTAGAACGACACGAGCGCGGGTGTACGGGAGGCGTGCGAAAGATCTATCCCGGTGGTGTCTATCATCCGTCGCCGACAGTCTTCCAGTGCTTGGACGACGAAAACATTCACGTTAGCGAGTGTTTGCGCTACTATCCGTATCGCGCCACCTTCGACTTCGAGTCCTGGTTCGATACGTCACAGCTTCCGTCGGACAGCGCCAAAGTCCACTGGGTGGCTCGTCACGTACCGTTGAGCGTGTCCCTGGCGAGTAACGTACCCGGATTCGAACAGGTACAATGTCTGATCACGGATGGTGACAGCAACAAGTTGGTAGCCAACACGATGGGTATCCTTCAGACGATGAGCGAAGCAGCCTACGACGCCATCGTAGACAGTTACGAGGGTACACTACTCGAAATCGGGGAGGCTATCACGACGTGGGACGAACAGGAGGCATCCGCTGCAGAAGGAGACGACAACGAGTCACGACGAAAACCGACCAATCCCTACAAAACTCTCATGGGTCAATTGTACGGTTGGCTTCATCAGTTGCCTGTCATCGGCTTCAACTCGAGCAGGTACGATCTGAACGTCGTCAAACAGTTCCTGGTACCCTACTTCCTGTCTGAAAAGACACCAACAGAGGACGGGGAGGAGGAGGAGGAGGAGGAGGAAGAAGAAGAGAGGAAGAATGCAGGGACGTTTCACGTGATCAAACGCGGCAACACGTTTATGTGTCTATCGACGGACGACCTCAAATTCCTCGATATGACTCATTATATCGCCCCTGGATTCTCGTACGACAAGTACCTGAAAGCGTACGGTTGCGAGGTCACGAAAGGTCACTTCCCGTACGAATACATGGACAGCTTGGAGAGACTCGACGACACCGTTCTACCTCCCAAAGAGGCCTTCTTCAGTCGACTGAAGAACGAAGGTATATCCGACGACGACTACACGCGATGTCGGAAGGTGTGGAGAGACAACGACATGGAGACTCTACGAGACTTTCTCGTCTGGTATAACAACAGGGACGTCGTGCCTTTCTTGGAAGCCATCGACAAACAGTTCGACTTCTACCAACACCGCGGTATCGACATGTTCAAACAAGGGATCAGTATACCTGGTTTGACCTTGTCCTATCTGTTCACCCACGTGCCGAAGAGAACGTTCTTTACGCTCTTCAACGAGACGAACAAGGACGTCCACCAGCTCATCAGAGAGAACAGCGTCGGAGGACCGTCACTCATCTTCACCAGACACCACGAGAAGGGGGTCACGAAGATACGTCGTAACGACTACGGTGATGCGGCTCGAACGTGTCAGTCCATCGTCGGCTATGACGCGAATGCATTGTATCTGTGGTCGATATCGCAAGAGATGCCAACGGGATGGTACACACGACGACGGGAAGAGAAGGAGTTCCGACCCGAAGCGGCACAGCCCACAGGTCAGATGGCTGCCGAATGGCTGACGTGGGAGTCCGAAAGCACGGGACTCACAATACGACACCAGACCAACGGTCGAGAGAAGCGCATCGGTAAACTATCGGTGGACGGTTGGTGTAGCGAAACGAAGACGGCCTATCAATTTCACGGATGCTACTATCACGGTTTTCCGTGTACCGGTCGTGAGGTCAACGAGGTCAACGGGAAACCCATGACGCAACTGCTCGCCGAAACGCAAAAGAACACGGCCTATCTTCGACACTTTGTGAGTGTCGTCGAGATGTGGGAATGCGAGTGGAAGGTCGCGAGACGCGATCCGTGTGTGAAACAGTTTCTGGACGTTCGACAACGTCGTCGACACGTGCGCTGTAAAATGACGACACAACAGATCCTGACAGGGGTGCGCAACGGTAGCGTGTTCGGTATGATTCAGTGCGACATACGTGTACCGGAGGTACTGCGCGCGCGCTTTGCCGAGATGCAGCCCATCTTCAAGAACATTCACCTGACCCGCGACGACCTCGGACCGTTCATGCGTCGCTACGCTGAAGAACACGACATCATGGCGACTCCGCGTCGCATGCTCGTCGGGAGTTATCGTGGAGATAAGATCTTGCTCGCCACACCACTCTTGCGATGGTACCTCGCGCACGGACTCGAGGTGACGCACGTCTACCAGGTCATCGAGTACACACCGGTCGCCTGCTTCCGCCGATTCGGCGAGGCGGTGTCCACCGCACGTCGCGAAGGAGACGCCCATCCCGACAAGGCCATGATCGCGGATACCAACAAACTTATGGGCAATTGTTCCTATGGGAAATTTATCACCAATGTCGATAAGCACCGCGAAGTCACCTACTGCACGGAGAAGAGCGCATCGTCCGCGATCAACAATCGTCGCTTCCGTCAACTCGACGTCGTCACCGCCGATGCGTACGAGATCGAAATGCACAAGCGCACCGTCAAATACGCTCTGCCTACGCACGTGGGATTCTTCGTGTTGCAGTGGGCCAAACTGCGCATGTTGGAGTTCTACTACGACTTCATGATCAGGTACGTGGATCGTCCGCTGTTCGAGTACTGCGAAACCGATACGGATAGCGCCTATTTGGCTCTGGCCGGAGAGTCCGTCGATGACCTCGTGACCCCGGCACTACGCGACCACTACTATCGTCACCGCTCCGAATGGCTACCGTCCGAATGTTGCGACGATCATCGGAACGACTACATACGCTGTCGCCTGGCCGGACGTCCGTGGAACGGCACCGAGACGTGCTGCAAGGCACGCAAGGCGTACGACAAGAGAACACCTGGACTCTTCAAGGTCGAATGGTCCGGCGACTGTTTCCTGGGACTGTGCAGCAAGACCTACTATTGTTCGGGTACGGTCGATAAATACACCACCAAAGGACTCAACAAACGACTCAACGCCATCGACAAGCAGGCGTTCCTGGACGTGCTGACCAGTCGTCGTAGTGGAAGCGGAGTGAACCGTGGGTTCCGGGTCAATCACTCGTCCGTGCTGACGTACACCCAGGAACGCGCGGCGTTGACCTACTTCTATGCCAAGCGCGTGGTCAACGAGGACGGAATCACCACGGGTCCGGTGGACGTGTAACACCGAACCACTGCTGACACGATGAGGAAATGCGCCCCTACGTCAGTTGGGGTTATAGGCGCCTCTAGCTGTCACGCGGTTAGTAGGTGGGAGACACACGAAAAAAATAACACTATTTAGTCAGATACCCCACAATCGATAGTCATAACGCAGCATGTCACGGACGGGAACGGTCGTAGCTGTAGTACTAGTGGGAATACTCGGTCTGTACGTCTTGTACGTCTTGTTCCGCGATCCCTTCCTTCGTTGGTGTGACGGAGGTGTCGTAGTATCTAACAGCACAACGGACAACGACTACTAGATGGACACGCGATGGAAACACCCCTTTACCTGTATCGTCGCGGGTCCGACGGGATGCGGTAAGAGCACGTTCGTGATGCGTCTCCTACGTCACGCCGCGACGATTATCGATCCGCCTCCAGAGAAGATCACGTGGTGTTACGGTGTATGGCAGAGTGCCTACGTCGACAACGACCTGGTACGCTTCGAGGAAGGCTTGCCGAGCGGTGCGTTCGATGCATCGACGCGTAACCTCGTGGTCATCGACGATCTGATGACGGAAACGGACGAACGGGTCACGACCTTGTTCACGAAAAAGAGTCATCACCAGAACACGTCCGTACTGTATCTCGTGCAGAACCTGTTTCCGAAGAACAAGGAGAGTCGCACGATCAGTCTGAACACACACTACATGGTAATCTTCAAGAATCCTCGCGACGCGTCACAGATCGGACACTTGGCGCGACAGATGTATCCGGGACGCCTGAAGTATGTACAGGAAGCGTTCCGAGACGCCACGACGCCTCCGTACGGTTATCTCCTCGTCGATCTGAAACAGGGCACGCCCGACGATATGCGTCTGCGCACGGGCGTCCTTCCGGACGACGGTGTCCAGTACGTGTACCAACCCAAAGTATAAGACGTCTGCGCGCACGCCTCGTCCCTTCAGTCGCAGTATGATCGTGAAGACAACAGCATGTCCGAACTCGTGAAGAAACACCTCCTCTGCATACAGACGCTGAACAGGTACAAGAGCACGAAATTGAGACGGGCCATCATCAGAAACGCCGACGCCGATCTGTTGTGTGCACTAGCCGAGTGTGCCTACAACATATTGAAGAAGAACGTGCCCTTGACCGACGCGCAGAGACGCGCTCTGAGTGTGTACAAAACAAACCTACGCGCTTTGGCAAAGAGAGACGCGCCGGCAGCGAGGAGACGTCGCATCTTGCTACGCGGTAACAACCAGGGCGGCGGGGGACAGACCGGTGGTTTCCTGTCGGCGCTGTTGGCACCTTTGGCCGGTGCGGTCTTTCTACCCTTGCTAAAACAGGTGCTACTCAAGTAGACGATGGAACACACACTGAAGATGGCTTTGGTAGATCCACGACTGTTGGATAGTCTACGCGCGCCGGCACCGACGGATACCCTAGGACGTAAAGTACAGGTGCTCGACGAGGAGATGAAAGTCATACTCGACAGACAAGATCTCGCCGACGGTGACAAGGTCGTCATGTATAATCAAGTGTTGCAACGTCACAACGCGTTGGCCGATCGACGCGTGCACGAACCAGTGCGCGTGATGACGGTCAACAAGGACACGATGGTCACAGCGGCGGCGGCGGACCCGACCCCGCCAGAGGCGGGGGCGGCAGGTATGGAAGCGGCGGTGGCGGCAGGTATGGAAGCGGACGTCGTCGACAGCGTTCCCAAGGCGCTGCGGGCCAAAGCTAGACTACTGATGGAACGTCTGAAACGAGACGTCGTGTGGAATGCACGCGGAGAGCTCATGCACAAAGGCGTAGCGGTACCCGGAAGTAACGTGGTGGACCTCGTGAACGATCTGTTGCGTCAACGCAAGACCGTCGCCAGTCCAACGGGGTGGCAGGTGTTTACGCGTCAACTCGGCACCATGAACCTACCCATGGAGTTGGTGGGTAACGAGGTCAGGAGACTGGCCATTCAACGGGAACAAAGGAGGAGTGCCGTAGCAGGAGCGGCCACACGGTCGGTCGGTAGAGCGCGTCGATCGCTGCAGTGGACACCCCTCACGCAGAGACGAATGAGCCCGTCCACTCTACCTACGCCACCGGCCTCGACTAGTAAGGGATGGGAGGATCTCAGATAAAAGAGGCGCACCGTCTCGATTCGCCTACATAATGTGCGATTCACAGGATAGTCTACATCGTCTGTGTACCGGTGTCGCTTACGCCGCACTTCCCATCGTGTGTGGCATTATCGGTGATTATATCATACGATCATGGTGCGACGACGGAAACAGCTGGAGGACGTCTACTTCAACCCCGCCAAGGTGGGAAGTTACGGGGGAATCGCGTCTTTGCGATACAACGTACCACGCGTGCCGAGAAAGATGGTCGAACAATGGCTATCAGAACAGAACACCTATACCCTACACAAACCGGTCAGAGTTCGTTTCAAGCGACGACGCACGGTCGTCGGAGGACGGGATCAACAGTGGCAAGCCGATCTCGTCGACGTGACCAGTCTGAAAAAAGAAAACGACTGTACGACGTTCCTGCTCACGGTAATAGACGTCTTCTCGAAAGTCGCCCGATGCGTTCCGCTAAAGAACAAGTCGGCGACGTCTGTGTCGAAGGCGCTGAACGGACTCTTCGCCGATGTACAGCCGTTGTTTTTACAGACCGATAGAGGTCTGGAATTCTATAACCGTAGCGTTCGAGGTGTGTTGGACAGGTACGGTATCCAGCACTTCTCCACCTCTAACGAGGAGATCAAGGCGAGCATCGTGGAACGTTTCAATCGCACGCTAATGACGCGGCTGTGGCGATACCTGACACACAAAGAATCGTGGCGATACATCGATATCCTTCCGGATCTGGTGCGCACGTACAACGACAAGCCCCATCGTAGTATCGGGATGCCTCCGTCGCAGGTGGATGCGACTAATCAAGAAGAGGTGTGGCAGCGCCTGTACGGGGGTCATCACGGCAAGGGCGTACCCAAGTACCACGTGGGGGATCGCGTGCGTATCAGCAAGGTCAAGAGACGATTCGCCAAAGGCTACACGGTGAATTGGACAGAGGAACTATTCACGATACGCGAGGTGCATCCGTCCGATCCGCCCGTCTATTGTCTAGCGGACGATCTCGGAGAGATACTGGACGGTACCTTCTACGAGCCGGAGTTGCAGAAGGTGACGGTTCCGGCCGATAAACTGTACCGCGTGGAATCGATAGTACAGCGCCGTAAGGTAGGCAGGCGACGTGAGGTGTTGGTGAAATGGTTCGGATACCCTTCGAAATTCAACAGCTGGATCGACGCCAAGGCTCTCGTCGGCTATAAAGCCTAGTCACGCGCCCGTCGCGATATCAGTCGTCCACGTATGGCAGACGAAACGACATCACGGATTACTGTTAACGAAGAAGAAGAAGAAGAAGACGACGTCGACGCTACTCCGCCAATAAAGAAAGAGAGGACTCCGTGGCATATATTTGGTACCGCGTGTCCCAAAGAGGAGATAGTCTTTCTGTGTCAAGTCGTCGTCTTGTACCCGGTCATCTTGGTCAGCATCTACAACCTGACGTTCGGTCACCACGTCAATCCGACTCTTTGGACGGCCCTGTTGAGTAGTTCGTTGGGTTACCTGCTACCCAGTCCGACGTTGAAACAACATGGCGACGAGTGATTTCTATCTCACGTTGCCCAGCAATGCTTCCACAGACACGCACCCCGACAACACGCTGACCCACTACGTCACGACGCTACCGAAACGCATCCTACTACGGGGACAATGGGAGTGCGGACTGGTGGAGGTACAGTACCCACACAGTTGGTACAACATCGTAGGCGACGAAGCGGGGTTCGCCTTGTCACTACCGGTAGACGAATATCGGGACCCGCGATCCTTGCACACGGAGATTATCCGAATCGGAACCGGACACTATAAAGATCCGTGGTCACTGATACTCGTCATTAACGCTGCTCTACGTCGCGTGGTGGGAGAGGGACGAGTGAAACTGAGCTACAGCGTCATCACACGTAAGGTATCGGTGCACATGGCACCGAATACCGTCTTCCGCGCCGCTATGCTGACCACCGTTCTCGGCTTTCGTACCGCTACGCTGGCGGCTCTCCCGAAGGACCCCGCGGCACCCGAGTTCAAGGTACGTATCGTGGAATGTGACACCGTGGTCACCATGGAACGGGAATCGCTCTACATCTACACGGATGTCGTGGAACCACGAGTTGTCGGTGACAGTCTCGTACCGCTGCTGCGCATCGTTTCGGTGAGCGGTCGCCATGGCGACGTCGTGTCGAAGACCTTCGATAAGACTCACTACGTACCCGTGCTCTGCAAAGAGTTTGGTACGATCGAGATAGATATAAGAGACGACACGGGACAACGCGTGCCATTCGAAGTCGGCAAGGTGACAGTGACACTTCATTTCCAACGACAACGGACGCCACTGTTCTAGAGAGAGAGAGATGAATTACAACGATTACTACGCTCGTCAAGCGGGTGGTGCGCTTCCTTATTTCGCGGGTGCCCGATACCAACGAGGACACGGACTGGGAAGTATATTCGGAGGTCTACTGCGTAGCGTCATGCCACTCGTCAAGAGAGGCGCCGTGGCGTTGGGAAAGAGAGCTCTGTCGACCGGCGCACGTATAGCCGACGACGTCCTGGCGGGACAGAACATCAGAACGGCTGCCAAACGTCGCGCCACCGCTGCAGGTAGAGAAATGATAAGCGACCTCTTGACCCCCGGTGTGCATAAGGGTATAAGACGCACACCCACCGCGAAACGAGTCAGTGCAGCCGCGAGACGTCGAAGGAAGCAGAGACCGAAGGTACGTCGTGAACCGGATATATTCGACAATGGCGTTCGTTCATAAACTATCATGCGAGGGACTCAAGAGCGAACTCGATATCTTCACCGTGCCTCCGACTCAGACCAGCATCGTCGACAGTCGCACGGTCCACTACCAACCGATGTCCTCGCTCGACTCGGGTGGTCCGATCGAATTCGTCGTACCTGGTTCGGGAGACGATTACCAGGATCTCTCTAGCATGACGCTACACATTCAGGCGAAGGTGACGCGTGCCGACGGAAGCGATCTCGATGCCGCCGATCCCGTTGCTCCCGTGAATAACTGGCTCCATTCGCTGTTCAGTCAGGTCGACCTCTACCTGAACGGAACGCTCATGACTTCCTCGACCAACACGTACCCGTACCGCGCCTACATAGAGACGCTGCTCAGTTACGGGAACGATGCCAAGGAGACGTATCTGACGAGTCAGATGTGGTACAAGGACACGGCTAATCGTATGGATGCCGTCGTCATTGACGGTGACGATCCGACAGCCAACGCGGGGTTCGTCGCCAGACGCGCCATGATCGCCCAGAGTCGCGTGGTCGACATGAAGGGTCGTCTCCACCTCGATCTCTCCCATCAGGATAAACTCCTCATCAACGGGGTCGAGGCCAAGGTACGTGCAGTGCGCAGTAAGGATGCGTTCGCACTCATAGCCGGTGGAGGTAACCCCGGCTACAAGATACAGATCGTCAACGCTACACTGTTCGTCAGAAAGGTCACCCTGAACCCAGGCGTACAGGTGGCGCACATCAAAGCCCTCGAAAAGACCACCGCCAAGTATCCGGTGCGACCCGTCGAATGCAAGGTCTACTCCATTCCCACAGGTGCCCGATCACACACGCACGAGAACCTCTTTCTCGGTGTTCTTCCGAAACGTCTCGTGCTGGCCTGCATCGATAACGACGCCTACAACGGACGCTACGACAGAAATCCCTTTCACGCTAAAAACAACAACATCAACTTCCTCGCCGTGTACGTCGACGGACGACAGATACCTGCCAAACCTTTCCAGCCCGACTTCGAGAACGATCTCTTTGTCAGGTGCTACCATAACCTGTTCACCTCGACGGGTAAGGCGTGGCAGGACGAAGGCAACGGTTTGACTCGCTACGACTTCCGACACGGCTACACCTTCTTCGCCGTGGACCTCACCCCGACTGCTGCTTCCATCTGGTACATAAGGGCAACGTGCGCATCGAGATTAATTTCCACGACGCGCTGACAACCACTGTGAACGTCGTCGCCTACGCCGAATTCGAGAAGGTGCTGGAGATCGACAGGAGTCGTAACGTCATCTACGACAACTGATTGAAACCCTACAGCTCGTCCGCCTACTCACCCACGATACGCACGCCCGTGTCGTCATGCGCGGAATCGTACCCAAAGACGTACTCCTCGAACTCCGAATAGACGCTTACCCCGTCGCCTTCGTGTGTAACACACACGACACGGGTAAACCCGGTGAACATTGGATAGCGATCTACGTAGACGCCGACGGTTGCGGTGAATACTTCTGCTCGTACGGTCTGCCGCCGCAGCACGTCGAGTTTTGTCGCTTCTTGAATATACATTGTGTAACGTGGACTCATAATTCTAAGAGACTACAGAGTCCTGTGTCTAACGTTTGTGGACAATACTCTGTTGCTTATCTCATGTTTCGATGTCGTGGAGTTGTCATGAAGGATTTCGTAAAAGGTTTCGGCACTGATCTGGTAGCAAACGATTGCCGTGTATTCGATTGGCTTAAACAACTGCAATAACCGTGTTTCATTAACGGACATATATCATCATCATCATCGTCATCAACGATTCGAGCCTATGGCGCGGTGGTCACACACCCGTAAGCTCACGACCTCTGACGCGGTGTTCACTCACTCGTAAGTCGTATATCATCATCCCGCGAGCCGCTGGCGTGGTCGTATTGACCCCTAAGCTCACGACCTCTGTCGCGGTGTTCACTCACCCACAAGTCTTGAAGCACTTCGTTTAATAAAACACGGTTTCATATTATACGCTTGTATCTTTCATCAATAAAACACGTGTGCACTCGTATACTCTTGTGTTTCGTTAGTTCTTTCATACACGCGCATTCATACACACCTCCCGTACACAACTAATAACACCACTCCCCGTTAGGAGGCGTCACCTCTAACGTACCCGCCAGGGGGCGCCTCTCGTTATACATACGATCACGTGACTACGCACTTTGCTCAGGGGGGCGGCTTTCGAAACCTCCCTAATATCAACCACAACCTCCTCCGAACCCCCCCTGGATGGATATCCAAAACGTCTCTCTTACTACTAGCGTAGTGGCAAAACTGAGAAAAGCATTGTATCCTAGTGATATTGCTGAGAAAATCGATGGACTAAACACTCGCATAGAACAATTAACTAAACAACTACAGGCTAAAGACTCGAGAATAGCCCAACTTGAAGAAAAAGTCAACGCACTCGAAGAATCAGCTGACAAATTTGAACAATTTTGTGTTTGTTTTCTATTCTTTTTTGTATGAATGACATTTAAATAACTAGTATTATAACTAATCGTTTCTCTCCTCATAACATCAGTAATGCTTAATTAATTTTGATATCTTGATACTGGACTAATCAAGACATTATATCTCTTCTATTATTATCTTTAGATTGACAACTGTTAATCTATATGCAGTCATTGTTGATAACATAGCTCACCCCTTTCCCTGGCGTTACGCCTTATATTCATGACCCAACACCCAACCTGTCATGTTTTTTTCTTATCTTTTATATTTATTTATTCTAAGTCTAGTCTTGACTACTCTGATATCTGCACTGTCACACACGGAGTATTTCTTAACATTCACATATGCACAGGAAATAAATACACACAAGTTCATTCTTTTATAAAAATACCAAACATACGTACAATGGCTGGCAATATTATATTTTTATATCCCAACCTAAGCAATGACTTCTGATGTGACATTTCTCTCCCACTTGGGAGGTATCCGAAATTGTTCTTTAATAAATCTTCTAGATATAAACGAAAATAGTACTGAACAAAATGAACCTCAGTTGATCCATTGTTCTTCATACTATGACATCGATATATTTCATAAGTTAGCACATAAAAATACTGATATTTTTAGTATCCTAAGCTTAACTATTTAATCTATTAATGCTAAATTTGATGAACTTGAAATTGTCGTAGAGCTTCTAAATACTAAACAATTTAAATTTAGCATTATATGTTTGCAAGAAACATGGAAGTCAAATAACTATGATTTATTTCAATTCAGTGTACACGGATATTATCTAATTGCTCAGGGGGAAAATTTTAGTGTCAAAGGTGGTTTAATAATTTACGTAGATAATAAATACAAATATAAAGTACTTAAAAATATCAACATGTATGAACATTGGGAGGGGTTAGTAATTCAAGTAACTGGAGGCAGCTTATCAAAAACACTTACTATTGGAAACATATACAGACCGTCACGGTCATTACATCAAAATATTATAGATTTCATAGCTGAATTTTCAACAACAATGGATACTCTAGAAAGTTGTAATAATCTAATAATTTCAGGTGATTTCAATATCAATCTACTTAAAATAAACGAGAACAAAATATGTAGTGAATTCTTTGATACTATAATTTCATACAGTCTCTATCCACAAATTACCTTTCCAACTCGCTTCACCAGAACTAACGGAACACTGATAGACAACTTTTTCAGTTAGTTAAATAAATCAATATTAGATAGCACTGCAGGAATCTTCACTAATACCCTTTCTGATCATCAACCTTACTTCCTATTCATGAATATCAACGTAAAATCCAAACCTCCTCCAACATTTGTTCGAGTAAATCTACAAAATAAGGCAGCTATGCATAATGTTAAACTTTAGATAAATTTGGATGAAATGTATAACAAACTAAACAAATTTCCTACGGCTGACCCCAATTTAAATTATAACATAATACACGAAGAAATTATGCATGCTAAGAATAAGCATATGCCTGTTAAAATCATGAAATATAATAAATACAAACATTAGCATTCACATGGATCACACACGGTCTTCTAAAACCAATCAAATATCGAGACTCGCTTTATAAGAAATTAAAAATGTCTAATCCAAATTTACCTATGTACGAAGTCATTCTTACTAACCTACAAACATATAATTTAATATTAAAGAAAAACATTCGTACTGTCAAACAAATGTACTTTAAGTCACGCTTTAACCGATATAAAGATGACATTAGAAATACATGGAAAACCAAACATGAATTTATTTCCAAAAACAATACAAACAACACTGTTTTGTTTACAAGTAACGGCATAACTATAACAGATAAAACGGTTATTGCAAACCAATTTAATAACTATTTTACAAGTATAGGTCAGTCGACAGCACAAGACATTCATTACAATGATAATAAGGATTATAATCACTACTCAAATGATAACGTCCATTCCGTTTTCAATCTATTAAATGTTGTTGAAGAAATAGTCAAGAAAACCATTGAAAGCCTTCCCAATAAAAACAGTAGTGGCTGTGACTGTATTTCCTGTAAACTTTTGAAAATAATTTAACCCTCCATCATCAAACCATTAACCATGGTAGTAAATCAAGTAATAAACACTTCTTATATTTCCTGATACACTTAAACTCGCTAAAGTAATTCCTATTTTTAAGAAAGATGACCATCTGTTAAAAAACATTATAGACCCATATCTCTTCTTCCAACAATTTCAAAAGTGATAGAGAAAATAATATTTAGTCAGCTAACTGCATACATTAATGATTCTGATCTAGTTGTTAAAAATCAATATGGTTTTTAGGAAAAAACACTCTACCGAGTATGCTTCACTTGAACTAGTAGATAGAATAATTACACAAACTGATAAAAATGATGTTCCTTTCAGTATTTTTCTTGACCTCTCTAAGGCCTTCGTTACAATTGATCACTCGATACTATTAAATAAACTAAGACATTATGGATTACAGGGTCCTACCCTGAATCTATTTAATAGCTACTTAAGCAATAGAAGACAATACACCGAATTTCAAAATGAAAGTTCTGATATCCTACCTATCACAATTGGTGTACCACATGGATCTATTCTTGGTCCCCTATTATTCTTAATATACATTAATGATTTTCCTAAAGCTAGCGAAATGTAATTATGCCCAAAAAAATTATTAGAAAAATACGTAGATACGTGTACAGTAATAAACTGCTATACATGCTATCAAAGTAATTAAAACTGTATTATTGTATGAGATATGTATGGATATGTGTTATATATATATATATATATATATGTATATCAGCATATGGATATTGCATTTGTGCATATACACATGTTTTTGTTTTTTTGTTTTTTTACAAGTTTATTGATGTGTACTTTTGACAACTAGTATTTGTTTATTTTAACATATCATTAATACTCCAATACATGCATATATGTATTCAAGTAATCTCGGTTTCTTTTCTTTTCCTGCACATTTACATTTGCACTTCCTTCGGTAAAATTTAGTTGAAACAAATTATTATTGTGGCTCCTATGAGAGCGACTGTTATTGTCTTAATAAGAGTCACAGACCACACCTAATTTGAAATTACACTGCATTTGTACGTATGAATATATATATGCCTATTCATGTTACGTTAATTTGATATTATACATATATTGTAATTGGGGTCTAAATAAAACTTTCTTGTTTTTGTTCTTGTTCTTGTTCTTGCTACACAGACTGCTCCATCGCTACCTGATCATGTACCAATTAAGTCTCTATGTGACTCGTTCTCTAGTCACTTTAAGAATAAAATCATTGTTATTCGTTCAGCTTTCCCAGGTCATACACTAAGTAATGTCAATGTGGATTCTCCATAAGTAAATTCTCTACGTGTATCACTTGAACCTGCAGCATTTGATGAAGTTAGGAAAATATATACGTTCTCCCCAAATAAGTCTTGTGAAGTTGATCCATTTCCAGCAATACTGCTAAAGGCATGTCTATACATTAATTGGACCTATAACAAATAAATGCATCACTTTGCTCTGGCTGTTTTCCTGATGATTTCAAATACGTCCATGTCACTCCACTTCTTAAGAAGTCATATCTGCCTAAACAAGACCTAAGCAGTTATATACATATTTATAAACTCAGTTTTATTTCCAAAATACTATAATAGGTTATAGAGATTCGGCTAAGGTCTCACATTAGCACAAATGTCTTAACAAATGTGTCATAATCAGCATATAGATAGTTTCATTCAACAGAGACTGCCCTCTTAAAGGTTCACAATGGCATTAACTTGAACATTAATAATGGTAAAATGACTGCACTTACCTTACTAGATCTCTCTGCCGCTTTTGACACGATTGATTACAACATTCTCATTGGACGCATATTAAAGTGGTACGGCATATCTGGCACAGCTCTAAGCTGGTTTTCTTCATATCTAACTGATAGATACCAAACAATAAAGATTGGGAATGGCTTTTCGGTTGCCTTTGTTTTATACTCTTTACACCACGCCATTAAGCTCTGTTATACAAAGACATAAGTTGGATCATCATCTTTATGCTGATCATACTCAGATCTACATTTCATTGGCTACCCCGGATACAAATCGCTCCTTTAACAAACTTAGTGATTGCCTCCAAGATATCTTCCACTGGATGATTGACAGTAAACTGAAATCAAATGCAAATAAAATTGAATTCATCATTATTGGTACTCCAATGCAGCATGGCATTGACGTTTGTTTCCTATAGGCTTTTCTAATCAGGAGTGGTCGTTGATAGTAAATTAAATTTCTGACAACACATATCTGAAACGTGTCGGTGCTGTTTTTTAGCATATTCATGATCTTCGCCGTATTCGCCGGCATATGTCATTTTCTGTTGCTAAGACAATTACAACTGCGCTTGTTAGCAGCAGACTTGACTTTTGCAATTCCCACCTTTATAATATCGCTAGCAAGGATATTTCAATACTTAAACGTGTCCAGAATTGTCTGGCAAGAGTAGTTACAAGATCTCCTTGTTCTTTGTCGCTCTGTAACACTTTTGAAGTATTTGCATTAGCTTCCTTTACGATATCAAAACATTTAAGATGATGGTGATGATGATGGTGATAGTGATGATTATGGTGGGAAGATGTTGATTGATAATGGGGAAGAAAACGAAATTAGTGATGATGATTACGACGATAATGGTGAAGCTTAGGTAAACAAATTAATAGTTGACAATCCAAATTTCATTAGCATTACGTATCACTAGTCACTTGAAGTTCAAAAATTATTACACAGAAAGAAAAAATAGGTGTATGAGCATAACCCAATTTCTGTTTTATAGTTTTGACCCTCTCTGCCTCCGAAGTCGCAACCCCAAAAGACCTCTTTCGACGGCACCCACTTCACCAATTCGACGTCCCCGGTAGCCAACAGGCCGTCTCTCAACTTTTCGACGCTCCGAACTTAGCCATCAACAGAGCCTTCATACACTCGACCTTAACGGCGTCCCATTCGTCCCCCGTTCTCTTTTTCGTGATGATGTAGCTTCTTCGCTTCGCTATATAAGCCGACCACGCCTCTTTGATATACTTCGCGCATTCTTCGTCTTCCTTAAACATCGCCTTTCTAAACTGGTATGCGTGCTCGACCGACCTGAACACCCAGCCGTACGCCTCGACTCGGCACGGGAAGAAATTCGACAGGAAGGAGGTCGATCCACCTAAATGTATAGCCGTATCCACATTACCGGCTTTCTGCAACTGGCTGGCCATTTCGTACAGACGTTTCTCCATCACCGGTCTTGCTTCTTTAAGCGACGATACCACTATCTACGTTATATATACCACCATCCACTGAACTATAGTGTCTGAATACTTGCCTGAACGTACTATTCTTTCTTTCACAAGAGGCGCTACTGTGTACGTTATTATAACATTACACATTACCACAAGAGGTCAGCACTATACACTTACATGACAGGTCATTAATCACAATTTTTTACTAGTAGGAATCCTCAGGAATGACTGATCCTAAACCCTTTGATCTTTTATTCCGGATGGATACTG
Source organism: Escarpia spicata (assembly GCA_963995525.1). NCBI lineage: Eukaryota > Metazoa > Annelida > Polychaeta > Sabellida > Siboglinidae > Escarpia > Escarpia spicata. The sequence continues at coordinate 44,724,875 of OZ023205.1, read as the reverse complement.
AGAACACACTTACTACTGACGTGCCATCCTGTGGATCATACATTGGCCTAATAAGGGAACAACGGAAGATTTCACAAACAGTTGCTGCTGCTACGTGCTTAAGAAAACCGCCGAAGGAGTTGTATATCATACAAGCAATAGGTATTATGACGTAGCATCAACACCGGGACCAAGTCAGCATGCCAGCGGCCGACGCAGATTAATTCCTCTTACTTCACATCCGCACAGAAAGTTGTACTGACGGTGACTGAAAACAAAGTTCAGTTGATATACGTAACTTGTCAGCAGTTGCTCGAAAAAGTGACAAACTGAAATGCAACCAGCCAAACACAACTTCGTCATAGCGAGTCTGTTCCCATATAACATATCATGGTGTTCTGACAAAGATGATGATCTTCAAATGACACGTGAAGAGGCGGACACGATCGTATTTCAACAAATGAGCGACGCAGCCTATACTAGAGCAAACAGCACCAATAACATGCGATGAAAGTTTTTTTTTTCCTGCTACCTTCATTATTAAGCGTATATCGAACAGTTTGCGTGCAGTCTTACAATGGAGAGTACCATTCTTGGTCGGACATTGATAAACATTGAAGCACAAGTTGAGAAACTCACTGATGCGATTTTACAATCTCTGCATGCATACGCGCTTTCTAGGTCTCACGTTGTGGCACATTTGTATGCCTGAACTGCAGTTCGGACACGTTTTGCTGGTGGATGCTGGATAAACTGGTGAGCGAAATATGGAACCCCCTACCTACGAGATTGGTGCCAAACATGTGTACCCCTTTTTAAAAGTTCACATATCGAGCATACAATCACATTATTAATGATTAAGTAATCTTAAGTTGTTCCATCACATTTATTCAAAATAATCTATTAAGAAATTGTGCATCGAAATTGGGGTCCACATATCATGTGATGCATGACCTAGCACCGAGTTATCTCGCGGAGTTACTGAACCGACATCAACCGAATCGGCAACTGAGATCTGCGTCTTTGCCGTTATTACCAGTGCCGTTGCACCGGTCTGGAAGGTCGTTCCAGTCTGAGAATAAGTTCCGGTTCCGTTTTGCGTATGCGCATGCTCGCGCAAGTGCAGTACGTCAAATGCGACCCGCGGTGAGCTATGTGACCTCAGCTGACCGATCAACTTTGACCGCGTGCCAGAAGTATGCGGGTTACATCGCGGTAAGCAACCTGACCTCAGGTGACCGATCAATTTTGACCCTTGCTCGACGCACCCGGCAACTGAGTTACATAATTAATAATGTTTCGTTTGCTGTAGCGATCGTTACTCCAGTGACCTACTTGCCCCCCCCCCCCCCCCCCCCCAACGATGCTGAACAGTGAACTACACTGTCTACAGGCACATCTTATGTCATGACTTACAAGTAGATCACACACAAAATGTCAGCTTCATACATGCCAAACTGACGGAGATGTGTCATTTAAAATGCGGAGATTTGTGTCTACCACAAAACCCGCTATGCTCATAAACATTGCTGAAAACTGCAGCTCTGAGACAGTGACATCAAAATAAAATACATTTTTTTAAATAATTTCAAGTTATGCTAATTATGAGGTTTTGTTTTGTATACTAACAATTACAAAAGTAACCGTATCATTAACGTAAACTATGTTTCGGCAAACACCGTGTTTACGCTGGCCAAAAATAGGCGCTAACCTTTGACATGTACAGTGTGTACGCAAAACAGAACCGGAACTTACCCTTAGACCGGACCTTACTTCCAGACCGTACAGCTGCGGGCCGAAAGAAGGCGCTAACCTTTGACATGTACAAGCGCATGCGCAATACACAAAACGGAACCGGAACTTACTCTCAGACAGTAACCTCCTTCCAGACTGGTACACCAGCTTCGCAGACGGCCACTCACAGCGATCGCTGTTTTGCGGCAGCCGGTCTATGAAACAGACTGCCGGACTGTGTCAGGATGGTAAAGACACAGCCACATTTCAAAATACTTCTTAAAACACACCTTTTTAGAATAGCGTTTCTGTAATATGATCTTGTGGACTTTATCAAATGCACTTACCTATATTTTATGTAATTATTATTTTAACATTATTTATTACATTTCAATTCACTTATTTATTTATACTTATCGTATAATTTTTAATTGTTTGTACCTGGAGGTTTAATAATTTATGTAATGAATTTTTTTATTATTATTTTTATGGTATACATCTTAGAATGATTTTTGTTTCTATATATATAAAACAATTCTAAATAGTTACGTGTACATGCATGTAAAGCGCCTGAGAGCAATCTGATTGACTCGGGCGCTATACTAATAAATTGTATTATTATATAGCGCAGTAGCCAGTACTTGGGACTGCTCAAAGAGCTTTACACTTTCCTCCCAGGCAGACCTGTTCAATCGAACACCATCTCGACTTCTTTGGAAAGCATTCATCATTCAGCATGTTAGTAGGGTCTGCGCAAAAAGTTCAACTTGATATGACGTGATCGATCATCAGCCAACGCAGTAGTGATGTCTATGCACGCAGATAATACACGTTTATAAATAGTGTGGTATTCAGGACAGGGGAACGCTTTGTATTTCAATTCTCAACAGATGTATTCATTAAAAAAAAACACCTCGAAGTCTCTGATAAGAATCCCGCCACGCCAACGCTGCAGTTACATCGCTGAGATTGTTCGTTCGGCTGAATGAACTGAAGCGATATGCAAGTGAACGAAATTACCCAAGCTTCGAAATAAACCCGGATTCTCTTTACACCTTTTGCAAGCTAGGCTTTATCCTGATTTGTTTGACAACTGTGTTCACTTTGTCTCCCCAACGATTGTCAAACATCTTACAAATTACCGAACCGCTGTCTCAACAGCGGAGGCACACTCAGGTTTTGAGATCATTCTCCAAAATAACGCACCACTTCGAAGAAGAAATGTGTAAGTGTCACTGGCGTTAACAGTATTATTAACATCAACAACAGTTTCAAGAAAGCATCCATGAATTCAATACAGTTACCATTAATCCAAGATGACTGCCAAATAGGCAATCATAATTTTTGTGTCATATGAGCTAGTCTCGTATAACCGCTCTCGTCCGGCTGCGTGCCTTTTGCCAGGAAGTGAGCGTGCCTGTAGAATCGATGATATGAAAAATAATTCTGAAAATTACATTTCCGAAATCTAGACCTATATGAAATTTTCACCAAATCAAATCAAATCAAATTTATTTATACACCACATATTTCTACGAAGCAGATTCAGGGGTATTTACAAACTGACACAACAACCTAGTCTGTTTGTAAGCTATATTATCTCCTGTTCAAATGACTGGCAGTCAGTGAACCAGTGCTTGCCAGCGTCAGACAGGCGGTGTGTCAATCTACCAAATTGATATAAACTATTAAAATAGCACTTTCGAAAGAACGACAGTCCAAGCAATAAGAGGAAACGCGACTGCGCAGAAATAAGGCACAACGTAGCGAAAGGCAATCAAACGATGGTATTTAGGCAGTACCTGCGAATACGTGGAATTAGGAGAGCTCTATGTCTATGACTACGGGCATTTTGTAACATTTATTTAATCCCGATCAAACTAAATTACAAAAAACATTAAAGTTGACCACGACGGGACTCGAACCCGCAATCTTCTGATTCGAAGTCAGACGCCTTATCCATTAGGCCACGCGGCCGATATGAATATAACATATGGAGCCATTCATGAAGTATATGTCACGCTTACAGCATGGGGAGTCTCGTATTAAAAGTGCCGCGAAGCGTTAGTTGAGGTTGGAGACCTTCACCCTAGGTAAGCGTAACAGTACAATAGGGGCAAGACCACGTTGCATATTAGGCATGTGGCCATTATAAGGTTTCTTTTATTTCCTGAAAAGTTTCTCTAACAATCTTCTTAAAAAATTCACAGCATATTTAACCTTCATTGACACAAGTGCTGTATATATAATTCGTGAAATTCTCGTACCTCGTTTTTCAGAAAAATCCACCCAAACCTGATATACCTCAATTTCGCCCTAATCTGATAACGGATTTTGAAATATTGGTGCGTTCTGCAAAATAACCAATGCGCGAATATGCGAGCGACTAGGGCATATTTATTGCTACCTATTGAAAAATCTAATGCAGTAGTATCTTCGGTATTTACTGGACCAACATGTCCCACGTACGAGTGCCCGAAAAAATTAAAACATCACACCAAAATGCTATTTTCAAGGGCACTCTTTCACTCGGTAATAGCGGACGAATCCTCAATGTGGTCTTACACCAAAATGGTCACCAGAATTGTGTCTTAATTATTGAGATGGTCAAAGTAATTCAGAACTTTAAGGGGCTTACTATAACAGTTATAACCAAGTTATGCTTGCCAAATTTTATTGAAATTTAGATATCCAGGAGAAAGATGTGTGATTATTCACCCTGCGCGGCGAATGGGTCTGTTGTTTACACGTAAGCATAAGTGTAAAAGTAATCAAGTAAATCCGTAGGGTAACCTGGGGCATGCGGGTCCCCTAAGAGAAAAGTTGTGTATTTTTGTATGCTTGACTTGTCGATGCATATTTGAGTTGTAGTAGTGTTGAGATACACATACTCCATGCGTAGGACACATATCTCTACACAATGAGGAACCAAATGTAAGTTATTGCAAGTTGCTCCAATAAAACCATGTTGTCCCATGCATGGAGTAAAACTGTCCGGAGCCTACTGACTCTAATATTATGTTTAACAGCTGTAACGATAAAAACAATGTATTTTGTTAATTATTTATACAATTACCATTCATCGTGAGCAAAAATAATCACCAATCGGCATCACTCGTCACAAAGATCAACAAAATTACAATCGTCATTACAAGCCGCATTCTATCATCGTTACACACTCATCACTGACAACTCACATCAGCTTTGGCATCTGCATCATCATAGGCCCGAGAATCATTAGCATCTTGCATAACATCTTGTACTGACGTAATCACAATCTGACTCATAGTTAGGACACACAAATTACCGGAGCCCTGGTGTGCATTCACTGTCAGCCCATTGTTTGCACTCTAGGCACTGAACCCAGACCTGTCGTGGTCGGCTGCTACTGAATGGTTCTCCACACACCAAACAAGGCCATTCCTCTTTATCGCTGCTTTCATCGACTTTCGTGTACCTTTTGGCACGAGTCATGCCTTTCTTTGCCGTCTGTTCCCCTTTACCTTTCCCCGTACTCTTTCCCATGCCTTCCTGTCGACCTCCCAACTGGCGCTTGGAAGGAGAAGAGGTTATAACAGTTGCTGACTCCGTCTTTCTCATGCGATGCCGCGAGCGCGACAATGTTGTGATTGTGGGTAAAACAAGAATGGTGTCGTGTATTCCACCTGGTTTATCAGGTGGGCCGGACGTTCCAGACGTTTGGAAGGCGTGGGTGGTCGCAGATAGTCCAGTGGTTTGGGTGGTCACACACGGTCCGCCTGTGCTCGGGGCTAAAGATGCTTTGTTTGTACGGCTGGTAGCTGCCGACTGATCTAAGGCATCTATCGCTTCTTCCGTCATATGAGACGCGATGACATTGTCATCCATGAATACATTCGCATCAAATGGCCAGAGTCCACATACACGCTGTCACGGCTTTGTCGTATGTGGCTGATATCGAGAAAGCCTTCCCAAAGATTTCTGCCAAGTTGTAGAAGGTGATACGCTTACGGTGATTCGAGACCATCCAGTTGTCCGAGACCGCGTTGTAGTTGCTCTTCAAGGATTTAAAGAATGTGCGCTCTAATGGCTGCATTCTGTGGGTACAGTGGCGTGGCTGGGTGATCATGTGGATGCCGTGTTCTTTTGCGTACGTCACTGCAGCCAGTGTCTTGTGACTATAATGGCCATCCAGGATAATTACCTGGGGCACTTGGTGAATGCCACAAAATGTTCCAGCCATTTCAGGAACAGATCGCTGTCCGTCCAGCCGTTGGGGCTGCAGTACACGACCAATTGTGGAGGTGTACCAACCATTAGCCGCGGTTGCATCTTTTTGCTGGGGAAATGAAGAAGGGTGGTGTGTAGTTCCCCTGTTGCTGTTGAAGATGAAGAAGGGTGGTGTGTAGTTCCCCTGTTGCGGGTGAAGATGAAGAAAGGTGCTGTGTAGTTCCCCTGTTGCGGGTGAAGATGAAGAAGGGTGGTGTGTAGTTCCCCTGTTGCGGGTGAAGATGAAGAAGGGTGGAGTGTAGTTCCCCTGTTGCTGGTGAAGATGAAGAAGGGTGGTGTGTAGTTCCCCTGTTGTGGGTGAAGATGATGAAAGGTGGAGTGTAGTTCCCCTGTTGCGGGTGAAGATGAAGAAGGGTGGTGTGTAGTTCCCCTGTTGCGGGTGAAGATGAAGAAGGGTGGTGGGTAGTTTCCCTGTTGCGGGTGAAGATGAAGAAGGGTAGTGTGTAGTTTCCATGTTGCGGGTGAAGATGAAGAAGGGTGGTGTGTAGTTCCCCTGTTGCGAGTGATGATGAAGAAGGGTGGTGTGTAATTCCCCTTTTTCCAGCCATTTCAGGAACAGATCGCTGTCCGTCCAGCCGTTGGGGCTGCAGTACCCGACCAATTGTGGAGGTGTACCAACCATTAGCCGCGGTTGCATCTTTTTGCTGGGGAAATGAAGAAGGGTGGTGTGTAGTTCCCCTGTTGCTGTTGAAGATGAAGAAGGGTGGTGTGTAGTTCCCCTGTTGCGGGTGAAGATGAGGAAAGGTGCTGTGTAGTTCCCCTGTTGCGGGTGAAGATGAAGAAGGGTGGTGTGTAGTTCCCCTGTTGCGGGTGAAGATGAAGAAGGGTGGAGTGTAGTTCCCCTGTTGCTGGTGAAGATGAAGAAGGGTGGAGTGTAGTTCCCCTGTTGCGGGTGAAGATGAAGAAGGGTGGTGTGTAGTTCCCCTGTTGCGGGTGAAGATGAAGAAGGGTGGTGGGTAGTTCCCCTGTTGCGGGTGAAGATGAAGAAGGGTAGTGTGTAGTTTCCATGTTGCGGGTGAAGATGAAGAAGGGTGGTGTGTAGTTCCCCTGTTGCGAGTGATGATGAAGAAGGGTGGTGTGTAATTCCCCTTTTGCGGGTGAATATGAAGAAGGGTGGTGTGTACTTCCCCTTTTGCGGGTGAAGATGAAGAAGGGTGGTGTGTACTTCCCCTTTTGCGGGTGAAGATGAAGAAGGGTGACGTGTAGTTCCCCTGTTGCGGGTGAAGATGAAGAAGGGTGGTGTGTAGTTCCCCTGTTGCGGGTGAAGATGAAGAAGGGTGATGTGTATTTCCCCGCAGCATTCAAAGCACATGTAAAGCCACCGTTGTACCACCCTCTCCGCTCGGCATCGCACCAACCTGCCGCACCCCTTAGTGGCAACAACATGTCCAGGTTTCTGGACGTTGGGTATTCCTGTTTCGTCCATGTTCCACAGAAGAGATGGTGCGTATGAGCGTTCCTCAATCATTAAACGTCATCGAAAAACTGACCAACTTTGACACGGCGCGCCCTGTATGATATCAAAGCTATTATAGTGATTAGGTCGTAATCATAGTGATTGGTAAGAACTATATCGAACACATGATATAATCAAACCGGTATAAACTGGTATAAACCGGTATAATCTGGTAACGAATTAGAATATAGGAACTTATCTGCTAAATCACTCAAACTGACCGGTATCTGTGTAATGTTTTGGTCAAACCCTTTGTTATGTAACAATATCCGACATACGAGATTTGTACTTACCAGACTTTGCATCAATATCGACATAGTTAATACTCTTTTGTGAGAAGGTGTTTGGCTCTGAAAAGAACCGTTTGTTTTCAACTTGAGGTATAGGTATAAAAAGAAAGAATATGTCTCCTAAAACATCTCCAAAGGGCGTCAAGAAGTCCGTTTAAAGCTCCAAAAACACCAACAAAAGGCGCGAAGAAAGCCTCCGAAAACTCATCGTTTCTCCTACCTCAATACCGTGTTTATGTCAAGCCGAGAGTTATAGAATTACTGGAAAAGACATCAAGAAGATCTTCAAAAATCAGCTGTAATGTGCCAATAGAAGCAACAATAAAACCACCGACCCAGGTGATAAGAGACGAAGTCCAATCCTCCGAAAACAGCAGCGAAGGGCGCAAAGAAAACCGTTTAAAATACACTGAAGACATCTGGTAATGTGTATAATTTCTTTTTATAACAGTTCGACGGAACATAAAGGTCACGTGGGCGTGCCGAAAGTTTATGGATTGTAGAGTATATAGTTAGTGAATGTGCCGAAAGGTCAGGTGGGCGTGCCGAACGCGCACAGACTTCAAAGTACAATCTACACATGCGCAGACGGCAGATTATAAAATTCAATCACGGACTGCAGAGTAAAATCATCTTTCCCCACAGACACAAACTGGGAACCAAGGCTCTATGTGTTGGAAACACATCCGTGTATTTGTCCCGTGTTAAAACATAGGAGCTAAAGCCTACGTTGAACGACAGGAACTTACCGGCTAAATTACTCAAACTACCTGCTATCTCTGTAATAGTGTGGTCAAACCCTTTGTTATGTAACAGTATTCGTCATACTAGATGTGTACTTACCAAGCTTATCGCAGTTGATAGTCTACTTGCAAACTGTTTGCAAACTGGTTCCAAACAGTTTTGAAGTGGTATCTCCTGTTCAAGGCGCATCTTTGTCTCATTGTAGCATTTCTGCTATTTCTAGATGGTTAAATCTACTTGCCTGAGGTTTAATTTGGGAAATGAGGAAGGTCAAGCCAGTAGATAGACATATTGTTGACCAACCGCTTTGGTTACGTAATTACGGCAACTCGGTTGCAGATGCGCTCAATGGGGCGTGGGATTCTGTTGCTAGCATTTCTAGGCCAGCAGGTGGTTTCACTGTAATCTTAGAGGGTGTTCCACAATGTTTAGTTTGAATTGTATATTGCTTTAGCCAATAGAAATGATGGAAAACTGTCATATGATGTGTAATTAGGTCCGCTTATATAAACGTTTGTTGTACGCATTTCGCCATCTGGGCGCTGGCGAAGGACTGGGACAGATCCAGGGTTGAACGAGACAGGTTGCCCTGCTGCCAAGAGAATGGCAAGTCAAGTCGTAAAGCGTGGTGGGAATCGTTAACGTGGGTTACGTTCCCAAGCTTTTGTGTTTGTGTAATATTCAGTGTCCAGAGTGACTGTTTGATCGAGCTTCGAAGAAGCCATGCCGCCACGTCAGCGGTATATTGAGACAACGTTCCGGTTGGCCCCAACGTATTTGCGTCGATGAGCGATAATCGCGACGCGCTCACCCAGCACGGGCCATCCTCGAACAGCGGTCTCACAGCGACAACGTCAGAAAGATTGACCGAATGCGACTCGCAGCGGCCGGCGGTAAACGTATACTGCCAGGCGTCGTCATTCGCGCGAACCCGTTCATCCGACTTCTCGATCGTTTGCGACAGGGCAAGACCTCTCGATCGAATTCGTAGCGGCCGGCGGTAAACGTCTACTGCCCGGCTTCGTCTTCCAGTTGTACGAAGGCAATCGTCAAGTGCCCGGCATCATCACTCGTGCGGCCGAGATACACCGCTCTAATTGTGTTCTGAGCTCGGCGTCTCGACTTCAACGAACGTTCGTATATATTCGAGATGGGATTAGCCCAGTATAAATGTATATTTTCTGATTGAATGCATCTATTATTTGCTGTATTATGATTGGTAGTTATCTGTGTTTTGAAGTGAGGTATTTTGACCCTTAAAGTATTCACATATATATGTATATATGTGTGTGTGTTGTAACAGATTACTGTAATGAGAGTCCGCGAGGACTAGCTTATACTGTGTATTTATATTATGGAAGTTATTCTTAGGTAACACTTGGCGCCTAGTGTATGATCGTGTAGCGGTATAATCCACCTTAGAAAGGAAGTGGAATTTGATAATCGAAAGATTCAGTGTTATTGTTTATTATGTTCTATTAAGATTTGGTTACGGGATTTCTTTATTCTGTTTATTTTGATAATCGAGATATTTACCAAAAGAGAGATATCTTGTAATAAAGTTTATTAAATTTTCCTCGTTCTTTGTCGCTTGTTCACGAAAACCGTTCTTTCTCATATGCGTTGACCTTGATATATAAGAACCCTACTAGACTGAGCCATCTAGTGTACGGAGACCTCGCTAATCCGTGACACTCATCTGCACCTAGAGATCAATTTATTACAAACAAACAAGTCCAGACATGTCTCCAGCACATAGTAGCACACAGTAGCATCGGTTTTGTAGTGTGTTCACAAATTACCAAAAGAACTTCTAGAATGACATTTTACAGGGGAATTTGCCACTCGCTATAACACGACGTCACTGACCATGACGACACTGACCATGACGTCACATGACGGGATTACATTCAAGCACGCAATTTCAAAACGATGGCTCACCAAATCACTACCTGTTTGACCAACTCACCTCGCGTACAGAATTACTGCGCGTAGCAGTTTATTTAATACAGGCTTTGTAGGCTAAAACAAGTAGGGTAAATTGGAACCTGAAACTCAAAATGTTGTCGTATACCTTTACGATACACCGAATTACCTCGCGCTATGGGTACATGGCGTAGAGGCGCGTCCCCTGGGTGGCGGATTGGGAGCCCTCCTTTGGGGGGTTGCACGTAAATAATACGGAATAGCGTGCCGCGGACCAACGTACCGTAGGAGAATGGAAAACTCTGACTCCAAACCCGGGTAGATGGAGCTCGTCAGCCTTGGAAGGCAGTCCACATAGGAGAAGGAAATCTCTGATTCAAAATCCCGGGTAGCTGGAACTCGTCAGCCTTGGATGGCAGTCCAGCTAGGAGAAGGAAAACTCTGACTCCAAACCTCCGCTGCCTTGCGGCTATACCGGATCTCGTGAAAGGCTTCGGGAGTAAACCCCGAGGCGTAATCCGGAGCTGGAGTCCCTAAGGCAGTTCGTCGTTGACTTCAACATCGTTCTGGCAACTCCTGCGACGGCACCGGTGCCAAGCTGTATGGGCTCTTGCTCTTCCCTTGGATTACACCAGTGACGTGGAGAGGGGGTACATGCTGCATGGGCAACAGCTTGTCTTCCATATCCTTTCCCAGGCCTGCGCCCTGGAGAGGACATTCCAGCGCCGCTGCAAAGCGACGACACAACACGAGAAGTGGCAGTTACCGGTGATAGCCTGCACAGCCACAACAGGCGCTGTTCCAGTGCCAACTGACTTTTCAGGGCGCAGAACCATGGCCACTTGTGACCGACGGATGCCACTGAGATACCGAATTGATGTTTAATATGCAGAAAATGTCCTATCCTTTAACATATGGAAACTTCCTATACTTTAACATTGGGAAACTTCCTATGTTCTAACATAGGGTTTAACGCCTATACTTTAATGTAGGGTAATGTTACACGTTCAGGAATCACTTCACGTCTACTATTAATAACATACATAGGTACGCCAAAATTGACAAACACCTATTTGTTAATACAGGAAGCAGTCGACGTATGCTAGTAATATAATAAGAGACATTGATAGGCAAACATTTACAAACAGAGTGATGGGAAGGTCGTAGATCTGTATGATAACCAGAAATTACACAATTTTACTTATTTTACTAGCTCTCTACCGATTCGTCAGGATTGGACCTATTTTTATAGTTTTAAATGTATAGACTACGGGGTCGTTATACCTAAAAAAAAGATCAAAAAAGCTGTGAGACATCAGATAAGACACCATTGCGCATGCGCAATGACCTATTTAACGGCATCACTGACCTATTTAATGACGTGTTTGACCAATTTAAAAAAAGACTTGTAGAAAAAATACTTGTAGATTATACTGATTCATATTTAGTAAGCACAGAATACTTATTTATGTAGCTAACCAAATCACTATGATTACGACCTAACTGACACGCGCACAAAATTACTGCGCTTACCATGACGTCACTGACCATGACGTCACATGATGGGATTACCTTTCTGCGCGAAAGCTCAAAATGTTGACTAACCAAAGCACTACCTGTTTGACTAACTCACCTCGCGTACAAAATTACTACGCGTAGTAGTTTAATGACGTCACTGACCATGACGTCACATGGTGGGATTACCTTTCTATGCGAAAGTTCAAAATGTTAACTAACCAAAGCACGACCTGTTTGACCAACTCACCTTGCATTCAAAATTATTGCGCGTAGTAGTTTAATGACGTCATACAGGGTGCGCGCGCTCACGCTCGCAACAAACAAACAAGTCCAGACACGTCTCGAATACGGGTTTATAAGAGACACGAATTTAGGCACTACCGTGCGAAAATGATACCAAAGGTCTAATTCCAAGATGGTCGCTGTGTTAAAAAAAAACGAGGCTATAGGTTCTGATAGACCACAGTCCTATGTGTAGTCTACATTTCGTATACATTACTTAGGATAAAAAGACCTCCGCTGAATTTATAATCCTTTTATTATAAAATACGCCTATTTGTAACGCCACATTTTAGACAAGTCATCGTTGACCAAATATGGGCTCGATCCCTTGTCGGAGGCTCGGCCTACGGGCTAAGCAATCTCCTATCTTTTAACATGGGGAAGAAAAAAAAATTTCGTTGTATACCTTTACGATAATAGTTCCTATCTTTTAATATGGGGACAATTTCCTATATTTTAACATGGCGAAAATGTTTAGGTAAATTGATACCTCCAACTCAAAATGCCGTCGTATACCTTTACAATAATAGCTTCTATCCTTTAACATGGGGAAATTCCCTATCTTTTAACATGAGACGCCCCTAAGGAAATACCCATTTTTTAACATGGGGAAAACCGCCATTTTTGTGTAACTGCTAAAATAGGCACTGTGCACGCCTTTTGAAGGAAATCCCTATCTCTTAACATGGAACCGGAACTACTTTTCCACTTCCTATCTTTTAACATGGACGCGCCCCGAACCAAATCCCTATCTTTTAACACGGGTTTGCTTCTCCCCCGCGCCAACATCCCCGCTAAGGGACCGCACACACTACTAACGCTTACCCAAAGACACCATCAAATATAGCTCTTCGACACGTTTGCATAGATTAGCCCCTAGGCGGGTAGGTATCACCACAAAGTCAATAAAATTATGTTTTAATTGACTGTGACCACGGTCGTACTCTGGCAGCTACATAGAATGGTGAAAATGATTGATTGAATGTTGGAGAACGTTAACATAAACATATTTGAAATCGTTTCTCCTGAAAACCTATTGTTTGACATCAACGTTTTGGCTCAAAATGATAATTATATTTCTTTATAAAAAAAAAAATATATATATATATATATATATATAGATAATATGCTTTGATGTGCGTCTTCTTTTAAAATGCGAATGTCAAAAATAACACATCTGAAATCGTCGCGGCGTAATTGTTAAGATATTGTGAAATTGGTTTTGACGACGGCCATCTTAAACAATGACGGATCTGAATGTCGGAGAAGGTCTGTAGCATTTACGCAATTTGTGGGTGTTTAAATCTACTTTCCATTTGTTTAATGGTAATGAGGAAGGTCAATCCAGTAGATAGGCAGATTGTTGACCAACCGCATTAATTACGTAATTACAGCAGCTCGGTTACAGATGCGCTCAGTGGGGAGTGGTATTCTGTTGTTCAAATCAAGTCGTGAAGCGTGGTGGGAATCGTTAACGGGGGTTACGTTCCAGAGATTTTGTGTGTGCAATATTCAGCGTCCAGAGTGAATGTTCAAGCTACGAAGAAGCCATGCGGCCACGTCAGCGGTTATTTGAAGCAACTTTCCGGTCGGCGCCAACGTATTTGCATCGATGAGCGATAACCGCGACGCTCATCCAAGCTCGGGCCATCCTCGAACAGCGGTCTCCCAGGGACATCGTCCGACAGCGTGACCGAATGCGACTCGAGAATTCGTAGCGGCCGGCGGTAAGGGTCTACCGCCCGGCATCGTCATTCACCTTAACGTATTCTACTGATATCGCAATCGTTTGCGACTGTGCGAGACAAGTCGATCATAGCACGGACGCGACTCGAGAATTCGCGGCGTACGGCTGCAAGCGTCAATTGCCCGACATCATCACTCGTGCGGCCGAGGTACACCGCTCTGATTGTTTTCTGAGCTCGGCGTGATGACTTCAACAAACGTTCGAATAGGTTCGAGATGGGACTAGCCCAATATAAATGTCTTTTTTATAATTGAATGTATCTATTATTTGTTGTTTTATGAATGGTAGTTATCTGTGGGTTTGAAATGAGGTATTATTACCATTGAAGTATACATATGTATATTTGTTGTAACCGATTACTGTAATGAGAGTCCGCGAGGATTAGCTATATGTTTTGTATTGTTCTTATGGGATTTATTCTTAGATAGCATTTGGCGCCTAGTGTTTGCTCGTGTAGTGGTACAATTCACCTAAGAAAAGAAGAAGAATTGGATAACTGGAAGACTAATTGTAACTTTACTTTCTTAGTTAGATAGATTCAAAGATTCAGTGTTATTGTTTATTATGTTCTGTTAAGATTTGGGTTACGGGATTTCTTAATTACATTTTTTTGCTAATCGAGATACTTACCAAAAGGAAGATCTTGGAAGTTTATTAAATGTTCCTCATTCTTCTTCTAACCGTCACGATAACTGTACTTTCTCATATGCGTTGACCTTGACATATAAGAACCCTACTAGACTGAGCCATCTAGTGTACGGAGACCTCGCTAATCCGTGACAAGGTCATATATAAAATAGTTTAAACCTTTGAATAAAAAACCGATATTTTGATTTCAAAATAATTGTCACCCTCGATTTTATGTTGACTGAGACCTTAAAGATGACACTCATACAAAGAAATCGGTTTTGGCAATCGAATCTCACGGGATGATTTGGTCATCACACTAATTGGCAAGGGAGCGAATGAGGATGCAAAACAGAAGGGACACAACTAACATGGCAGACTAGTACAGCGCCAAATGATCCTTCGTTGACACAAAACAGTCGGGACACAAATTACATGGCAGAGTCTTACAGTACCAAATGATCCTCTGTGATACAATACAGACGGCATACACATTACATGGCAGAGGCTTACAATACCAAATGATCCTTTGTGATACAAGACAGACGGAACACAAATTGCATGACAGAGGCTTACAATACCAAATGATCCTTTGTGATACAAGACAGACGGAACACAAATTGCATGACAGAGGCTTACAATACCAAATGGTCCATTGTGACACAAGACAGACGGGACACAATTAACGTGACAGAGGCTTACAGTACCAAACGATCCTTTGTGACACAAGACAGACGGGACAAAACTAGCATGACAGAGGCTTACAGTATTATGTGATCGTTTGTGACACAAGACAAACTGGACACAACTAACATGACAGACCTTTACACTGCCAAATGATCCTTTGTGACACAAAACAGACAGGGCACAACTAAAATGACAAGAGGCTTACGGTGCCAAAAGACCCTTTGTTGCGTTGTTACGTGTTCGCTGTGACCCGCTCCCAACAACGAGCTAAATTGCTCAAAGTGAACCACAGCAGATATTATCAAATCAAATTTATTTAGACACCGTATGTCTCCAAAAATCAATTAGTGGTGTTTACAAATAAAAAAATAGAGTAAAAAATAAAGTAGGCATAGATTACACCAATACTACTTACTATAATATTACAATACATTTGTTGCAACACTTAACACAATAAAAAGTAAACATTGTGATTGTATACGTGTATAATAATACATAAGTGTATCATATTATATACTTATATACAGAATTTCGAAAACGAGTACGTGTTTCAGATCACTCCTAAAAACCTCCTGAATCGTGTGATATTCGTAGTCATTGCGTGAGAGAGTTCCAGAGGGAAGGAATTGCAATGAAAAGTAGCAAGACACTAAAACCATATTACAAATACGTAGGAAAGGAAATTTGAAACTTCTCGAAAACTAGTTGTGGAATTCGTCTAACAGAGACTGCTGCAAGCTACACTCGACTCTTACTTAACAGATTACGACCTGAAATAGAAAAGTTATTGCGCCCAAACCAGAACGACTTTAGACCCAAATTGTCTACATCATCATATATCATTATTAAATTATTGTTTTGCGGTGCCGCTGCGTCTTGAATTCAAATAGTACAACGTGGTGGTTACCAAAACACACTGTACCCCACTGCATTACATGATTGTCATATTTCCTCTTTAAGAGAGGCTTAGAACGCACCACAGAATACCTATAATATAACCTGGTGCGTGCGAGCATGCGTGCGTTCGAGAGACAGTACAGTTCTAGCACATGTGTGTCACCTCAGTATTACAGCAATCACGTGAAAATCAACGAGATATCCGACCACGTCTTTCTAAAAAGGTCGGTGTCGTGAATGTGTCCGAAAATATACCGCGTCCTGTTCCGACCGGTCATCTCCGCCGCCACCTCCTTGTCTGTTTTTATCACTTCGATCCTGTTCTCTATCTGCACAAATGTGATATTGTCGAGTTTGAAGCGAAGCAGACCGGTGATGAAGACATCGTCGGGCCAGAAGAACTCGACGGTGTAGGATGTACGGTAAAGGGCGACCGCCACATCGGTTGTCATGAGGTGGGCAGAACCGGAACAGAAAGGAGGGTATTTGTCACCTGCATATTCTTCCCGTGTCACGAGTCGCCGGTAGCCGGCACGGAACACTTTGCCTCGCTCGTACACTTTGCATATGATGAGCCCCGTGACTGGCTTGTCTACTACAGCTAGGTAGGTCATCAACGTGAACGGATTCACAAGGATGTCGTCGTCCGATTTTAGTACGAACTTAGCGTTGTGACAATACAGCGAAACCCACCTCAGCGCAGATATCGCTTTGTACGTGAGATTGCGGTAGTCGTCAATGAAACTCGACTGCACAATGTCGTCGTAGGTGGAACTTTCGTTTATCAACATGTTCGTCACTGCAGGTGTCGAGGCCGTCCCAAGAACGAAGATCAAACGTACGTTCTTGTGTCCGTAGGACCTGCGGGCGCCCCACGTGGCGCGTATAAGGTTCCGTCGGACGGCGTTCTCGGCGGCCGAATGGACGTACATCAAGATAAGTACGTCACTTCCGGCATCTGGGCCGCATATCTTCTCGTTGTTGAGGGTGTATGCGAAGGGGTGTGGATTGACGACCTTCTGTGGGGCAATCGTGTCCGTCATGCCAGTCCGCTGCAAAGAAAAAACCCGGAATTAGTGCCATACGTGAATATGTGCGGTAGCCGAAAATAGGGTAAAAGAGACATCGTGAACCTGTACGGTAATCGGAAGTAGGTCATGTTAGTGGACAGTATACCTTGCAGGTTAGTGGGCAGTACACCTTGCAGTTTAGTGGGCGATATACTTTGTAGGTTAGTGGGCAATACACCTTGCAGACTAGTGGGCAGTATACCTTGCAGGTTTGTGGGTAATATACCTTGCAGGCTAGTGGGCAATATACCTTGCAGGTTAGTGGGCAATATACCTTGCAGGTTAGTGGTCAGTACATCTTGAAGGTTAGTGGGCAGTATACCTTGCAGGTTAGTGGGCAGTATACGTTGCAGGTTATTGGGCAGTATACCTTGCATGTAATTTATTCATTGATATAGTTAACCTATTCGGTGATTCATATTGATACTAATGAGGAAAACGGCATATTCTTCAATATATATATATATTAGTTATTCCAGACTGATTACCTGTCTGTGTTTTCAAAGTTAAGGAAAGACACAATACAAAATGCGCGTTCACACACGCTCGGTAAATAAAACCAGATGTGATCGCCAACCGTTCGTATTGTATAACTCTTTGTTGTCTGAAAGGATGTTTAAGACACATTCAAAAAGTGTGCACTCGCTCACGTTCGATTGTAAAAAGTAGATGTCGTATGACATTACCAACCGTTCCTGTTGTAATCTCTTTGTTGTCTGAAAACATTCCCCTTTCTGAAATGAAGAGTTATGCAAGTGTTTTGTTAACTCTATTTTTTTATGCGTCAGCAAGAAGCTTTTTCTGAAAGGAAATGCTTTGATGTTTAACATTTAAAAGTGAGGATTCATTGATAATATAAAAAATATGTCATTTGTCATTACTAAGCGTTCCTGTAATTTCTTTCATGATTATAAAAAAACGATGTTGAGTGTATTTATGCAGGTATTTGGTAAACTTAATTTTTTTAACTTTGATTTTCAAACTTTAAAAACATGCGTTCATTGTTAATGTAGTAGACATTCTTGTAATTAACTGTTTCAATTGTTTCTAATTGTATGTTTCAGTGTTTCGGAAGCTGTACATTGGTACAGCTACTACCGGGTGATGGAAGAACCACTGGAATTCTTTCATGGGCCACCGCCACCACCCCCGCCACTTCCACCTATCCAGTGGTGGATTCTCCATACGGATGAGAGAGATTCAGGATATAAATCTGAGGCTGAAGCTTAAATTGAAAATATGGCGTTGTGTTAGTTTTATTCATAGATCACATACCTGGTAAGCTCGCTTACACGCACACGCACGCACTAAAACAACTTCCAACATCAACATTGGGCGATAATTAAGGGATGTAACGTCATCACATTTACTATGTCAACAGTCGCTAGGAGCGCTTCTAATCCGAAATGAATCAGCATCTCCAGTCCCTCATTTCATGCATCATCATCTGATGTCCAAAATCCTTATGTTATAACCCATAAAATATAGTCAAAAACCGTCCACCACTCGGCCTCCTCCTCCCTTACACGCACACGCACGCACGCATTAAAACAACGTCCAACACTCGCTGGGAATGTGGGCGATAATTATGGGAAAAGACCTAGTCATATTAACTAGGTCAACAGCCGCTAGGGGGTGCTCGCAGTGAGTCAGCATCTTCAGTCCCACATTTTCATGCACCCGCATTTGCGTATCCAGATTTACCCCGTAACTATTCTCGCCGCTCGATCGGCGTCATCTCTGTATGGCTTACGAGAATGAGCGTGACTTCCAAGGCAATTACGTTAGCAGCTGTGTTTTATTGGTTGATAACCGTTCGGACGCTTAATGCCGATAGCATTGTTTACGCAGGAAGGTAAAGGTGTATGTGTGTGTGTGTGTGTGTGTGTGTGTGTGTGTGTGTGTGTGTGTGTGTGTGTGTGTGTGTGTGTGTGTGTGTGTGTGTGTGTGTGTGCGTGCATATGCGTGCATGTGTGCGTGCGTGCGTGCGTGCGTATGCGTGTTTGCACCAACGTTGAGCATTCGAACGACTGATCTCGTCCCGAGTCAAGAACGGGTCCTTTGGTGAATGTGAAGACCATTGTATGATGTGTCCCTGTGTTTCACGCCAGATGTATGTATATACCTCTTTCGCGTAGTATATGTTGTCGTTTGACAGCAGCGGATCCTTTTCCGATTTCTTTATCTGTCTCACTGGTCGTACCACATATTTGAATCCCACATCGGAGAGCAACGTGTTTGCTAGCTCCTCGCGTACGTTTTTTGTTGGCGCCTCAACTGAGCTTCCGTCAATCAGGCCTCGCATTGAACGGTTCACACGTACCATCTCATACTTTGTGCCATTTAATAAAACACCTTCATAATTATATGTGACTTCGTGAATATCACTAGGCTGGCCCGCATTAAAATATACAAATCTGACGAAGTAGATGACCATAACAAGAGCAACGCAGAACAAGTACGTGGATCGACGCAATGAGACCAAAGAAGACTTTCGCACCAATACTTTCAGCAACCCGCAACACTGAAACAAATTGAAACAGCGGTATTCAAACTCACATCAAATATTTTATCTCAGACGTATCTGACATAGTTCTCATGATAAACAATTACACATAGCATTATGATATTTATTATATATTTTAAAACGTTACTATGAATATGAAGCACCTTCGTCCATTGCAGTCTAAAGCGAGAGTTTCATCGTATGTCACTATTAGTCGGGGGGTGGGGGGTGGGGTGGAGGGGTCAGTAAATGATATTGTAAAATCACATATATCTGGATATCTTTATACACCCTCATGTGTCAGTTCTATTTAATTTCAAAAGGACCATTTTAGCGGAAAGCTGATTAAATTGTTCAAGATCAAAGCAGTTTTGTGTAACTGTAGCTCCGCGGTTGACATTGATATTCCAGATTTGTGATCACATTTGTTATACGCAAATCAGTAATATGCAAGCAGTTAAATGTTATGATATTACAAGTGTATCCTTGTGTCAAAAAACAATCAAGAATTTTAAATCCCTCAAATATGTCATGTGAGAGTAAACATTATGTGTATGGCAACCTATTGATATTTGGTGGCCAATGTTTTATTTATACAAGTTAGTTATTCATTCATTGAAATTTTAGCGTATTCCAAATACACTTTTGTGTCTAAACACCCCGTAATTTAACGACACAGTCCCCCTGAGTATTTCGTCGATGGCAGATAGTGGATCAAGATCGTTCTTTGACATTCTAATCATATGGCAAACCAGTAATAGTTGGCGTCCCTATTGGATTTATACAAATTATTTATATTTCAAGAACAGGGTTACCTGGAATCAACAAGGTTAGTAATTTTAAACATGCAGTCTGCTGAACTGAATGTGTTGAATATGGGAAGATGCAAACGTTTTGAATATCAAAGTATACTGTAGTTAATCCAGCCCACCTCGACAAAATTACCAATAAAGCTTGTTTTGAAACCGAATATTTTGTTTTCAATTTGAAATTTCGCGGGACGAACCATTCAATTGGTAATAATCTTATTGACTTGCTAATTACAAATTGGCAGGCAGTCTGCCAACAACACATTTATTCCTGTCTGAAGAACATTTATAATTAACAAATAAAAATGCGGAACAAACTGCCTCTTTTTTAAATTACAGATTTGAACTGAATTGTATTAATTGCAAAACTATAACACATTTCAGGTGCATTCCATAAGTTACTAATGCATTCCATAAGTTACTACTGCATTCATTTTGTTAACAGTAGGTTATATTTAACATGCGCCATAACAGGATAGTGTAATAATATCCATAATATCCATATCGCGTGCGTGCGTGCGTGCGTGCGTGCGTGCGTGCGTGTGTATGTTTACTGATGTAGATTGGTTTTCCTGGTTCGCAATCGAAACCATTATTCTCAAAATAAGCTGAAGCGGCGTAAGTTTTTGCGGTCGGCTTATCTTGTGGACGCTGTCAGGTTGACTGTAACGGCGGTTCTGTCGCTTCATTTTTTTAAACAAAGTTGGTATTCGTGTGGAACCATAAAATAACTGCTTGTTCTTCTGTTATGACTAGTGTTTATAATAGATTGGAATACAACACACTAACTCATTCAGACGCTTGCTTCGACCCAACATCTATCGTTGTACACATGATGTGAATGTATTGAAAGTGCTGGCATGTTGCGCGACATTGGCGCCTCTGATGTCAAATCTGGGCAAACCGAAAAACGCGCAAAAATATGCATATTCGAAGAAGTCCAGCGTAAATTGTGGAATTATACATTTATTGAATTCTGGTAAAATTATTGTTTTGGTGGAGATGGAAATATACAGGAAGATGTATAATTCTATGAATTCAAGCAATAGGGTTACCGAAATGAGCGATCGTCGCTCTTTGTGCCTGAAAAGTGCGCCAAAACGCGATAGTTTCGTAACATTACTATACTTGGGTATGATGTTGAATGATGGAACTAATGTACTGACGTATCAAATTTAGGCAAAATTCTAGTTACATCGACGAACTCGAGGTGGTCCCGGATACTAGACCAGTGCCGGGTTAATTTATCACCAAGGTAATTGTCGACAGAAACTTCATTAACCGTCGTTGCAAACAGCACCGTCTGGGATTACGGCAGACTCCGAATATGTCTCTGTTAAACTTGGTCTCTCTCTCTTCGAGATCTGGCATAATCGACTATGACATCAGTGTCAAGTCTTTTTATGAGGAAATGTCACCACCAAACAACTACGTCGACTTCACCTCATCCAACTTTGCACATGATCTATGAGAAGAAACAAGCATTCTCATTGGTTGTCCGGACTCTGTGATGAAAGGTACCTTCTGATTGGTTGGTCGCGGGCTCTGCGAATAAGAGTTGATTTATTATTTCCAGAGCTCGGCTCTGCGAATTGTCAATGGCATCTATAAATGCATGAAAAACTATTCAATATAAACAGTCTTTTATTTCAGTCAAATATGTGTTAGTTTATCTTCACACACACACACACACACACACACACACACACACACACACACACACACACACACACACACACACACACACACACACACACACACACACACACACACACACACACACACACACACACACACACACACACACACACACACACACACACACACACACACACACACACACACACACACACACACACACACACACACACACACACACACACATAAAATTCATTCATTAAAATTCATTCATTAAAAACATTGAGTAAACTTTTTGAATTTGTAATGTTAAACAAGCCTGTAATAGCCACCTTAGCCATTCTAACTCTTTGCAAACTGACGCGCTTTACAGCAGATTTATTTTTTACACTTGTGCAACTATACGAAACGGATGCAGTGAATGTACGCAAATAATTCCAGAGAGGGATATTTGAAGAATAGAGGTCAAAATACTACCGTAGTGTTTTGAAAAGTTGCTTCCAAGCACTACTGCTACGTTCAAAACGCTACAACTACGTTTTGTTTAAGTATCACTTGCTGTTATTTATATATAGAAGAACGTAATTGTCGTATAGTAAACTTTTGCAACCCAAATTAGCACTAAGGCTGAGTGCGTATTCGTTGGAACCTAGAACCAATCATACGACGGTTATAAATTGTGAATGTGTACGGTTATATATTGTCATATATAGTTATGTTGAAGGTTATGTAAGAGTATTTATATAATTAGTCAGAGTTGGAGTTAATTACGGTTGGTGTTAAAGTCAGTTGTAATAGGGGTTAGTTATGGTTAGTATAAAAGTTAGGGTTATTTTGGGTTAAGCTTCAAACGAATCTGCAGTCGACCACTCCGATGGAACACAGATAACAGTCGAATTTTGTATTGGTTGTTTTGTTTTGTCAGGTTATAAGAAAACTAGAACTGAAAAAATTATGTCACTTCTTCACAGCCACTGCTAACATGCCATAGATACCAGTTTCGTTAAAATCACATACTTAAAACTCTTTTAAAAAGCATGCATGCACGATGCCCGTCTACGTTTAACAAAGCCAAGTATCACTGCATCCATGTGCGTTGTGGGAAGAAAAATGGCAAGTAAATCATCACTCCGCGAATTAATCTCTACAAAAACGGCATCATTTCACTTCCACTACTTTTTACCACTTAACCTGCTAATATGCCTGATCAATTGCACTCATTCCACATCAAACGAAGTTATTTATTGCAATTTTATAGGGCCTACATTTTAGTGACCCAAGAGAGGAAGATTAACTGTGCTCTCACACCTTGGTCAATTAGTCACGACATAACCGGAAGAATAAATATGCATCAATTAAAAAACACGCACAGTTGCTACTGGTACACTGTGAAACCGTTACAATAGTAAAGGTAAACGGTATGTTCTTATATAGCGCGGTGTTCAGTCCTTAAGAGGCTCAAAGCACTTTACATTCGAACACCATCTCGACTTCTCTGGGAAGCATTAAGTCAAGCTGCAATTAATACACGAAGACTATTCGTATTCAAATGCCCACAGCCAGGTACTCTTTCTTACAGGTGAGTGAACTGGAGTAACATGGAGTAATATAACTTCGAAACGGCAGCTAGAGGATTAGAACTCTAAATATCCTGATTGAGATCCCGAAGCTCTAGCTTCGCCACCGTGCTCCACAATGGAATTGACGATGTCGCTTTAATGCTTACGTACTTATAAAGCACTTGCGTGACAGTTCTAATCGAATTGTCAAATATACTGACGGTGCTGTTTAAACTTGGGTAGCGTTTCAAACATTCAGATCTTACTTTATGCACAAAAAACTGCATGACTTCGAAATTCCAAACAACAAATGTCAGGTGAGAACGTGTTGCAGTAAAACATGAGTGCTTCTCAGCCGGTTTACTGAACCGCACTGGTGTGTCGCAATAAAGTCTCCCGTGTGCCGCGGCACTTTACTCAGAACGCATTTTGAAAGTCCAACCATCAGTAATCATTGCTATATTGCCACTGAACATAGCAACATAACTTGAAGTGAGATTCTCAGCATTGACACATCAAGAACAACAAGACGTTTTGTGCAAAGAGTTTTGATCAAAACATCTATCTAGTATGGAGTCAAGGAATAAAGTTTCTCATTCATGCCCAAAACTTACTAAAAAAGAAAAGTGTATGTTTTATTGTGTCATTAGTCCGTGTGGTTTTTTAACGTGTGTTTGTTTTCAGCACTTTAGAGTACGTGAACATGGCGAGCTGGGCTGGTGTTTTAGATCTACAGAGGCACCAGGTTGTACATGCAAACTATGCCATTAACCAGGTGTTTACAAAATACAATATCACGTAATTATGTAACACAAAACACATAAAATCAATGTCAGTTATTTTATAGCGCGTTATCCTTTCTATTGCAATGCCTGCAGCACTTTACCGTTTAACTCTCTTGGAGACCTGTCCATTGCAATACCAACCGGACTTATCTGGACTCGCTGCAGTTGCTGTGCTAGGTATATGCATCTACACAAATCTATCACTGTCAAGACACTGATCTGGATGGCTGAGTAAACTAAGACAATGCGGAGTGTACGAAATTGCCGAAGCTTCAAAACGGCGGCAAGAGGATGGAAACAGGGATTTGGTGTGACTTCTGCCGACTGATATTATGCCGTTTTAACCACAATACGTGCATGTGTTATTCATGTGACGCTCCCACGAAAACACGTAATGGACTGTTCTGTGCATGTGCGTCACTATTTATAGGCGGATTTTGCGTGCCTGTAGATCTTTTTGAATGGGCCCCCGTTATCGTGCCCCCAGACCAATTTTGAATGTGCTGCCGTTCAGGTTACAATAAAGTTACGGCGATGCGGCGGCGAAAAATGTTCAACATATCCCCCCACCCCGTCTTGGCGATGAAATGCAGCAGATTATGCTATGTGCATGATAATATTGCATTTGCTGTGTCTGTAATGCGTCCTATCAGTGCTACCGGGAACAGCATACTTTCTATGATCCACGTTTTGGATGCAATCATAATGGACCCTTTGGATCCTGTTGTTGTCTACCTCAAGAATTACACATGTCACATCAATCACACCTGTTGCGCCTATCACGTCTGTCACACCTGTTACATATATGATCGAAAAAATAGAACTAAAATCAGGTCATTGGTCAAAAACTGTATATTTAATTCTAACTTGCACTTCATTGTTATCTATAAGTGAGCATATCGCAACTTAAAATATGATTGTATTTAATTTGCTGCAAGCCAATATACATTATTAATTGTCAAATAAGTACCACTATCAATGTGTTGTTTTGTGTATTAATATTGTAATAGCCAATAATAACTAACATTGTACTATTATGTAATATCTGCCATATTCCATGTGTCGTTAGTTAATAATTCTTAGAGATATACAAATACAAGAGTTTCTTCAGTATACCTTTTTTCTGACACAATCATTCTGATATACCATAAACAATGTATGTATTGTTCTTTTGTTGGAAAAATTAACTTTTACTTATATGTTACGCATGTTACACTATTCACGTGTTACACTATTCACGCATGTTACACCTGCCACACCTGTTACAACTATCACGCGTGTTACAGCTGTTACACCTGTCACACCTGTCCAATTGGTCCCACCTGTTAAAACTATAACGCTTATTTTCGTAAATGAAGACGTGTCTAGTCAGGGAGCACGGGGGTCGAAAATGGTGCTATATTTAGTTGCCCTGTTGTGTTTAAAACTTCAAACCTTCACAAATAATACTCCAGAGGGCAACCATCTGAAATCAAAAATTAATGTATAACGGGTAGAAACAATACTACAGTCGGTGTCCTAAAAGCTACCGGTCACAATAACAACAAGATGTTCTATTTTATGAGTGTGTGCCTGGCGAACCGTTCAAACCTCTCCCCAGTGGGTCCAAGTGGGAGTGCTTGAATGTCCTAAACCGGATGCCAAACACCTGGCCCACGCTGAATATACTAGACTGATTGTTCCAGCTCGTCCCGTGTAAAACCCCAATAGAAAAAATATATCGCTTTAAAATCAATCAAGTAATTAAAGTAAATAAATACTTAAAATGCAGTGTAAAATAAACCATGTAGTGACTTTAGAATGAAAATATTTTATAAATAATCTTGGTATGCATTCTTAAAAATATGTGTCGTTAGCTGAAACTTAAAAAGTTCGAGAGTCAGCGTCATGGATATGCAAATGCAGACCGTTCCAAAATCGCGGTGCCATCACGGAGAAACCCCGTCGACCGTATCGTTCCATGTCGTAGCGTGGCACAGTTTGTAGATTGCTGTCAGCGGAACGAAGCCGGCGCCCTGGTGTATACGGCGAGATCAAGTCGACAATGTATGCGGGCGCGAGATCGTGTAAAGCGCGGTATGTCAGCAGAAGAATCTTGTAGTTGATGCGCCATTGGACCGGCAGCCAGTGAAACGCAACGAGGGTGGACGTCATGTGTTGATGGTCGCGATTCAGGCCAAGTTGCAGTTGAGTTGTAACCAAATGCACTCCTTCCTGCATTAAATCCTTGTCGACTGATCATACAATAATTATGTGGGTGGGCTATTAGTTGTGTTTATATAACTTTGTGGTGTTGAACACGTAATGCTGAACTTCACACACCTATGTTACATTTTATGTGATGTCGACGAAGAAACCAAAGTTGGTTTTTCCACATATTGTTCAAAGTTTCGACTCGAGCCTCCTAAAAATAAACATATCGATAGGATATTAATTGTCCTTTTTTGTACTCATCATTCCGCATATTGCGATACAACATTTAGCATTGTTGTTGTATTTATACTATGTAAATTTGGAATTACAAATACATTATGACAATGCGGCCATTCCGAGATCCCATAGGCCTGATTGTAACACCAATTTTCAGAGTCAGGCCAGCAGCTTTGAGAAGGTTGCCCTCTGAAATAGCAGGAAGGTTTGATGTTTGTTTGTTTCCTATAGGAAATATTCTATATGACATATTCATTAACAGAAGTGCACGTTAATCTTCATACATTTTTATTATGTCATATATTCATAGAACTGAAAACATCATTATTTATGTACAAAGCTTACTACAGCTGTTTGCCATCAAATATTCAGTGTTTATTTACTAGACGGGAAATAGCATACTCAATGCGAGCTAATCATGACTTAGAACGACAGAGAGCATGTTCTACCATGCGATCAATGTATCTTTGTGTAAAGGGAGTGCAATTATGGAATTCTCTATGTGATCATTTAAAAACTACTAATGCTATTACTGAATATAAGCGTAAATGCAAGAACCTTTTATTTGAGAAATATCTGGTTGTGGAAATCTAATTAAAATCATACACAAATATAATCATGCCATTGAGGAAACTACACCATGTGTAAAGATGTGAACTTATCACATACTTTAAATTTTGAATATGCACATATTCCATTACATGTTTTCAATTATTGTAGCTAGATGGTTAGATGAATAGCAAATTAATATAGTATTGATGTCTCAACAAACATGTACGTATGTGTGTGAATGTGTATATATGTATATATAGATATATGTGTGTATATGTATGTATATGTGTGTATACATGCATGTATATAATTATATATAAATATATGTCAGGGGTAAATTTACACAAAAGTCAATGACTTCGTATTTACCCCCTTCAAACATTGTATATTCTCACTTGTATTATAGTTAAACTTTTTTGGTTGTCTTGTCTTGTATATATATTGTTATCAATGTTCTGAATAAACGTTCATTCATTCATTCATCCATTCATTCATTCAAATACATTAATCATACAGGCAATCTACAGTAATATCCAAGCAGATTGAATGACCAAATTAAACAAATACAAAATAAAGTATATTGAGCATACATGTACATGACACAAATCATTTATCAAATCTTTATGTATACATTATAATACAATATGAACAATTAAGTATATGATAAATACAACAAATTGATTATTCAGCATGCAACATATTAAGAAATTAATCCTTAAATACTCGTGTACAGTAATGAGCAATTATCTGAAACAGCACAGACTACATGTCACAATGACATTCACAACAGGGAAAGCAAGAGAATATTGTTGGAGCCATTAAATATATTACTGCTAAAATATACATCAAGTAACATCCATGTAGGAAACAAATTAAATATGATAATACTTGTTTTACTTACATAGGCATTGGAACCTGCCGGGGGGTTTAGTCCCTAATATTTATGGATTAGGAGCTTAGCTCCCCAAGGGCCCCAACATTTAGGAAGGGGTGTGCATTTTGTGGTGTATGAGGGCTGGAGATAGGATTACCCCTCAATATTGGGGAAAGTGCATATTTTTGAAAATTTTGGTTTTCAGAGTGCCATAAGGTGGTTTTTTTTCAGCGAGCCTCAAAGTGGGTTTTTTCAGCGAGCCTCCAAGGGGTGCAGATCGAGATATACACAGGTACAACATGGTAATTTCATGCAGGTACAAACACCAAAGATTGCCAGTCAGTAAGCGACATCTCATGTCATTGTTGTACATAACATCGTCAAATTATGTTGATAAACAACATATCTCAGTATAAGATTTGCCATTATTTTTGCTATTGGCGGTTTTGTAAAAAGAATTCTGAACATTATCTGAAATACATATTTGTATTTAAATATATACGTTTTCATTTGATCGTATTTGAACCCTTCAAGATTATTTGTATTTAAATATATGTCAATGAATTTGACCCGTATCTGCTGGTATACTACCACGGTATTTTAAACAAGTACAACATGGTATTTTCATACAGGTACACTATGGTATTCCATTTTATATTGACAAAGAGAGCAGGGAAAACATGTGTGGTAGAAAGAGAAAACCGAAATCACTTGGCATGATAGTGCCAAGAGTGTAGGGGTGAACAGTTGATAGTGACTCTAAGCAAGATTGTTTCTCAACACTTCTTGAATGTTAGATTGGAAACTGCTGTTGGGTCAGTCATTCTGATTGAACATAATTGGCATGGCTGAATGATTTTCTTCCATTACTTTTAACGTGACGTACCACACTGTATTTATAAACTCATGCATTATTACCAGTGCATAACAATATTATATATAGGAAGGGTTTAAGGTTAAAATACAATAAACGTCATGCGGCTCGGGTGATATATTTGCCTAGGCGAAATTGCATAATTGAAATGTACAGTAGAACCTGTCTTGAGTGACCGCCACTTCAGCCTAGCATAAGTGGTCTCTCAAGATGGGTGGTCGCCCATGAGAGGTCAATAAACATTGAAAATATGGTCAATTTCAAGAGGAACCGAGAAAGCAGGTGGTTATCCGAGACAGGTTCTACTTAAAAAAAAACAGTTTGGGTCTAGATATCGGTCATTATGATTTTGTATTATTGAGATATTCAATATCATGTCAATTTTAAGATGATATTTACACTGTGAGGACGAAACGTATAATTGAGTGTTGTTATATTACGCTTTGCCCTGAAGCCTTATGTACCGTATTTATTGGTCAAATAAATTGATTCTGAGTTCTGTACTGCAATATACATTATAATTATATGTTATTATAATATGCAATAATTAAGAATGCAGGTCGACTGCAGATTCGTTGGAAGCTTAACCCAAAATAACCCTAACTTTCACACTAACCATAACTAACCCCAATTAAAACTAACTTTAACACCTTAACTCCAACCCTAACTAATTATATAAATACCAATCAGAAATCACCATTCATCACAGAGTCCGGACAACCAATGAGAATGCTTGTTTCTTCCCATAGACAATGTGCATGTTGGATGAGGTAGAAGTCGACGTAGTTGTTTGGTGGTGACATTTCCTCATAAAAAGACTTGACACTGATGTCATAGTCAATTATACCGGAAACCGAAGAGAGAGAGAGAGAGAGAGAGAGAGAGAGAGAGAGAGAGAGAGAGAGAGAGAGAGAGAGAGAGAGAGAGAGAGAGAGAGAGAGAGAGAGAGAGAGAGAGAGAGAGAGAGCGAGAGCGAGAGCGAGAGAGAGAGAGAGAGAGAGAGAGAGAGAGAGAGAGAGAGAGAGAGAGAGAGAGAGAGAGAGAGAGAGAGAGAGAGAGAGAGAGAGAGAGAGAGAGAGAGAGAGAGAGAGAGAGAGAGAGAGAGAGAGAGAGAGAGAGAGAGAGAGAGAGAGAGAGAGAGAGAGAGAGAGAGAGAGAGAGAGAGAGAGAGAGAGAGAGATAAGTCACGCGCCTGGGAAGCGGCTTATCGCGAACGCCCAGGGACTAAGAGCGCATGATGGCATTGTTTAGGGTGTGACGTGGACGACGCCTGGAGGGACCGTTTACGTATATAAACCTAGCCTAAATCTAGTAGGGCATAACACTCTATCTGATTTTATCAATTAGTTCCAATGCAGCTAGTTTTGTTGAGTGTCCTTTCCTTTCTAAATCCGCACTGACGGTTAAAAAGCAGATTTTGTTGAAAGAATGTATATAGCTGATTAAGCACATTTTTTTCGATTACCTTTGAGATATCTGGCAACAGTAATATGGGTCGATAATTTGTAAGTACACTATAATTTTCGTTTTTGAATAATGGGATTACCTTTGCTATTTTTAGGTTGTCTGGAAATATTCCTGTTTCAATAGTTTGATTTATTATTATTGTAAGTGGCTCTATTAAAACAGTGTTTGTTGAACTTTACACGTTTACTTGGGAAATGTTTTTCCTTTAGTTTTTTCAAGAATATCTCCCACAATATTTAGGTTTATATTTCGGTTGTTATATGAATTTGTGTTCATTTTTTTCTAGCATGTTACTATTTTCCAAATCGTGAAAAAAATTAGCATACGAATTAAACGAATGTCTTGTAACATTGGCATATTTTGGCTATGGGTCATCATGATCACATATTGTATTCAAACATCTAAAATAAGGCTGGACATTTTTTGAAAAGAATACCAGATGTAGTATTTGGTGTGGGTTTGGATAGTTTACAGAAATCTGTTAGTGCTGCATTGTAATTCTAAACGGTGTCGGTAAGGTTAATTTTAGGTAAAAACTATAAGTAATTAGTGCATCGAGAAAGTCCCCAAACACACCCGTTGTGTTGACTGTTAGTAAATTGATGTTGAAATTTCCAGCAATTATGACTTCTTTATTTATTTTTCTATGGGTTTATTATAGGAATAAACTTGTCAATAAAAACTTTTCAATATTGTCTCTGGACGGT
Organism: Escarpia spicata; assembly: GCA_963995525.1. NCBI lineage: Eukaryota > Metazoa > Annelida > Polychaeta > Sabellida > Siboglinidae > Escarpia > Escarpia spicata. Next base: position 44,693,448 of record OZ023205.1, on the reverse strand, counting down.
CTGCAAATATTTCCAAGTATAATTATTTGTTGTAATAATTTACTAAATAGGTCAATGAATTGACCTTCCTGTAGAGTTGATGAGTTAAATAGAGACTTAGTTTTGTACTTATATTTCTGATTAAGGTAAATAATCAGCCCACGTTTTTGTTTTTGCTGCAGTGTTTCCCTTTTACAATGCAATGATAACCGTTCAAGTGTATAAGGGGGGCATCGTCGTTATCGCTAAGCCATGTCTCTTGCAAACAAATAGCACTAAATTGAAAACCAGAATCATTACGGTCATTTACGAATATTTGCAATTCGTCAAACTTCGCACGTTTTCTCTCAATATTACTACTTAAAATTGCGAAACAATTTCGCTTTGATTTCAACATATCAATAAGATTTTCACTCACTTCATACGGAGAATGTTGCAATAAGTTTATACCCACATCTTCTTCATCATCGGTAGTTTCATTAAGACATAGAATGTTGCGTAATGAATGTGTTTTATCCATCCATACGTTCCACACGCACAGTCTATTTGGTGATCACGGAACCCTTGATCACCAACGTACCTCCCTCTCTTTCCCTGTTGTCATGCTTCTCACAGATTTGGTTGGCGTCGGCTCAATAAATCTGCGATATCAATCACAATCAATCACTATACTTTATTGTCCTTTGGATGTGAAATTAATTTGGAGTGATGATGTGTGGCTGAATGGTGTTGAAAGCCGACGAAAAGTCAATAAAGACTATCCTGTCAAACGACTTGAGCTTTGAACTAAACAACACAGAGGCTAAATGCAAACACTCCAGGTCGCCACGACAACGGCCCCTATTTCCCACAATATATGTCGGTGATAGATCGTTCGTCGTAGCGTAAGTATACACAAGCACTTTTGTGCGTCGGGTGTTTCCGAATCGGCAACCAATGCAGCTGTCAACACAAAAGTGATGTCGTCGTAAAACTATGTTTGTGGCAAACGAGCCGGACTATGCAGTTTGCACGTTTTATAAACGTTGCAGCTTTGTCGGGGAAAGGCCGTAAAGCAATGAATTAGAGAAATCGCTGCGTGAAGTCACGAAAGCGTACGCACCAGGGTTTTATATGCATCAGCGGCGATGCAATGCCGAATTTGCCAAGTATTTTGAATTTGATTGGAGCACGACGTTGCTCTATGTGTGACCTGGACATCCATCGTTATAGAGTATCACCCATTAAATAAAAAAACAATTTCATTTAATAAAATATCACAACACTAAAATTACAAATACAAACGTGAAAAATTCTAAATTCGTTATTGACATTTTCCCAGATATGTTTGATAAACATGTATAAAATTAATCTAAATGACTACCAGTAAACTCGGAATTTTATTAGTTTTGTTAAACCAGCTGTTAGCTCAAACAACGAGATTTGGCTACATATCATTAGTTTTGAGTAGCTTGAATTTCACGTGAAATTGGCATGTATAAAGATGGCGTCTAAAAATGCAATATTTATGCTACGCATTTGAAATATACTTAAAACGTTTTCAGAGACGACATTCATTGTTGTGACTGAAATTCCCAGGGTGAATTAGTCCCTCAATTTGGATATTCAACTTCAATATTTCGATGCTTGCCTCGTGGACTAGTCAGCCGTACACCGTTTAAAGCTTCAGCTGTTCAGCAGTCACGGCATACTGATTAATGAATACTCAAATTTAAACTTAGCACATTAAATTTTGATGTGTTTTCATAGCTTGTGATTAAGTATTGTTTGACCAAATGAGCCTAGTTTCTCATTTCGGTAGTAAACTAGTGGCTTTATCAATCGATCCTACTGGATCCGCCTGAACAAACCTAGAACTTAATTTCATGTACGACATTGACATGGTTTCACGTTTTGAATCCTTTTGATTCAAGTAAACCCGAACAGACACATATATGCAAGTATAGCAATACAAATAATGTATAATAACAAAACAATAATAAATAAATAAGAATACTAACTGACTGTTATATAAAAGGATATGAAATCCCCATTGTTCACAAAAGGCCTTATATATATATATTATGCATAGGATATAAATAAACTAAATAAAAAAATTACGGTAAACTAAAGACAATATCAGTCCTTTTGATCCGCCCAACGATTCTTGTAAACATCCTCACAAAGAGACATTCGGGTATCATGGCCGATTGCAAACAGCTACTACCCTGCAGTTACACGTCATGCGACGACGACGTGTCATGAGCAGATGATCAAAGCATGTGTTCGTCAAAATACACCAGTTGAACAATACATATAGACGAACAATGTACATACCATAGTTATGTCCAATACGTTCTACAAAAGAGTGTTTGCTGTCTTCGGTTTTACTAAATATGTCCGATCAATGTGTCTCCATGAAGGTGTAATAATAAAACAGGTAAAAGAAGGTCAATCACACTGTCGAGAATGATAGGTGGCGCTGCTGGTTTTGAAGCACCATGATATTTATAGTCAGTTTTTATAGTCAGATACGTCAATGGCATAACGCTGCGTAACACATTTACAGCTGTATATACACCTGCAGATAACCACACTAAATTGTAACGCGCCGGTTGGTTGTGTGCCACGTGTCTTCGATAAATATTCCGATTTTTCAGGACACCAGAAAATGCAATTAAGGCGCGAAGGTTATTCATTGAAAACTTTAAAGTTGGCACAAACAATTTGTGAGAGATATCTCCCCAAAATGATATGTTCCATCATTTTTGTGTTGGCGAGCGAACTCCGTCAAATGACCCACATACTTTTAGCAGCAAAGATTTTATTGTCTGTCAAATGGATAATAAAACAAGCCATTGTAAAACTACCAAATGGACTTGACCTCTTTGCTGGCCACTTCTTGAAATAGAATGTACAATGCATACTCAAATAGTCCAGTAAGAAGTCGTTGAAGGGAGAAGGTGGAGGGAGGGAAGAACCAATATAATGGCAGGAAAGGGAAGCAGGAAGGGAGGGGAAGGGAGCGAGGGAGACGGTGAGATATGTGCGAGTATGTGACAAATACGAGAAAATGGAAAAGGAGTGGGGAACGTAGAATGTTGGAATGCAAATAAAAAATTTAAGAAGCGTTTGTGCCACGCCTCGTCCGCTTCGAGGAGGGCACACACACACACGCACGCACGCACGCACGCACGCGCACACACACACACACACACACACACACACACACACATGAACCTATATCAAGTATATAGGCTGGCTCCTCACCTTTGATGCATGTAAACAGCAATATTTTTAATGCTGCCTTTAATTCATATCCTGTTATTATAATGCATAGATCCAGTTGTATGATTTATGGTTACCATGAGGTGATCCGGCAATAAAACTTGCCATTTTTCGAACTTTACAACCGTTGCCATGTGTTGGTATTGTTGCATCAAACAAGCTGCGGCCACACATACGTACACAGTTAATTCGCTCTCTAAGATATATATATATATATATATATATATATATATACTATGTATGTATGTATTGGCCTACCATTCTATTTCAAGTAACCATTCCGTTTTGTGCGCCTGTATACGTCTGTTGTTGGTGTATCGTTCGTACAACGCTGAAGTGATCGAAGGGTTCACACTTGATAATAATAATAATAATAATAATAAACTTTATTTATACACCATCAAATCCGGGACTAATGACCCCCGTTCACGGGTGTTTACAAATTGCCAATCATATAAGAAGCATAAAAACACTTTTAAGAGAACAAATAAGAAAATAAATTAAATTAGCAAACAATATCCTAGTATATAGTGTATGCATATATATATAAGCCTAAGTATAGTAAAATTACGGGTAAATGCAATGATAAAATAAACGATTAGCAAAAGTGCTGAACAGCTGAACCTACTGGAAAAAATTTATATATAATAAATATATATATATAAATAAAAACAAAATAAATAAAATAAAAGCCTAATTTACATTAAATAATTTGATTAGATACTAAAATGTGACCCTGAGATAAATAAGACTAAAAATGTATTAAAACTATATGCATGAATAAAGCAAAGGTTAAATTATGTCTGGCCATATTAGTTTGAGAACAGAAATGTCTTCAATAATTTTCCAAACTGTCTAGTGTTCTCAATCGCGCGTAATTCCAGAGGCAGAGAGTTCCACAATGTCGGCCCAGCACATGCAAATGCCCGGCGACCATAACGTTCTAGGGTTACGCGTGGAACATTCAAAAGCAGACCACCGCCAGAGCGTAGGGTCCTGCGTGGTGCGTAACGATGTAGCAGTGACGCGATATACACTGGCGTGCCTGCATACAGTGCCGTGTGTACAACCATGAGTAACTTGTACTCGATGCGCTTTCTCACTGGGAGCCAGTGTAGCTGTTGTAGGACCGCAGTGATAGATCGCCGGTCACCTCGTCGAAGTTGCATCACAACACGAGCGGTTGACCGTTGGACTCTCTCTAGACGGTGCAGCAGACGGTCAGGTATACCAAACAGCATCGCATTTCCATAATCAATTCTGGATGTCACAAGTGCATGGACAAGACATTTGCAGACACTGGTCGTCACTGCCCCTCGTACACGAGCAATTCTCGAGAGATGGTAGTAAGCACTTCGACATACATTTGCAACCTGCGTCGCCATCGATAAATCAGCATCGATTGCAACACCAAGGTCACGGACGATGGTCGATGTCGTTACATATTGACCGCATATGTCGACATGATCAATGAGTATTGGTCTGCGCAAGCTCGATGAACGTATAACAATTGCTTCCGTTTTGCTCTCGTTGAGAACCAGTCCGTTGTCATAGAGCCACGTTTTAACTTCACTGATGCAAGCCTCCATTCTGATGAGAGCATTTGTATGCTCAAACGGTGGAAAATCGACGTATTTTGATGAGACAACAACACCGCAATCCTGAGAAGGAACATATACATGTCACCATCTCCCTATCACAAAGAAACTCCTTGCACAATCAAAGCCTTGAAATAGTCATTAGCGCAAAATACCTACAAATCGAGCCAACTCATCATCTACATTGGGGAAAATACACCCCAAAATAGCTGTCAAATCTAATAAAAGCCGTGTGAGACCAGTCTTGGATTATGCTTAAGTTATGTGGGATTCCCACCAGCAACGTCTTAATCCCTCACTAGAAATGGTACAACGAACTTCATCCTCACGGCGTCGTCCACAACTTCAACCCTACTAACGTTGCCTCTGCTTTGGTTGCACAGCAGTGGCAGCACACATTTGAGAAACTGCTATCCCGGAGAACACCAGACAGGTTCAACACGTTGTACACGATCAACAACGGACTTGTTGGTGTTCTCCCCGCTCCACGTTAACTTAACTTCTTAAACACTCCGACTGCAGCTTTAGCGGGCATACAGGTAAACTCTCAAAATCCCCTCCATAACCGAAACATTTCTACACTGCTTCCCCCGTCATCTATCCGACTCTGGATCTCAGTACCTGTAGATGCACCATCTACTTCCATTCAGGTGTTCACTGTACTTGAATGAAGGGCTGAGACTGAGCCATTAATAACGTTTCCTTCATTTCCTGCAAAGTTTAACCTACAATTTTCTTTTAAATTTTACACCATATTTAAAATCCATTCATAAACATGCTGTGCAAAATTCGTGAATTTTTCTTACCTCAATTTTCCACAAACCACTTTCAAACCTGACACCCCTTCATTTCTGCTAGAACCAGACATTGATATGCCCTAATGCATTATAAGGCCAAATGACACCGTATCTATACGCAGGAAAGCACCGATTGACAGCTGTCATATTTGACAGCTCTGATACCACGCTGCAGAAAAATATCAGTTCTACTCAATCAATACTACACAAGTCCTGTCAGAAATTTACACAACCTGCATAATGCTACTTCTGTTGGGAAATATCGGTGGGTAATGGCGGACGAATCCTTAATGTGGTCTAACCCCAAATATATTCGTCGAATACTGCAAATCTTCACAAAAGAGGCATAGTGCTGAAGCAACACATACATCCCGATTAATGGTCTAGTGAAATCGCGAGTGATACACTGAGATGTCTTGGAACCAGACACCCGTCTGCTGAGGAACAATCTCCATTGTGCCATGAATAACGTAGATCAACAGGAACTCGGACCCACGCATTAGTTACTGTGCTCAAACTATATGAATTCTGATGTCACTGCCTCACTGTGTACACTAAACCGACCTTGAAAACGTCTCCTTTGGAAAATTTTGTGCAATTTAAATATTTTTCAAAAATGTTATCCAATATGCTGTCTTTTTATCACAAAATGTTTAACATTTGCCTTTTTAAAGATGACATCTGTTCAAAATGGGGCTGGGACAAATTATAGATAGTGTGAAAAGAACATGTGTGTTGTTGCATTTTTGGGGTAAACAATAAATGCCACAGCAAACACTCTCCCAGCATCCTGGTTTCCCATTACGCACAGGTACATGTGAACGACAGCCATCAGAATGCTGACCTGTCTCAATAGTGACCTTCTACAAGGTCTGCCCAGCCTGACAGAAATCCTAAATCTGATGTATTTCAAACAGTGACGGTTGTTAATCACGATTCAAACATATATGGGTGTATTGTTGCAGCCAATGGCTAGCCTGGAGGAAACCATATGCCCTCCTCTCTTAAAATTGGGTAGCCATATTAGCATTAGGGTTAGCCTGCCATCTTTTGTTGCATTTATGCCAACTGTGATCATGTGTGATGCGTCATATAAACTTCAGCCATTCCTTAGACCCAAGCATGACAGAAATATGGTTTCAGGAAGGGACACGCTGCATACATCACAAGGATGGAAGGCAGCGCCAGTGCAGCGAGTGCAGTGCAGGAAGGTGGGGCAAGTCTAGCTGAATGGATGCCAAGACTCACTGAAGCCGAGTTCGAGCGAGGCGCAAAAGTTACACCAGGTGGCCTCATCGCGATTCCCGATGCCGAAGGTCGATATAGCGAGATGCCAAAACACCGTGTACCCGACAACAATGATGACGATGATGATTTGATGTCAATGTATCTGAAAGCAGACAATACTCGTGAGGAAATGCGCCTTTACGATAAGGGCAAGATGCAGTAAGTGTACAATGTTCGCATATTACAGCATTCAACACAGAAAAACAATAGTGTGCAATTCGTGAATTTACCATTGTGTTGGCAGTGCTATATTCGCTGCACAGAATGTGGATTCAGGTCCAGCACGTACAAGCTGTATAAGTGAAATTGAGACGGGAAAGCGAGGTCGTAGGCCAGCATCACGTAATGTTGGCTTACAGGTAGGACTTCAGGAATCTACAACAGGCAACGTAAACGGCCTACTAATTCTTACTTGCCTGTATTTGCCCATGCCGAATCGCAGTGTGATGCAGAGAATAGCCAACAACGTTGCCGCTGCAACAGCGACTATGACATTAGCTGATCTGGCGAAGAAACATGAACATGTTAAACGAGTGAACAGGCTGCACGGCCTTCCTGAGAATTCACCTATAAATATAACGATGGACAGTCGTTACAACTCAGCGACCACCACTGGTGCAAAATGCAACCCAGGCAATCGTTGTCGCCGTAGAGAAACAGTCAGGTCACAGTGACATTGTCGGCATAAGCATTCAGAACAAACTGTGCAGTCTTGGTGCTTCGCTGCGAAGACGAGGGCAAGACGTAACCTGTCCAGGTCACGCAAACTGCACTGCTACCCTGCCAGCTGACGAACCTTTGTCAGAATATAATAATAATTGATGTCTTATATAGCGCCCATCCAAATAATTGTTCGGGGGCGCTTTACAATGGTTAATGCAGATGTATAAATAACAGCAAACGACATATAGTTTAAAATACTAATGTGCTACAACATATACAATCATTACTACTAAGTAAAATCAACTATACTGTCTTAACATATATAAATAAACACAAGTATACAAGTTACTAAAACAATGAAATAGATTAATTATAATATTACATTAATTAAAATAAAGGTATCAATAATTATGATCACCGAATGTTAAAATAATTTGCGACTTCAGTGCCACTTTAAACTGATTGATATTAGTGCATAGGCGCACTGTGAGTGGTAGTTGATTCCATGCTCTTGGAGCTGCACAAGAGAATGCTCGTTCGCCGAGTTTAGTGCGGGTAGTAGGTTGTTTAAGGAGTAGCTGATCGGAGGAGCGTAGACAGCATGTAGGGCAATACGGAGAGAGAGATGCTGATAGATATGGAGGTGCGAGCCCATGAAGGCATTTGAAAGTGAGAAGTACGGTCTTGAAAATAATGCGACTCTTCACGGGAAGCCAGTGCAGCTCCAAGAGTATGGGCGTGACATGGTCTCGTTTCGACCGCATCGTTATGATACGAGCACATGCTATTTGGACACGTTGTAGTGTCTCAATTACTGTCCCTGGCAATCCATTAAGAAGACTATTGCAGCAGTCAATTCGCGAAATGACTAGCCCATGCACAAGTTGTTTGGTGTGTTCTTTGTCTAAGTATCGACGAATGCGTCCAATGCCATGGAGGTGGTAATACGCATTTCTGCAAATGTTACGTGTCGGTCAAGGGACATATTGGAATCTAAGGTCACCCCCAAGTTTCTGTCGTGTGTGTTGGGTAGCAACAGTCATTGTTCCGAAACTATATGAAAGCTCAATTTAGCGCGCGCATATTTCCAGGATCGACAGCAGTGATTAGGAAGGAACAAAAAAGATCTCTTTGGATGTTAAGAATCGTTGCCACAGAATCCACGGTAAAATGCAGTACATGTATGCTGGTGATAGCAGGAAAGTGGCCTCACACATGCCACGCGTTATCGAGACGACACTAGATTGCTGTGGTGGAGATTGTGGAAAGTGCAGGTTCAACACTGTCGTGTGTGCTGGTGGGAAAACAAAAAATTGGTGGCACAAATCTATGTACCTACAAACAGGAAGAATTCGCCACCTGAACATGACTGATGTAGACAGGGTCCATCTCCGAAAGCTGATTGAAATGAGATTAGGCGTTCATGCACTAGCAATGACAAAACTATGCCTGAACACTAATCGGAATGAGGCTCTGAATCACTCCTTAGCTTCGATTCTCCCTAAGAATGTGAACTTCTTAGCAATGTCAATGTCACAGGCTGTGCATGTGCAGCCATAGACCGGCTGAACTACGGGACAGGGGCGTCTATCTTGAGAAAACTGGAGTTGAACAAGGCTCCTATTAGCAAAAGCGGCTGTGTTGTAAGAGTTATAAGACAGCTACATTGTGAGGCCAGCAATTGTACCGCAAGGGACAGCTAGACCAACAAGTGTACCGCAAGGGACAGCTAGACCAACAAGTGTATCGCAAGGGACACCTAGACCAACAAGTGTATCGCAAGGGACAGCTAGACCAACAAGTGTACCGCAAGGGACAGCTAGACCAACAAGTGTATCGCAAGGGACAGCTAGACCAACAAGTGTATCGCAAGGGACACCTAGACCAACAAGTGTACCGCAAGGGACACCTAGACCAAAAAGTGTACCGCAAGGGACAGCTAGACCAACAAGTGTATCGCAAGGGACAGCTAGACCAACAAGTGTACCGCAAGGGACAGCTAGACCAACAAGTGTATCGCAAGGGACAGCTAGACCAACAAGTGTACCGCAAGGGACAGCTAGACCAACAAGTGTATCGCAAGGGACACCTAGACCAACAAGTGTATCGCAAGGGACAGCTAGACCAACAAGTGTACCGCAAGGGACAGCTAGACCAACAAATGTATCGCAAGGGACAGCTAGACCAACAAGTGTATCGCAAGGGACAGCTAGACCAACAAGTGTACCGCAAGGGACAGCTAGACCAACAAGTGTATCGCAAGGGACAGCTAGACCAACAAGTGTATCGCAAGGGACAGCTAGACCAACAAGTGTACCGCAAGGGACAGCTAGACCAACAAGTGTATCGCAAGGGACAGCTAGACCAACAAGTGTATCGCAAGGGACAGCTAGACCAACAAGTGTATCGTAAGGGACAGCTAGACCAACAAGTGTATCGCAAGGGACACCTAGACCAACAAGTGTACCGCAAGGGACACCTAGACCAACAAGTGTACCGCAAGGGACAGCTAGACCAACAAGTGAATCGCAAGGGACAGCTAGACCAACAAGTGTACCGCAAGGGACAGCTAGACCAACAAGTGTACCGCAAGGGACAGCTAAACCAACAAGTGTACCGCAAGGGACAGCTAGACCAACAAGTGTACCGCAAGGGACAGCTAGACCAACAAGTGTACCGCAAGGGACAGCTAGACCAACAAGTGTATCGCAAGGGACACCTAGACCAACAATTGTACCGCAAGGGACACCTAGACCAACAATTGTACCGCAAGGGACACCTAGACCAACAAGTGTATCGCAAGGGACACCTAGGCCAACAATTGTACCGCAAGGGACAGCTAGACCAACAAGTGTATCGCAAGGGACACCTAGACCAACAAGTGTATCGCAAGGGACACCTAGACCAACAAGTGTACCGCAAGGGACACCTAGACCAACAAGTGTATCGCAAGGGACACCTAGACCAACAATTGTACCGCAAGGGACAGCTAGACCAACAAGTGTATCGCAAGGGACACCTAGACCAACAAGTGTATCGCAAGGGACACCTAGACCAACAAGTGTACCGCAAGGGACACATAGACCAACAAGTGTATCGCAAGGGACACCTAGACCAACAAGTGTACCGCAAGGAACAGCTAGACCAACAAGTGTATCGCAAGGGACACCTAGACCAACAAGTGTATCGCAAGGGACACCTAGACCAACAAGTGTATCGCAAGGGACAGCTAGACCAACAAGTGTATCGCAAGGGACACCTAGACCAACAACTGTACCGCAAGGGACAGCTAGACCAACAAGTGTATCGCAAGGGACACCTAGACCAACAAGTGTACCGCAAGGGACACCTAGACCAACAAGTGTACCGCAAGGGACACCTAGACCAACAAGTGTACCGCAAGGGACAGATAGACCAACAAGTGTATCGCAAGGGACACTTAGACCAACAAGTGTACCGCAAGGGACAGCTAGACCAACAAGTGTATCGCAAGGGACACCTAGACCAACAAGTGTACCGCAAGGGACAGCTAGACCAACAAGTGTATCGCAAGGGACACCTAGACCAACAAATGTACCGCAAGGGACAGCTAGACCAACAAGTGTACCGCAAGGGACACCTAGACCAACAAGTGTACCGCAAGGGACAGCTAGACCAACAAGTGTATCGCAAGGGACACCTAGACCAACAAGTGTACCGCAAGGGACAGCTAGACCAACAAGTGTATCGCAAGGGACACCTAGACCAACAAGTGTACCGCAAGGGACAGCTAGACCAACAAGTGTACCGCAAGGGACACCTAGACCAACAAGGTGGGGATTGACCGTGGCCAAAGCATCTCTTTTCTGTAGCACAACGCCTCCTGTTATTGTTCACAATGCGTGTCTCTAGGGTCAGATGTTGTACATTAGCAAATAGAGTACTGTGACACAGATGGCTACAATGCAAATGTTGGGGAATTTCTGATCTAACATGCAGCATGTATGCTAGACGATGAACACGCATCACCCGCCATCTACATCTATCACCATTCTTCAATTTCACTGAAATCACCCCATAATTTCCAGTAACTCCGGCCCCTTCCGCTTTCTTTATACAGCCAGTCCATAATATGCACGTCCCACTTACAGCCGGCACTGACTTACTCCTAATTCTGTGCTCGTACTCTGTTATAAAGCTGTCATCCATGTTGTCTGATATGTTATCAAGGAGACAGAAAAGTATAAAACTTAATTTGGGGTGAGACCACATTTGATTTTCCCATTATAACGTTTCCTTCATTTCCTGCAAATTTTATCCTAACATTTTCTTTATATTTTTACACCATATTTAACCTCCATTCATATAGATACTGTGCAAAATTCGTGAAATTTTCATACCTCAATTTTCCACAACCACTTTCAAACCGTGACAGTGATTTGCCCTAATGATATCATAAAGCCAAATGACACCTGTATCTATATGCGGGAAAGTACCGATTGATAGCAGTCATAATTTGACAGCGCTGATACCACTCTGCAGAAAAACATAATTTCAACACTACACAAGTTCTCTCAGAAATTCACACAACCTGCATAATGCTATTTCTATTGGGAACTCTTTCGGTAATGGCGGACAAATCTTTGTGGTCTTACCCCTGAAGGGATGGCTGACGCACTCATCTAAGCATTCAAACATATTGTAGGTGACGTTGTAATTTGTCATGGTTTCATAAATTCACGTGGTCTCCTCTTGTGGATAGTTTACATAACTTTAATAATAATAACTTCATTTAAACACTGCAAATCAAGTAGGACAATCCAAAAGTAAAATTACGTTCAGTAATGTTGACAACAATCGTCTAAAATGCTAACAAATAAATATAATAATAAATTTGATAAATACGTATAGCTAAGGCGTTATTATGCAAAATTGAACTAGAAAAACTAAACGGTACCATCGTTAGGTAAATAAATAATAATTAATAGAAACATTGGTAAATCAACAGCAAGAAATGTATTAATGAATAATTTGAATAACATGTTTTAATTGCCATTAAAATTAATAAGATATGTTTTGATATGTTGTGACATTGGTATACTCCTCAGCCTACGCGATGTATGACGACTAAACATTAAAACGGGCCCGTATGTTGTATTAGCCGTAGATCTTCCGGTAGCGCGTTCCATATGAACGGTCCTGCACTACTACAAATATCGTGTCAAACACGCACAGACAAATGGATGAAATCTAAAGTACTTTTAGTTTTATTCTCCCAGTAGTGATATTGGTTGGTTCACGCGGTTAATGGCTGTACGTATGTGTCCATCAAACATAGCTATTAATATGCCATGGCATACAAATCAACTTGTTGAAGATGAGTACAACATTCTTCATATGCAATATTCCATAAATGCTTAGCTTTTAACGATTATAAATTGAGAGGTAATTGCTTAAACTTATCGAACAGCGACCACTGCAGTGTGCCACAGCGATCAGCAAGGGACACGTTAAGGTAGGTGGTATGGATTCCACCAAAAATCTTTAGTTTTCAACACAGATCAACCATATTTGGTATGCAGATACATACCAACATAGTTAAGGTTTTTTTCATGTTTCGCATAAATTATGCAAATTAGGTATCCAATATGGCCGCCATAATAGGGAAAATTAGGTATTTTTTGCCGCGCTCTAACCAAAAACGTATTCAAGTTACAAGCTTGTAATTTAGCACAGGGATTACTGTTATGTATATCTACTGCATGAATATCACAGAAATCAGATATGTTGTGTTGTTTACGTGAAAACATATTTTTTGTCGAAAAAAACTATTTTTGTAACTTTTTCACATAATTAACGCCTATAATTCAGAAACTATTAAATATATTATGATTTCTTTTAATTCATGCAGTAGATATACTCATTAGGCACTGCGGTGCAAAATGTTTTGCAGTTATACCCAGTATTTATTCTACTAGAGCGCAGCAATTTTAAGTACTCACAGCAAAAATGGTATTCCGAGAAAACGATGATAAGGTCATTTTTATAACCAAATTCTGTCAAAGGCATCCGAAGAAACCTCAATATTGCCACTTTTTATTACTTGTTCAGCTAATATACTAACTGCATATTGAGGTAAGGATATGAAAGTACATAAATTGCAAAGAAAGTCCCCAAAAATGTCAAAAATCACTTTTTGAATCCATACTACCTACCTTAAATGATCTTGTAAGACAACATTACAAATAGACTAAACAAAAATTATCCCAAACTCGACTTCGAGCGAACAAGTAGTACTGTGGAACATGACATTCACGAATAATAAGTTGTGAAAATTACTTCTTTGCGCAAATTAATATTTTTTATTAAACAAATTACGCAACAATTATATAGTACTAACAACGTTATCAACCATGTTATAGCAAGTAACACATCCAGTGCACATTCACATACAACATACTAAAATACGCAATGGCACAAGTCTTTACTACACATAGCCAAGAGCATAAACGCACATTAGATGTACTATCTCCATACAAGTGTACGGACATTCTTAATAAAAGAATCGCGTCTCACACCCCTCCAAATACAGAACAATTTCACGCATTGCATATTCCACAATGTATCGTGGAATAACACAATTTGCATATTATTAAATAATAACAAATATGAAACAAGACAACTGCGTGTAGGCACGAGTTATACAAACTTCACTGTGCAGTAATACTACTACGACGGGAAACACACCGATCAATGACCAGCGTGTCGTTCACATCGTCAACAAATTATTATAAAGGTCAACCGTGGAACTGTTGAAAATATACCTGAATAGCGAGGTGACCGTATTAGTTGGACTAATAGCATACACTTTATTATATGTGAAAATACTCTGGGTCAATTGCGAGGTGGCTATATTAAGGAGGTGACCGTAAAGCGGGGTTCCACTGTACAAGTACCGGTAGCTTACACCTACTCGTGGAGTACCAATCCAAGGGCAGCAGTTGACGACATGACAGTATTTTCATCTTAAACCCGTTCCCGCCGCCATTTCATTTCCGCTACCGCCAATTATGCCATTGAAGGCAGCAGATAATCATTTCCGGATGAATCGAACGTAACTGTAAGTTGTGTTTTAGTACATCGCCAACTGGCAGACGAGAGGCCAGTGGTCGATGGAAGAAAATGAACGTAGAAAGGGGTAAGTCGTCCTCGGCACTACTACGGAGATACACTCGCAGTGCCCCCAAGTTAGCGTATTAATACAATAGATACACTGTTGACAACAGGCTACGTCATATATCACCACACCCGCGAAAAGCACTGTGGATATACATGAAATGTTAGTAAAATACAACACTAATAGCATATATGGCTGGTGTGACTGGAACTGCCAGAAGCCATACGGTATGACAGGGTAGTGTCATATGGCGATGCTGAGAAGTGACAAACAACAACTTAACTATCTCATTTATGCTAAACATACACAACAATTACGCCAACTAACATTTCATTGTGTCTTATAACCAAGCATGACAATAACGAATTCCATACATTTAAAATAAATTAACCAACATTTTAAATCAACGTACTTAAATTAGACTAGTTGCAACGTACTACAGACAAATAGCAGTGACACACGCAACGATACATCAAGTCAAGTAGTAGTATCTTCTTGGAATGTTCAGCCATCTACGCACGTCCACGTGACGCTACTGCAGACTGGCAACACCGATCGACGCGGCGATCTCCATCGCCTGCGAGAGCACGGCAGGCGATGCCGAGAGGTCGGCGGCCGCCTCGGAGGCGTGAACCCGTCGGCGGTGCAGCGTCAGCGTCGTCTTCTGGTTGTACGCCTTGCCGCAGAGGACGCACTTGAAGGGCTTCTCGCCCGTGTGGATGAGCTCGTGCCGCTGCATGTGGTGGATGCGGGTGAATGCCTTGCCGCAATGCGAACACTTATACGGCTTCGTGCCGCTGTGGATGCGCCGGTGCACCGACAACAGGCTGCTCTGCGTGAAGCGGGCACCGCAGATCGTGCACGCGTACGGCCGCTCGCCCGTGTGCGTGCGGATGTGCTGCACGAGGATGCGCTTCGTCGTGAACGTCTTGCCGCACACGGAGCACTGGTAGGGCCGCTCGCCCGTGTGGATACGCTCGTGGCGTGTCAGGTGGCTCTTCTTGACAAACGCCTTCTCGCACTCCACGCATCGGTAGGGTCGCTCGCCCGTGTGGATACGCTCGTGGTTGACAAGGCCCGCCTTCTGCGAGAATGCCTTGCCGCACACGGAACACATGAACGGTCGCTCGCCGGTGTGCGTGCGCTCGTGCACGATGAGCTGCGCCCGCGTGTGGAACGTCTTGTCGCACGCCGAGCAGCCGTGCTGCTTGCCGCGCGTGTGCCGCAGCTCGTGCTCGCGGTGGCGGTGGGTCGTGTGGAAGGACAGCGGGCAGAAAGAGCACTGGAACGGGCGCACGCCCGTGTGCGTCAGCTCGTGGTTCTTGACGCTGCGCCGGTTCGCGTACGCCTTGCCGCAGACGGAGCACTTGAACGGTTTGTCTCCCGTGTGCGTGGCTTCGTGGCAGCGTAGGTTGCTGCGGCAGGTGAACACCTTGCTGCAGAGCGGACACGGGAACACGCCGGCCGGTCGCCTCACGCCCCCGTGTACCCTACCCTCGTGCTCCTTCATACGGCTCTTCTTGTTGAAAGCCTTCCCGCACACCCCGCACGGGAACGGCTTCTCCCCCGTGTGCGTTCTCTCGTGCACGATCAGCCCGCTCTTCTGCGTGAAAGCTTTGCCGCACTGCAGACAGGTGTACGGTTTCTCTCCCGTGTGGGTGCGGCTGTGCACCGTCAGCTGCTGTCTCTGGATGAACGACTTGTTGCAGACGGCACATTTGAACGGCTTCTCGTCCAAGTGGATCAGCTCGTGGCCTTTCAGGTGCGACCGGAAGTGGAAGGCCTTGCCGCAGGTGCCGCACTTGAAGGGACGTTCGACCTTGTCGTGCCAGACGCTCACGTGTTTCCGCAGACTCTGGGGCCACGTGAACGTCTTTCCACACACCTTGCATTTGTACAGAGCTGCTCTACTCTTCTTCACATTCAGCAGCTTTCGGGGTCTCGTCGAGGTGTTCGCACCCAGACGGGAACGATCGTTCGTAGCACGGGGTGTGTCCATTTCCTGCACTGTGTCAGATACCAGGTTAATGCGGGTGTACTTGGATCTGTCTTTCGCTACGTCTGCCATCATCTCCATTACCCCACCTTCACAATGGACTGCTCTCCGTGCCATGTCCTTGAGAATGGTCTGCATCTCCTCAAGGCCTTTGTCCACGTACTCTTCATCGATGTCTGTGTCGCTGTCGTATTCTGGGTGACCAGCATCTACCTTAGAGGTGTGCAGTTCGACTGATGGCAGTGTATTCGGACTCTCTGATGTGACAGTTTCGTGATCTAGAATTGCAACAAAAAATTACATTTAATTATTTTGTGTCCGCTTATCCAAAAATAGCACTTGCCCTAAATAAATTGATCAATGTCTTTGACATTTAGTCTGTATTGTCAAAGATTCAAGTACGTTGTTTCTCGCTCACCTTTGAGTTTCGTCAGACTAATAATTATTCAACAAATGTGTTATTTTCATAACTTGGTTTATTTCCAAACTTGACAATGAAAATACGATATAACATGTATAAACTTTCTTGTACATAAGGTACTGTAACTAGAATATCAGCGTGCTAAATCTAAATTCATTAGGCATCGATGATCCATTTTTGAAGTTTCCAAAAAATTGCACGACACTACAACAAGGTAATAATTGCTTGACTAATGTTTGTTGAGGTAAAAACCACAATAAGAAAATAAATAATATTTTGCCACAGCCTAGCAACATTACGTTGGGCCAACGTCAACGACAGACAGCGCCAACATTACCCCATCCATTATCCAATGTTGCCCCAACCATCAGCCAACATCAACCAACATAGCCCCAACCATTTCCCCAACCATCAATCAACGTTGCCCCAACCATTTGCTAACATTGCCCCAACCATCATTCAATGGTGCCCCAACCATTTAGCAATGTTGCTCCAACCTTAAAAAATAACATACCAATGTAACATTTATGAATGACATATTCATTTTATTAAGAATACATTACACAATGTAAACTTGGTGAAGCTAAATGTACAAAAATACAGTGTAATATCAAATGTATATGGTACAGCAGTGTAGGTATAAGAAAACATATCATTATAATACAACATTATACACATGTGTCGTAATGACTGACATACCCACTACTAACGATGTATCATCATAATAATAATGTACCCGACATGCAAATTATGATTCTTACAGAATACAATGTTGTACTCAAACAGAAACATACGTAATCATACCTAACAATCATAATAACGTGCTGACATCATAACTGTAATTCAAAGACAACCTTATTGTATATTTGAAGGCTACACCACTAGGCCAAACAAATGTTCAGATTCATTCTTACTGATATAACGAACGTAGTCATAATGAAACTTCTGTAATCATTCTAACAATCATAGCACTGTTTCAACTTCACAATCCTCACTGAAATCCAATCTTTGCTATTGTATATTTTAAAGCTACACTGTTATACCATACAAACAATCAGATTAAGTTTTATAGACTTAAATAAAAATGTGCCGTAATGACACTTCCATAATCTTTGAATAACAATTCTTAAATTAGTGTTGACAACACAACAGTATATTTGAACGGTACTAATATGTACATGTATACATAATAGATTACGCTTAAAATAGAAAGCTTAAGCTTTCCTATTTTAAGACATACACATTCAGCCATAAGTTAACATAGCAGTACATTTGGCACAAACGAAATGCTACAACTAGCGCAGCATGGCTTTATAACTAGAAATACACTGTATATCTCTAGAACAGAACACTTGTAATAATTCCACAGGTACAACCTAACTGTGCCACTTAAGTTCCATTTCTCTCTTCAACCTGAGGTCGCTGTACATGTAAGTTATCTCCGCCTCTGTTCCCTCAGTTGTCTACCACCGTCCCGTTCTGCTGCAAACCGCAGCCAGTGTTTCACGATGCACTCTATTGCTGTGTTCGTTGCATCGCAAGTGCATGGGTTCCGACGCACCGCACCTGTTGACAAGGCACGCGTATTTGAAGTATCAACATGTAAGTTGTTTCTGGATTCAGTTATGTTCATGATTTAGAAATGCGGTACGCTACCTATCTGAATCCTTGTTTGCTTAGATGGAACGTCTTTGGCTATGATGTTATGTCAACAAAATCACGTCCATAAACACTACAGTGCTCGCCGGACAAAACAACTTCTGGCAAAGAAAGATTAGTGAAGCAATTGAAATCTGAAAGAGGCGTCCGGCTCTCAACAGAGACATTGGTTATAACCTTCCCACGATTTTATTGGAAGTGCTGCCATGTGATGAACACTTACAATGTCACATGACAACTGGGAAGTGATTCAGTACAATGCTGACAAAAGCCTCGAGAGGATACCAAAAGCTTCATCTGAACAAACAACGATACAGAAAGGTAACATACCACATTTCCAAATCATATATAAAGTATTAATCACATTAAAGATAAATATAGTGTAAAGCCCCATTCACATCTGCACACTTTGCTTCTAGTGGCAAGTGGTGAGTACTCCTAGCAGTGAGTGAACACAAAATCCCATGCAAAGACCACATTCAAATGCAGTTCACTGCTATGTAGGAGTGTTTACTTTATAGCAGGTAGGAGCGAGTAAACAATACTCGATACACAGCTAATTTTTCCCAAAACTTGCTTTTAGCTACTAGTAAACTGCTTGGTACAACAGGTTGTTCGCAGTTACTTCTCCTTGTATTTTCTTTTATAAATACAGAGCGACATGATACTCATAGACTCTAGAGGATAACGACAAACTGGCACTGGAGTCCAACACACCACATGCTTATGTCAATTACATATCAGTTAAAAACTAATGTATATTTTAGGCATATTTACCTCTCAAGAAACCTGGGGTTTTCGATCGAGATATTTCAACTACATTTCACGGACACCTTCAGCCAACTGAAATTATGGCAAATTCGAAACTTTCATTTTTCATATCCAAGAATAATGTTAAATTACCTGGTAGAGGCTTTCGTTGACGTGTCACGTCGACTTCATCAGTACCTATGACGCTGAATGACGTCATCGTACACGTGAGGCAGTTCGTAATTGCCCTCGTCTCTGTTGATGGGTGTTTGGGTTTTTCTGATACAGATGGCTTCCTTGATTTGCCGAATTCTTCTGTTGGGTTCTTTGTCAACAATTTTCACTCCCTCCCAGTCTATGATATGGTTTTCAGTTGTCGCATGGTCTGTAAGGGCGGATTTATTGATGGTAGACATCAATCTTTTTTTTCCGCTCCTTGTGTATTTCTCATTTTTCGTGTTGTCTACGTCCTTTCTGTGTTCCTCCAGTCTTGTTTTGAGTAGTCTTCCTGTCTCCCCAATGTATTCCCCACCACAATTCTTGCACGGTATTTGGTACACCAGTTCGCCCTGTTCTTCTAGCTGTACTTTGTCCTTGGGATGTACCAAGGTGTCTTAGGGTGGTGTGGGGACGCATGGCCGTTGCTACTCCATATTTTTTCAGTACTCGATGTACTCTCTCCGATACCCCCTCTATGTATGGGATGACTACTTGGCTCCGATAGTTTTTGTCCTTAGTCTTTTTGTTGGTCTTTTTCTTCTTACTGCTATCTGTCGCCTTTTTCAAGGCCCACGACGGATAGCCACATACTCTTAGAGCTCCTCTCAGGTGTTCCACCTCTTCTTTCTTGTCCCCCTCCTCCGAAGTTATTGTCTCACACCTGTTCATAAGGGTTTTGACAACTCCCAACTTCTGATGTTTGGGGTGGTGGGATGCAAAATTCAGGTATTGGTCAGTGTGCGTCTTCTTCCTGTACACTGTGGACTTCACACTGCCATCTTCCTTTCTGGTGAACTTTGCATCCAAGAAGGGCATGCTGTTGTTCTCTTCGTCTTCCCGTGTGAAAATGATGCTACCTGTGGGGTCTACAGTGTTCATGTGTTGTTGTAATTTCTTTGCCTTTTCTGTGTGTACCAGGCAAATTATATCGTCCACATATCGCTTCCAGTTTCTCGGTTGGCAATCGACTGGTGCTGTGGCTATGATTTTCTGCTCCAGGTCCTCCATGTACAGGTTCACAACAATGGGGGACACTGGACTGCCCATGGCTACCCCAAACTTCTGTTGGTAAATTTCTCCTCCAAATCTGAAGTATGTCGTCTCCAAGACAAATTTCAACAACTCCATGATGTCGTCTACGTTTATATTTGTTCTCTTCTTTAGTGTCTTGTCATTCTCTAGTCTTTTTCTGATGACTTTGCAAGCTTCTCTGATTGGGGTCTTCGTGAACAGTGACACAACGTCATATGACACAAATGATTCTCCTTCTTCCATTCTCAGCTTTGTCATTTCTTTCACCAATTCTTGTGAATTTTCCGTATGGTGTTCTGTTTTTCCAACAAGTGGTTGTAGTATGTTGGCCAATTCTCTGGATACTCTGTATGCTATTGTCTGTGTGTAGTCGACAATTGGTCTGAGTGGCACCTTCTCCTTGTGGATTTTTGGTGATCCATACATCCGTGGTACTTTTTCTAGCGTAGGATATAAGTACCAGTACTGATCTTTGGTGATCTTCCCCTCCTTCTCCAAGGAATTTACCATTCTGATGATGATGAACTGCCTCACGTGTACGATGACGTCATTCAGCGTCATAGGTACTGATGAAGTCGACGTGACACGTCAACGAAAGCCTCTACCAGGTAATTTAACATTATTCTTGGATATGAAAAATGAAAGTTTCGAATTTGAAAACGAACTATCCTGAAGAATGTTCAGTAAAAATATAATGAAATTATGGCCATTAGCCAGGAGCTCCCATCAGTCCTTCCCCAGCTGGTGTCACATGACATTAGTCATGTGACACATCCGTAATTACAGTTTGCTGATGAAGACCATGGGATGCGGTTGAAATATCCAGATTGAAAAACCAAATTTCTTGAGAGATAAATATGTAAATATCAAAAATAGATAAGTGAGCAAAAAATGTACAAGTCAAAACACGTCCCAAAATGCTCAATTCAATGGTTGCTGTCACCCCTATGGCTCGTCCGATTCCAACAATCTTAATATCGAGTGAAAGCTTATGCCTTCTGCTATTCTAACATGTAATTACTATCCCAATAATCATTCTTAATATAACCTATAAACAGACCATGCTGTTTCCGGCTGCCATTTTCTGATTTTATGCTATAATCTCCACCCACTTTTAAAAGGTGGCGAAACTGACGTTCTCAAAGTTGGCGTGATGTCACAATGACGTATATCAACCAACCAATGCAAAGAATTATGACACACAGTCTCTGTTGCTGGGCATACGTCATTGTGACGTCACACCAACATCATGAATATCGCCAAAGCTCGTCAGTTTTGCCGCCGTTTAAAAGTGGTTGCAGCTTATAATATGAAATCAAGAATTATGAACGTGCGCATGACTACATCCTATGCAAATGATCCCAGCAGCACTGCAACCGGTATCACCAACAGTGTTCGGAACTGTACAGAACACCAAAAACGACATGATTATAGGTCCATCTATAGGTTTTCTGCGAATGGTTACCGGGAAATCTATATGGATGCCAGAATAACAGAAAGTACATGCTTTCAAATGATACCAAGATCTTCACGATCAGATGAGCCATGGTGGCGCTAGCAACCGTTGAAGTAAATGTTTTTAATAACCAAAAACCGATATACTTGAATTGAAGTGTTATGTATATATTATCCTAACTTACTCTGTTCCATAAATTATCTTTCCCTCGTGTGTACTCTTAAATATAATTCCAATGGTATCAGAAAATAATACACTGGCAGTACATCAAAATGATGGAATCAGTTTAAATAATTATTGTACATCATAATGCACGTACCAGCAAGCACTTCCCACAATGCGAGTTTCGAGAAGGCCACCTTGTTATTCTTGCCTTTCCAATTACAATGCTTTGCAGTGTAATTTGTCATGATGTGTGTCAAGAGTCGCTGCACTGTGTCCAAGAGTGATGTGCCACCAATGAAGGAAACTGCACCAATCTGTCAAGCAATAACTGATATCATACAATGAGAGAAAAACAACAGGAGAAGGTTTGCGAAAACAACTGGGCCAGAAGATTTGCGGGAGTAAAACGACGTGATAAGCAAAGATGAGCTGAGAGAGGAAGTTGGAGTAAAAGATAACTTTAAGAAGAAGCTGGTGAGGAGTTGACTGAAGTGGGCAGGGCATTTGGGGAGAATGTGAGAACAGTTGACAAACAATTGATGGAGAGAGCAGTGCAAGATCAGTGAGGGAAAAGAAGAAGAAAAAAGATAACTGAGATCGAGGTCAGCCTCACCCCTGACAACGGGGAAACAAGAGGAGAACAACATTGTCACTGACGTAATGCACTGACATAGATTACCATACATGTATAATTGTTGGAATAATGTAACCCTTCGGAAGTATTTTGGCTGCAGGTGCATTTCCTGAAAAAAGCTCTTCAGAAAGAACATTATTAATATTAAAGGTGCCCTCCTCATTTTATCTGTCATCTCATTTCAAATTAAGTATCCATAGTATCCAGACATGCTACCTCATTGTGCAACTTTTTATGTAGCTTTTGTAAAATAATCGGACAAACTATTAACTTATTTAATTCTTGACCAAGAATCAATTCAACAAAGAACCAGATTCATGATGGACTAAGAGTTTTGAGGAAACAGCAAACAAAAATGCATAATTGTAAACTGTAAGTGAAAGTGGATTAAAATGAAATTGGTTCTACCAGCTCTAAATGTGTTGAGGGCTAAGGTTTGAGTTTTTAATTACAGATATCTTGACATTATTGACTAGAGGGTATATGCTCTCAGTTTTTGTCTTATCCATTTAGACCAGATATCGTATTCACTCTATTAAACATACATGCCCTAATTAGCTTACACCCCCTTTTTAGCAGTGTCTGACACTGTGATAGTGATCGTCAAGGCCAATCTTGACTATATTATTGAATCTATTATTGTAACTTAATTTCCACCAGAGTCACACTAGATTCAAGCCCAGTGATCACAAAATATTGAAAGGCCACCTAAATTATCAGACTTTACTGTATTCTGTTATCCTGTTGCTTATATGTGATGTGCATAACTCACTTGCCAGTCATGTCTGCTTAGATGGCTGTGCCCAGGAACCACAGGAACCAAACATGAGTGCACACCCCTGTACGCTTATTGGAACACAAAATCTGACATATTTCCGCATCTAAATTTGTTTACCCATTAGGCCCTTAGCCAGAAATAATTTATTGCTAGTCTTGAATTAATCAAAATTGTTCCTTTTAGCACACGAACTGCTTGCGTGGAAGCCACTCTGGTCAATCACAGCCATTACTGGCCAGTTTAGCTTTATCAATGACAAACCAGTGTAATGTATTTAATTAATACCGATCCATTCGATTTGTTTCACTACCACTTGTGGCAATGATAGTCATTAGTGAGGGCCCCTAGATGTGGAACTATTAGTTAATCTAGTAGCCAGCTGGCCCCCTCTAAATCCACCCGTCTTATTAGTTATAATTAGCAGTCTTGGCAAGTCATCTGCCAGTCTTGAAGAATGGCAAGGTACGGGTTTCGGCTAAGCACCTGTTAAGGGTACTATATGTTTAATGGAATGAATATGGTAACTCACCATTTGCTTGATGGCGGCCTTGTCCTTCAGAATCGCTTCCACCGCATGAAGCTCTTCCCGGGAGGTGATGGGAAGGGAGATACCAGCTGGAAGACCATCTGTGTTTTGTGTTTCCCTGCCAGCAAGCTGTTGCACAAGCGCGTGATTCTCTGCAACCATTGAGTGGTTGTTGTCCACCTGCTGCACCAGTCTCTCCACCACAGCAACCAGTGCCAGCTCAAATGGTGAAACTGCACAAACAGAAAAGGCTTCGTTTAATTTTACGTATTTAATGTAGTGTTTTCATTAGTATGCATATAGAGTCTCTTTACGGTCACCTCGGTAATAAAGCTACCTCACAATTAAGGCCAACCTAATACAGTCCCAAACTAATTCCATATAGAGTAAAGTATAGGCCATTTTATGGGATTAGTCCCGATAATAAGGTTATTATCCTTATTATCGGGACTAATCCCATAAAATGGCCTATAATAAGGTTCCTCGCGCTGTGGATGGCCTGCGTTGAGGCGCGTCCCCCGGGTGGCGGATGGGGGAGCCCTTCCTCGGAGGGGGTGCACCGGATAATACAGAAGAAGGTGCCACGGACCAAACTATCCTAGGTGAAGGACAACACTGATCCCA
This sequence comes from Escarpia spicata, assembly GCA_963995525.1. Classification (NCBI taxonomy): domain Eukaryota; kingdom Metazoa; phylum Annelida; class Polychaeta; order Sabellida; family Siboglinidae; genus Escarpia; species Escarpia spicata. The sequence continues at coordinate 44,668,441 of OZ023205.1, read as the reverse complement.
AACCCGGGTAGACCCAGTTCGATAGCCTGGTAAGGCAGTGGGTCTAAGAGAAGGAAACTCTGATTCCAAACCCGGGTAGACCGAACCCGTTAGCCTTGGAGGGCAGTCGGTCTAGGAGACGGAAACTCTGATTACAAACCACCTGTTGCCTTACAGGTTGTGGTTCATCGGAACCAAAGGCTAGGCCCACCGCCTATAACTGTTGTTGGCGTCAGGAAGGGCATCCGGCCACAAAAATCATGCCAAATCCAAAAATGATGATTCAGTGAGCCTCAGATGCAGTTAGGGCGTACCCTGTAAGCGACGCGCAGAGAACTCGCCTGACCTCTGTGAAAAGTGGACAAGGGCTACCGGGCCTTGGGCGGTCCCGGTTAAAGAGGTTAGTCCGGATGAGAGTGGGGACATTGAATGTGGGGACAATGACTGGACGAGGAAGGGAGTTGGCGGATCTGATGGAGAGGAGATGGGTGGGAGTGCTGTGTGTGCAGGAGACTCGGTGGAAGGGGAACAAAGCGAGAGAGTTGGGAGGAAACTGCAAGCTGCTATATAGTGGAACAGATGAGCGAGGGCGAAATGGGGTGGGGATAGTGCTACACAAAGAACTTAAAGATAGCCTAGTGAGTGTGAGCAGAAGGAACGATCGATTGATGAGTGTCAAGCTGGGCTTAGGTGAGACGGTGGTTAACATCATATGCGCGTACGCCCCCCAAGTGGGCTGTGAAGAGGAGGAGAAGGAAACCTTCTGGAGACAGATGGATCAAGAGCTCAGGTCGATACCAGAGAGAGAAAGGGTGATTGTAGGCGGAGACCTAAACGGTCACGTGGGAATGAGTAGAGATGAGATTGAGAGGATACACGGTGGCTGGGGAGTGGGAGAGAGGAACGAGGAAGGCGAAAGGGTAGTAGGCTTTGCGATGGCATTTGATTTGGCGATAGGGAATGCTTTCTTTGAGAAGAGAGCGAGCCAGTTGGTGACCTACAGGAGTGGAGGAAGAGAAAGTCAAATAGACTTCCTAATGTGTAGAAGATCCCATCTGAAAGAAGCTAAGAACTGCAAGGTCATAAACGGGGAAAGTGTGGCGGCACAACACAAAGTACTGGTGATGGACTGGGAGATTAAGTGTAGTAAGAAAAGAAGACCAGAGCAGGTGACACCAAAGATCAAGTGGTGGAGATTGAAAGAAGAGGGCCCAAAGACACAGTTTAGGGAGAAAGTGTTGGAGGAAAGGAGATTGTTGGACAACATACAGGAATGGTGGGAGGAGAACAGCAAGGTGATATTGAGAGCGGGAAAGGAGGTGCTGGGCATGACAACAGGAAAGAGACCCCCTGGGGACAAGGAGACATGGTGGTGGAATGATGAGGTGAAGGATGCGATACGAGCTAAGAAAGAGGCTAAGAAGAAGTGGGAAACATCAGGAATGCATGAAGACAGAGACAGCTATCGGCAGGCAAACAAAGAAGCAAAGAAAGAAGTAGCAAGATCAAAGACACAGGCAATGGACGAGGTGTACGGGGAGCTGGGAACACCGGAGGGAGAAAGAAAGATATATAGAATAGCAAAGGCTCGCGACAAATCGACCAAAGATTTCACACAGATAAGACAGATAAAGGATGGACAAGGAGTGGTTCTATGGGAACAGGATAAGATCAAGGATCGGTGGAAAGGATATTTCGATAATCTGCTAAACGTAGAGAACCCGAGGGCAGTCTTTGACGATGGAGTGCCAAATGAAAGCTTAACACCAGGAATTATCAGGGAGGAAGCAGAGGTGGCACTGAAAAGAATGAAAACTGGGAAGGCGATGGGACCAGACGGAATTCCAGTGGAGGTCTGGAAGAGTTTGGGAGAAGAGGAGGTCGATATGCTGTGGGATCTGATGCAGAAGATATACGTACAAGAGAAAATGCCAGAGGAATGGAGAGACAGTGTCATCGTGCCTATTTTCAAGGAGAAGGGAGACATCCAGGAATGTGGCAATTACAGAGGCATCAAGTTGATGTCGCACACCATGAAGGTTTGGGAAAGGGTAATTGACAGAAGGCTGAGGGAGGAGACAAGCATAGGTGAGGAGCAGTTCGGTTTTATGCCGGGCAGAGGAACAACGGACGCCATATTTGCAGCAAGGCAGTTGATGGAGAAACACCGGGAGATGCAGAAGGAACTGCACATGGTCTTCATTGATTTAGAGAAGGCATACGATAGAGTGCCACGACAGGAGGTTTGGAGGTGTATGCGGGAGCAGGGTGTGCCTGAAAAGTATGTACGCCTTATAAAAGACACATATGAAGACGCAAGGACGCAAGTCAAGAGCAGTGTAGGACTGACAGGCAAGATCACCGTTAGAGTGGGGCTGCACCAGGGGTCCTCACCGAGTCCTTACCTGTTTGACTTGATTATGGATGTGTTGGGCCGGGGCATCAAAGAACAGCCCCCCTGGTGTATGCTGTTTGCAGACGACATCGTGCTGTGCAGTACCAGAAGAGAGGAGGTGGAAAGGAAGCTCGAGGAATGGAGAAGTGCAATGGAAGATCGAGGACTAAAGATTAGTAGAACGAAGACGGAATACCTGAGGTGCAACGAAAACAATGACCTAGAGATCCGGTTACAGGGCGAGATAGTGAAGAGAGTGAAGACATTCAAATATCTAGGATCGACTGGCGGATGATGGAGAATTGGATGCGGAAGTCACTCATAGAATGCAGAGCGGGTGGAAGAACTGGAAGAGAGTATCTGGAGTGCTGTGTGACAGAAGAATGAACGTGAAGATCAAGGGAAAAGTGTACAGGACAGTGGTAAGGCCAGCAATGATGTACGGGGCAGAGACATGGGCGGCAAAGAAGACACAGGAAAAGAAGTTGTATGTCGCAGAAATGCGAATGCTACGATGGATGTGCGGAGCCACAAAGATTGACAAGATAAGAAACGAAAGAATCAGAGGGACAACGAAAGTGGGGGAAATATCAAAGAAAGTCCAAGAAAGTAGGTTGAGATGGTATGGACACGTAATGAGAAGAGAGGAGGATTATGTAGGAAGGAGAGCGATGGGAATGAAAGTGCAAGGGAAGAGGGGGAGAGGAAGGCCGAAGAGGAGGTGGTTAGACAGTGTGAGGGCAGATCTCAGGGAGAAAGGACTGTCGGGGGAAGAAGTGCACGACCGAGCGATATGGAGGCGAATGACATCATCATACATCGACCCCACGTAAAAAGTGGGACAAAGATGAAGAGAAAGAAGTCCCGATAATAAGGTTAACTCGTTATCCATGTCCCTTTCGTTCAGTCCCAAAGGTGACATTAATAGTGAGGTTCCACTGTACATACAGACAGTAAGAGACCATAAAAGTGAGATTTCCATGTACATACAGACAGTAAGAGACCATAAAAGTGACATTCAACTGTACATACAGACAGTAAGAGACCATAATAGTGACATTCCACTGTACATACAGACAGTAAGAGACCATAATAGTGAGGTTCCACTGTACATACAGAGTTACAGACTATAATAGTGAGGTTCCCCTGTACATACAGACACTAAGAGACCATAATAGTGGTGTTCCACTGTACATACAGAGAGTAAGAGACCGTAATAGCGAGGTTCCACTGTACATACACAGTAAGAGACCATAATAGTGAGGTTCCACTGTACACACAGACAGTAAGAGACCATAATAGTGAGGTTCCACTGTACATACACAATAAGAGACCATAATAGTGAGGTTTCACTGTACACACAGACAGTAAGAGACCATAATAGTGAGGTTCCACTGTACATACAGACAGTAAGAGACCATAATAGTGAGGTTCCACTGTACACAGACAGTAAGAGACCATAATAGTGAGGTTCCACTGTACATACAGACAGTAAGAGACCATAATAGTGAGGTTCCACTGTACACACAGACAGTATGAGACCATAATAGTGAGGTTCCACTGTACATACACAATAAGAGACCATAATAGTGAGGTTTCACTGTACACACAGACAGTAAGAGACCATAATAGTGATGTTCCACTGTACATACAGACAGTAAGAGACCATAATAGTGAGGTTCCACTGTACACAGACAGTAAGAGACCATAATAGTGAGGTTCCACTGTACATACAGACAGTAAGAGACCATAATAGTGAGGTTCCACTGTACATACAGACAGTAAGAGACCATAATAGTGAGGTTCCACTGTACACACAGACAGTAAGAGACCATAATAGTGAGGTTCCACTGTACACACAGACAGTAAGAGACCATAATAGTGAGGTTCCACTGTACACACAGACAGTAAGAGACCATAATAGTGAGGTTCCACTGTACACACAGACAGCAAGAGACCATAATAGTGAGGTTCCACTGTACATACAGGCAGTAACAGACCATGCTGAGTGCATATGCATTATCATATTCCAATACAGACATTTCAAGAGAATTAATTTCAGTGATCAATATAGTAGGCGGGCACAACTTTAGAGTTTAGATTCACCGCAATAATACAGCTACCTTGCAATTATGATGTCTTTACGACAGCTTCAAATAATTTCTGTAACAATAAAGTAAAATAGTCCTACTAATAATCATCTCACTATTCAGATAACTTTTGCCAAGTTCTGAGGGAGATGTTAATAACGACGTACCACTCTGTTACTATCTTATATGTATTAACACGTGTTGTCTCACAACATATATAGGCAAAGAAAAGGCTGTCACAATAATGTTTTATCAGAATGTAGTTCGCTATGCTACTTATATAATGCTAAGGCAGGGATATAATGGCACCTTTCGCCCAATCAGAACAGACCAGACCAGACCACATCAGTCGATGTCAGATGACATCAGACTGCAGTGTATAAAGTCGGTGTGATGTCATTATCAAGTAAACTTGGAAAACTTTCCACTACGTCGATTGTAGTCGGTGTCAGTCGGACGTATATGAAAGTTTTCAAGTTGATGACATCATGTCGGCTTCAAGTATGGCACAATCGGTGCAGGTTGGTGTAGTGGATACACTGCAGTTAGATGTAGTCTGATGTCGTGTCACATGGTTTGCCCTGGTCAGATCGGGCAAAGCATGCAACTGTATCTTGGCTTTAATAATACTCAACTTTTAAATGAGCCATTTACGTTGTTAACTTGCTACAACCTACCCTCACCTGCACATGATTTAAGTGTTGTCATGCTGTCACAGGACACAGAGGCTTGTAGATCTCTTTGTCTGGGGTGTGTCGTTGGAAGACCAGATGCTGTTGACGAACAGGTAGGAGGTATGAATGGAGGTGGTGTCGGATTAAATGAAGTTGGTGTAATTGGTATGACAGTTTGGACGTTGTAACATGGTTCTGGAAAGGTGGCAGAAGGTTAAAAATCCATGCTCCATTGCACTGATGAGACATCTTGTTTCTCATCATCATCATCATCATTGTCGGAGGCATACCGAGCTATCCTAAAATGCAAACAGACAACCGACAAGTGAAGTATTTACAGTTACAAGTACAGGGCATAACATGAGAATGTCAAGGACAAGGGTGTTATGTACGTGTACGCATATAATCGATCAACTTATTTTTTTGATGCTTGGGAATGATCTACAAATCATGAAAAAACAATTCCCCCCATACACATCAGGTTTGACCCCCAGTCCTCCCTGCATGCAGGGTGCCTAAAGATTTTATATATTAAGATGAGTAATTTGATGCAAGGAAATAGACAACTGATGAAACCTGTACATTGTGGTTTGCAACGTAGAGGATCCATCACATTATGCAAATGACCTCCAGCACTGTTGATATAATTAATAAAATGTGCATTACATCACCAGGATAATAGGCAATAACACAAATGGTTAAAAAAATAGCTGCGAATATCCAGTGACATATTTGTTGATTACAATAGTAGCTTCACAATCACATAGAAGAAACATTACATTCTACAGCTGCCACTGCATTCTAGTTAAGCCTTTTAAAATACTGAGCCTACCTCAAGACCCCACCTGACAGCCCTCCAGATGAAATAAAAAACTAAAAATCTATAAACTACCCAAATGAGCTCGTTACCATGACTAAAAAATGTTAATGCCCTTTTCCTTTTGTCAAGTTATTACTGGTGAACATAAGCCAGCTCCACTGAGACTTCATGTGGTACGTTGCGCACTTGTATATACAGAGAAATCTCACTATTAAAGACACCCTGGACGAAACTGACCTGAATAGCAAGGTGACCGCCGTATTAGTGGGACTATATTTTACTGTATGTGAAAATAATTTGGGACTGTGCTAGGGCGAACTTAATTGCAAGATGGCTGTATTACTGAGACCAAAAAAAGAGGCTCAACCGTAGTTTAGACGTGATGTAAATTAAACTCACGGTTTCTTTTTACGTTTCTGGGAAGCTTCATGTTCCTGATCCGATGGTACATCTGATGTATATTCAGCCATCAGTAACTTCTCGTGAACGATCTTGTATGTGGCTGTTAAAACAAAATACAGGCATATGATAATGGGTGCAATTGTGGGTGTTTACCCCCGCTTACTCAGCCTTTTTGTAGATGTGTTCAACGATGGCCACTTAATCACTGGTAAAAAATTAAATACATTCTGAGGCACCAACTTTTAAAATGTCCTGAAGATTGATTGAATTGACGTGGAATGACCCCTTAACAATGTTTTTACAAGTAAGATACGTACATTAAAACAAATAGCATTTAATTATGTAGGCTATTGGAAAACTGAATTTTATTACCATCACACTGTACTATATAATTCTGTTTTAGACATAATTATATATGTGCCATCTCAAATTTTAGAACCATTGGATTTATGTATAATATAGTTAGTTCTTTGGAGAATAAAACAAACATTTCTCATTTTGTTGTATGTATGTATTTCCTTAAGTAGGAAGCCTTGGATAAGAAAGTTGTTAAAGATAAAATAAGCACGCCTTTACTCACCTGCCATGCATAGCTTATGCCAGCAGTTTAACTCCTGGGTTGCAACCCAAAATTGGGTAGTCAAGCCATTTTGAGTGGGTCGCCAAGGGTCTCCAGTGACTCCAAACTTTTCTTTATTGTCCTGCTTTCGCATACCAGATGCATACGAGACGAATGATTTATTCTGTTGTATGATAAAATCAGTACCGTTTTTGATTATGTCTATATCGAAGCCACTACAATACACTTTCACAGACAAATATTGCATTAACCAGCATGTCCAGTGACACTATTATATTATTTATCGGAATGTCTGCCTCCTTATTATCACAAGTACGAAATACGTTAATGTTGGCCTAATATTCTTCAAACATTGTTGAAATCACGCGATCTTCCTGACTTCAACCCCCTTTTTGTTTTCTATATCAAAGGGGTGTCATCTTCCTATGTCGATAACCAATGAACGTCGCTGACTTCGTGATGCCTCTGTGTTCATCTCAGCAAGTATATATATATTAAATGTTCTCATTTCACATTTATTTTTGTTATGCCTGTTTATTGAATAATTATTTATTTCATAATGTATCACTACCCTGGTAGTTAACATCTTGAAGGCATGGGTCGCCAAGCAAGTCTTGCAACCAAAATTTTAGTCGTGACCGAAAAAAGTTAAGAACCACTGGCTTATTGCACTCTGTAAACTGGCCAACTGTCATCTGGTGACTGACCAGATTTGATGGCTTTTGTGACATTCTTAAATGGTAGCCAAAAGCAACTACCACTATCAAGTTTCAGTAAGCCAACATTCTGGCACCAGCTTTATTTCTTTTTGATCGCTTGGACAATGTTACACATCGCCTGTCACGAAATGGTTTGACTTTGGCCATAATATTATATAAGGTTGTATTTCATAAACAAGTTGACGATCATCATGTAGACGCCAGATGTTAACGTCCCCACCAGTCATGTCATGTGAATTGATTTCTAACACTACGTAATAATTAATTATTGATTTGATGAAGTGGAACTACAACATGACTGTTCCGATATGGCAGTGCAACATATTTACATGTGTACAATACTTCAGACAAGAACAGTTCTAAATTCTAGATGTAATAATTAATCTGAAAACTTGCATATACCTAGAACACTTGATTTGACACAATAAACAGTATTAGTAATTTATTATACATAATTATATTACATACTAACACAACGTAAGTGCCTATCATTATGCAGTTGTCACCTTTTGAGAAATTTATGACAAATCGTCCAGTCAGTACATAATAATACTGCACACATCCATAGATCTGACGATACATGAATGGGCAGGGGACCATTGCAATGTGTCCTGCCATAGTTTTGCTCACTGTTGGTTCTTATTGTGACAAGTCTACTATTCGCCTAACAACTTGCTGTTTTGCTTATTGTGGTTTGCGCACTCATATTTGATTAAATGTAAAATGTGAGGTCTTATATAGCATGGTATCCTCAGGACTGCTCAAAGTGCTTTACACTTTACTTTCTGGCAGACCTGCTCAATCGAACACCATCTTGACTTCTCTGGGAAGCATTCAGCCAAGCTGCAATTAATGCGCGAAAAATATTCACTCACAAATATCCACCAGTGTCTATAGCCAGGTACTCGTCCATACAGCTGGGTGAACTGGAGCAATAATGAATGAACTTGCCCAAGGTTCGACACTGCCGCACAGGATTCGAAACCGGGTTCTCTCAGTCGAGAGACCGAAGCTCTAGCCACTGCATCACAATGATGCACATATAGCGTATAATCTGTTTTACTTTTTAGAATAGATGCACACTGCCTGCATATGATTATGGAGACGGTTAGTGGAGACAGCAGTGCAAGGACAGTGAGGAACAATAAAATGGAAAAAGAATCCAAGGACCAATGTCGAGGCCAGCCTCACCCCGGATTCCCAGGAGAAAAGAGGGTGGTAACAAAAACAAGTATCTGGTAAGTCAGCGGGTCACCCTCACCTGTAGCCTGGTCCATCTGTACTTCCCTCAACATCTTCTCACAGGTGCCGATGATGTGGGTCAGCTGCAGCTGGTGGGCAGCCTTGATGATGTCGGTCAACTCCGACACGTCCCTTGTCACCATCACATTCCCGGAGTACACAAACTGTAGCAACAGCTCCAGCACGTGTCCGGTCATCCCTGTCACCTTCATGTTGTAAGGGCATTCCATCGCCCCGCAAACAGAGGCACACAGGAGGGGGCTGGATGCCGCCAGGACAGACATGTGACACGGGAAACTACGGCCGTCATCAGCCGTCAGTGACATGTCACACATGACGTTGTTGTTACGCATGTTGTCCAGCGAACTACACAGAAACGACAGCCATTTTGTGTTCTCCAGCACTGTCGTGGCGTCGGAGGACATCTTGCCAGTGAGTGAGAGCTGCTGAGAAGAAAAACAAAAAAATTAGAACCAGGAGGAAACCATGTCACCGGTGAATTTTACAGGTAGACATATCTCCCATCCCACAATATGTGGTGTGACACTTCTGATAATTTGCATAAATATTGCTAATCAAAGGGCCATAATTTGTTGTACAGAAACATAATCATGATGTTCAATGCATACAATGCTGACTTCTGGAACTGAACACAGGTACATGGTAAGGAGGAAGGCTGTGTGTGATGAATTCTCTAGAATAGATGAACAGACCGCCATGTTGGTCCACTTGTGACAATTGAAGTACTATGTTCATTACAAAGTAAATCACCAGCATCGCCAAGTTAAGATATATGTGTGAGGTGAGGTTCTCCAAATGGACACTGGGTGGCAGCACTGATGTTTCTCAACAAGACACTTGATGACAGCACTATTAGTTATTAAAAAAAAGCCTATTTGTATTAATATTTTTGGAAATGCAAATATGTGTGAGATTTACAGGCTAAATGCGTGAGACTTGTTAGTTTTGAATAAAACATATATCTAATATAATTTAAACAATAAACATCAACTTATGGTGGTAAAAGTGCCTATGACATGCTTGTTTTGATTTAAATTAAATAAATAAACGTTTTGAAGATAAACTTTTTTTTCCAGGCTTTGCCTAACACATTAAATAGTACTCCAGACCAAAAAGAATACATATTTTTATGTTGTTTAGTGATATTTAAATGCGTTTAAAAACAAATATGTCAAAAATCACCATAAAATGGCATTTTATTTCATTTTGAGAAATTCCCTGAAAGAAAAGTGTGTACGTTTGTAAGTACAAATATATGTTATTGACATTCATACAGATTTTTTTGTAAACAAATGCATATTAATAAAAATTTTGCTACAATGTTGAAAGACAGCCAAAATCTGTACTGCATTTCTGGCACGACCCTTTCACTAAAACATATAAAAAGTTACATTAAGTAATACTTCCTGGTTGTTACTGATAATACAAATGTCATCAGATGCACATTTTTTTTTAAGAAATGTGACTTTTTCACTGGCATGTGTCTTAGTTACCAAGAATCTGAAAAGGCCTTTCCACAGACACACTAAAGATATTAGTTTTTAACGGACGGATTGATGACATATATAGCACTAGTGCCATGGTTTTTTTATAATACATATGTTCATACCGACACATACTAATGTTCTATGAAGAAAAAAGTAAAGAAATCAACTGACACGATATCAGCCCCCACTGCCTTAAATCTTAATTAACCGACATGTTATCGTTACCTAGATATTACACTAACACCATGCTGCCAGGTTCTGATAGCCACAATTACAGCATAATGTGCATTAGGGCCTAATTAATACCAGCTTCATTTGATTTGTTAGCTAGCACCAATGAAGCGACTGACTTAAAATAGCCTACATTCGTATTATATAGTCCTCTACGCACTTCTGTCGAATCCGGACCCACCTCAAATTCACCGTTATAACTTGAGTTTTGCCCAACTTTTATACCTCAGACCACTGATGATACAGTAGCAAGTATATGCCGGGCTTTTAGGGTGGTAAATAAAGCAGGATTAATTCAAGGTAGTGCGGAATGACCCAACCTCTCTCAAGTATGTGCTAATAAGTAGTAGTTCCAGTCATCGAAGTGTTTGCGAGACATCTTTTTCAGTAGGTTTTGATGTATTACTTACCATGATTTTAATAAAGTACTTTATATTATAATGTGGGCCTTTCCAAGTTTCTTACAATGTATACAGTATAGGCTAAGCCTAAGGCAAAGCTAAGGCTAACTAAGACTAAGACCTAAACTAACTAAGTAAATGGGGCAATGACAATGTCACTCTGAATGTGAATGTTTAAGACCTCAAGTAGGGAGGTCAGACCAATTTACCTCCCCTTCTGACAACATGGGAGACAGGGGTCCCAGTTTAGTGGCCATAGTTTATTATCATGCATTCTACCTGTTGGTTTGTGAATTTTTTTATGTTGTAATAATGTCAATGTGTGTATCTGCGCTGAAAAAATATTTTTTTGCGGTGTTTATTAGCGGTAATGATTTTTTTACTCTCAGTGTCGTATTTTGGTTTTCTTGATTTACGCGTGCGGCCATCTTGGATCACGTTGACAGGCCCCACCTATCAAACTGATTTGCGAGATTATGTTAATGAAATGTGATGAAGAAAGAGGAAATTCAGAGGAAAATGAATCTGAAAATATCATTGTAATCCGTCGATAAAAAATTATAGTAATTATGGATTTTAAATGGCCTATGTTTGACGATGTTTTGTGAGTATTTAGTTAGTTGGTTTCAGCGGAAAGCATATGCCGAAGGGTAAAGAATTGTGTCAACGATAACGTGATTACAGTGATGGCTTACCAATTGATAGCACAAACATGCACAACGTCCGTTTATGGAACCCCCGTCTAAAATGATATCGCCATTTTGCCTTCTACCCTGTATGCGCGCAGTGCGTCATGGTATACAATGCACTCCATGGTATACAATGCACTCGTGACTCGGATAGCGATGTGATCGACAGCGGGTGACTTTGATTCATACTGCCAAGTACATATGCCTACACCCGAGTAATTTATTGCTGCCATGTTTAATGTAACTGATTGATGTTTATATTAATATATTATTAGTTTATTTATTGGTATTACTTTAGTTTAATTATACAACTGTTGAGCTATTTAGCATATACATAATATTGTGTGTTGGTTACATTATTATTATTTATGATACTTTATGTTTCAATTCATTTATTGTATTATTATTTGTTTATAAAATTTTGTATCGTTATAAATTATTTTGATGTAGGACCTACTGTTTTTGTATTTGATATGTATGTACCAGTTTTTTATATATATATATTAAGATTACAGAATAAGATTATATCTTTGTATTTGTCACTATATAGTATACATAAAATAATATACATTAAGTAAACATTATGATTTATTGTATCTATTAATTATATATAATCATAGACAAATAAGTATAATAGTACGCCCTATTGTTGATGATAACAATGGGTTTAACCACAGTATATTACAAGTTAATTGGTTTGGCAATCATAGTAGTTATGGGATTTGCCCAATGTAACAAGTGTTGTGTATTGGGGACTATTATTGGCATTTTGTGCCACAGTGTATTACGAGTTAATTGGCTTGTCAATCATAGCAGTCATTAGCTTTGCCCAATAAAACAAGTGTTGTGTAATGGGATACTAGTATTGTCAGTTTGTGGTTCTAATTCACAATCAACAAATCCTTTCATGTGGTTGTAAGTTCATACAGTTGTTTTAATGTTACGAAGATAGAACCACATTGATCATCTTTGCTCAGTTGCTGTCATGTTCATGATTTAATGCTATTGTAATACATGATGTGTGCGTGCGTGTGTGTGTGTGTATTTACTTTTTATGTGTGTATGTATTGTTACATGTAATTTTGTATTGGCCTTCTTTATAGATGGCAAAAGACTCAAGATGATAAAAAGTAATTTTCTTGTGATTTATGTACCCAATCAGATCCGTCAGAAAACGTTTGGAAAAATTCATGAAATTTAGAACTTTGCAAAACTGTAGTTCTCTTAATGTTGTACTTAGCTACATGAAATGAATAGCATTGTACTTCTTATAGTGACCACTATGTGGGAAAATATTTAAAAAAATTGTCCTTGTGATTTATATGCAAAATCAAATCTAACGGAAAATTGTCAGAAAAAAACATGAAATTAGAAACTTTACAAAACTGCAGTTTCTTTAATATTTCATTGATGTACATGAAACAAGCACCATTGCTCTTCTATCAGTGACTGTTATCAGGGGAAAATAATTTAAAAACAATTCTTGTGATTTATAAGCAAAATTAGATCTGTCAGAAAACCGTCAGAAAATGTCATGAAATTTGAAACTTTACCAAGCTGTAGTTTTTTTTATATTTCACTTAGATACATGAAACAACTACCGTTGTACTTCTTATAGTGACTACTATCAGGGAAAAATGAGAACACATTTTTTTTTACGAAACAAAATTTTGGTCCGACCACCCTACCTGAAGTTCAACTGGCCCTCATTTCTTTGTTAATATTTGCACTTTATAACTCATCCAATAATCTGGTGAGTAATCAATAACTGTCAGAAGGTTATTCTGGCCATATTCTTTCATATCGGTTGTTGACTTGTTCAAGTTGTTGCACTGCGTAAATGGGTTTTTACTCTTTCGTCGATTCGGATTCAGCCAGGCATTGCACTTGCAATAGTGCTAGACAAGTAGCATTGTCACTGGGATAATGTCAACAGCTCTACTCATACTTGGAATCAAATCTGCACATTAGTCGCTGCAACGTATATGTTACAAGCACGTACCCAGCAAAATTACGATCTCAAAAACAAGTGGACAAGAAGAGAAAAATCTGATGCACGGTGCACCGGAAGTTGTTAGAATTATCAGCGATTGCCGGCAGAGGTCTGCGGCCACAGCTATTCGCACAGCCTACACTTGGCCATTCGCAGGATGGCCTGCGTCTGTCGTTTCGTGTCTGTACATCACTGCAATAAATAAATAAATTGTGTATCTATGCTAACTAGACTTACCTTGGTCTTATGCATCGCAGACACAAACTATATAACATATGATTTATCTTTCAAAGAAAAATTTGAACAAACATACATATGTGATACATACATGTATGTTCACAGTTGATACACATGTCGTTGTATGACACATGTCAATTAATTTACCGTGCTATTTATTATATGTACTGATACTGTTGTTATCAACACCTTGCTTTAATGTTTTGTTTTTTTATGTGTAAAAATAGGAAAAGAAAAGAAAAAATAGTTATAATATACCTTAAACCTGGCACTAAAGCCCTTTTATGAATTGCATCCCAGATAGCAGGTAAACGTTAATATAACGTTTGCATTTGGTTAGAACAGTTCGATTTTGGTTACTGTTAGATCTCTAACGTTACCGGAACGTTAGTTTTTGGTTTGGTTTGAAACTGTTTGATTTCTAACGTTGCCAGAACGTTCGTTTTTGGTTTGATTTAAAACGGTTTGATCTCTAACGTTGCCGGGACGTTAGTTTTTGGTTTGATTTTAAACAGTTAGATCTCTAACGTAGTCGGAACGTTAGTTTTTGGTTTGATTTGAAACTGTTTGATCTCTAACGTTGCCGGAACGTTAGGTTTTGGTTTGATTTTAAACAGTTAGATCTGTAACGTTGCCGAAACGTCCATTTTGGGTTTGATTTAAAACAGTTAGATCTCTAACGTTGCCGGAACGTTAGTTTTTGGTTTGATTTTAAACAGTTAGACCTCTAACGTTGCCGAAACGTTCGTTTTTGGTTTGACTTAAAACAGTTAGATCTCTAACGTTGTCGGTACGTTCGTTTTTGGTTTGATTTTAAACAGTTAGATCTCTAACGTAGTCGGAACGTTAATTTTTGGTTTGATTTGAAACTGTTTGATCTCTAACGTTGCTGGAACGTTAGTTTTTGGTTTAATTTAAAACAGTTAGATCTCTAACGTTGTCGAAACGTTGGTTTTTGGTATGATTTAAAACAGTTAGATCACTAACGTTGCCGGAACGTTCCTTTTTGGTTTGATTTAAAACAGTTAAATCTCTAACGTTGTCGGAACGTTAGTTTTTGGTTTGATTTGAAATTGTTTGATCTCTAACTTTGCCGGAACGTTCGTTTTTAGTTTGATGTTAAACAGTTAGATCTCTAACGTTGCCGGAACGTTCCTTTTTGGTTTGATTTAAAACAGTTAAATCTCTAACGTTGCCGGAACGTTCGTTTTTGGTTTGGTTTTAAACAGTTAGATCTCTAACGTTGCCGGAACGTTCATTTTTAGTTTGATGTTAAACAGTTAGATCTCTAACGTTGCCGAAACGTTCGTTTTGGTTCGATTTTAAGCAGTTAGATCAATAACGTTGTAGGAACGTTAGTTTTTGGTTTGATTTGAAACTGTTTGATCTCTAGCGTTGCCGGAACGTTAGGTTTTGGTTTGATTTTAAACAGTTAGATCTGTAACGTTGCCGAAACGTCCATTTTGGGTTTGATTTAAAACAGTTAGATCTCTAACGTTGCCGGAACGTTAGTTTTTGGTTTGATTTTAAACAGTTAGACCTCTAACGTTGCCGAAACGTTCGTTTTTGGTTTGACTTAAAACAGTTAGATCTCTAACGTTGTCGGTACGTTCGTTTTTGGTTTGATTTTAAACAGTTAGATCTCTAACGTAGTCGGAACGTTAATTTTTGGTTTGATTTGAAACTGTTTGATCTCTAACGTTGCTGGAACGTTAGTTTTTGGTTTAATTTAAAACAGTTAGATCTCTAACGTTGTCGAAACGTTGGTTTTTGGTATGATTTAAAACAGTTAGATCTCTAACGTTGCCGGAACGTTCCTTTTTGGTTTGATTTAAAACAGTTAAATCTCTAACGTTGTCGGAACGTTAGTTTTTGGTTTGATTTGAAATTATTTGATCTCTAACTTTGCCGGAACGTTCGTTTTTAGTTTGATGATAAACAGTTAGATCTCTAACGTTGCCGGAACGTTCCTTTTTGGTTTGATTTAAAACAGTTAAATCTCTAACGTTGCCGGAACGTTCGTTTTTAATTTGATGTTAAACAGTTAGATCTCTAACGTTGCCGGAACGTTCGTTTTTAGTTTGATGTTAAACAGTTAGATCTCTAACGTTGCCGAAACGTTCGTTTTGGTTCGATTTTAAGCAGTTAGATCAATAACGTTGTAGGAACGTTAGTTTTTGGTTTGATTTGAAACTGTTTGATCTCTAGCGTTGCCGGAACGTTAGTTTTGGGTTTGATTTTAAACAGTTACATCTCTAACGTTGCCGGAACGTTAGGTTTTGGTTTGATTTTAAACTGTTTTATTTCTAACGTTGCCGGGACGTTAGTTTTTGGTTTGGTTTTAAACTGTTCGATTTCTATCGTTTCCGGAACGTTAGTTTTTTATTTGATTAGAAACGTTTTGATCTCACTAACGTTGTCGGAACACAAGTATACATGCAAGCTATTAAAACAATAAAATAGATTAAACTCGGCTAGTTAGATATAATCTATAACTAACCGAGTTGCTCGGCGTTGCTCATGGAAAAACGGCAGTCGCTCGCTCAAATACTGTTTTGAAAATTGCAATCCTTGAGATCCCCACTGCCCCAGATGAATGTTCTAGTTGCTCGGCTTTGCACGGGAGAAAAAGAAATTGTGCAGATAAAACCACGTGTAATTATATCTATAAATAAAATCTTAGGGAGCACTCCCACAATCTTGTACACTGGAATGTGATCCATCCTGAAATCATGAATAATAATATTATGAATACTAAAATTAGACCAAACCTCAAATGCCCTACATTTTAATCTCACCCAAACCAAACCGACCAAACCAATCCCAGATGTTTCTAGCCTACACACATTGATAAATGGTACCTGGTTACTGGCCTAGTTGTAGGACAAACCTGGCCTATATGCTGGAATGTTACTTTGTTTGTTGTGTTGTTTTTTAAGAAATAGACACGCGCTCCGCGCTCATGCTGACGTGGCCAGCAACAGGCAGAATTGCGGCAGTGTTACGCGTTCACGATTTTGAAATGTTAATAACTTATAACTTAATTATCTTTACGATGATATACAAAAACATGAAATTCCACGGCTGCAACTCCACGTACACCCTTTTGAAATATTGAGCACCTATCGGTTCTCCACCCCCCGGACGAGTTTCGAAAATGTCAAAATCTACGGACACCCCAATGGGCCCGCTAGATCACACGCAACATTTCAGCCCGATACATGCAAAACTAACGGAGATGTGGTGGTGCAAACAAACAAACATGCATGCATGCATGCATGCATACATACGTACGTACGTACGTACGCACATACACACATACATACAAAGAAAGACTGTTTAATAATATAGACGTTCCTTTAACGTTACGTTACGTCTTCGTTTTGGTTAGACCTCTACCGTTCTCGGAATGTTAGTTATTGGATTGAATTGAAATGGTTCAGCCCCCTCCTCAAAAGACCCCCTCCCCAAAAGCCCCCCCCCCCCCGGTTCCGGCGCCTTACTACTTGAAAGTATCATTATTATAATTATATTGTTGGTGTAACAGAGAAGTGGTGTATCGATCGTTTCACTATAAATTAAATATAGCATCATTGCATCACAGGATGGCAAACTCTCACTTTCCATTTTACTACAGATACGACAACTAGTCAAAATCAATAATATACAGCTGGTTTAATTAGTTAATGGCTTTATTATTGGGTAACATAAGACGTAAACTCAACTCAACGTCACGCAGATCACACTGGAAGACTGCACTGTCCCGAGACATCCAGTCAGTGGCATTGCATATATGCCTGCCCGTCATATATAATTTAATAATTTTGTTTATTCAAGTAATAAGTGAAACAGTAACTTTCATGAACCCATTTTTAAATATTATACACCATCTTGTGGGGATAAAGAACGTTCCTTACATAATGTATTGTCAAATCATTAATAATTTTGAGAGAGCAAAACTATTATGCCGAGATTCATGCAATTGCACTTGTTGGTTAAACTGTTGACAGTAATGGTTTTTCTACATTGAAACGGCCAGTGACAGCCCTGGTCTTCTGGTTATCCGGTTTCCAAGAGCGAAGCGTTACGGAGATGATGCGTTACCGAGATGAAAAACAACCCGCTATCCGCAATTGCGCATTATTGCGTTGCAACAGGAAATCGACTAATATGCAAAATAATATAGTTTCCTAGGATGAATAACATATCAAATAGCCAAGTAAAACAACTACAGCTGTAGATTGTTCCTTGGAAAAATATCCTGAAAAGAAAGCGTCATCTCCCTAACGGGTTTTGCCACAATTTTCAAAGTCAACTTTGACGAAGTCTACAGAAGTAACGGTTGTAATTAGGATAATATTTTTCTTTTAATTAAAATTTTAATAAATCTCAATTGCCATGGTAATGTATCTTGTTTATTCACATAACGGTTCCCCCGTGTCATGTGCGGTTCAAATCCATTACGGAGATTACACCAATTTGTACCACTATTTGAACCAACACAATAAAAAAATGTAGCATACACTAAAGTCTTTCATATTTGCCGGACAGTTGCGTCAAAATGCCTATTTTAAATAAACACTTTTATTGTTAAATTATATGCCGCAACTTTTATTAGGCAATAGTTACAAGGACACAATATGGATGGGACAACTTTTTGAAAACTACCGACAATACAGAAGATGCTATATCACGGAGACCAAACCTTTGTAATTATATACACTTTTTTACTGTACAGTGAAACTCTACAAGCGTCATGTTACACGTTTGTGTGGTATTTATGTAGGGCCAACGTTATACCAATGTGTGCATATTCATTGTGTGTGTGCGTGTGTGTGCGTGTGTGTGCGTGTGCGTGCGTGTGTGTGCGCGTGTGTGTGCGTGTGTGTGCGCGTGTGTGTGTGTGCGTGTGTGTGTGTGCGTGTGTGTGTGCGTGTGTGTGCGCGTGTGTGTGCGTGTGTGTGCGTGTGTGCGTGTGCGCGTGTGTGCGCGCACGTGCGTGCGAGAGTGCATGTGTGCGGGTGGTATTTGTGTTGGAAATGCTGGTACAATTGCAATCACCTGTAGAAGTTGAAAACCGTTAATCCAATTATCCATTAATCCTTGCACCAGGCAGGAGCTATCTCATACCATCTTAGACTGAGTTTGATCTGAGGACTTCATCAAATTCTAAGCCTATAAGTGCTGCTGGACAGAGGCCTGAAATAATATACTGCCCTATTTGTTAGGGCAATTATCACATCCACTACTCCACTCAAGGGGTGAACAGTGCGCTGATGGGACAAGCCACTGGGACAGAGCTCCAACACTCATTTGATGTCAGCAGGGAAGCGTCATTAAGTGCAATAAACAAGCTTCTGCAATCAACCAGAGCTGGATACAACAAACAAAGAAGAAGCTCTTCTAGTGATATCGGTGTCCACCGACATGGATAATGTCTGAGGGGAGGACAGTCATGGAATACCCATTTGTCTAACTAGATAACATCTCTGGATTTCAGTTATGTTGGAAGTAAATTATTATTAAAAGTTTGTTTGGCAAACTGCAAAAAAACTGTGTCTTTGGATTTCAACAAATTACCGTGCAGCTATGTCTTCAAATGCTGGACAAATTCAGTGAAATTATATGTAAATAAATTAAATAGCGTACTCATTCTACTTCAGCGAACCAAAGGCGTGAATTTAACTATATATACCTGTATCTACAGCTACAAGTGCGGAAGACTGCCATGACATAGCGGGACTTCTAATTTAAGTCACTCCAGGCGATGTAATTAGTAAAATATACTTATTAATATTTAGTAGTATGCATTGATGAGGTATATACGCCCTATTCTAAATATAGTATACGTATACGTATGGAATACTGTCACGTCGTCCCGTATAGTAGTTGGCAGGTGGTCTAGTTTAAAAAATCATCACACATGGCAGCACCCAGGTAACTTAACAAATCTTGGAGAATATATTTCATTAATTATTTATTATTCTACTTATTTCTCCTGCAGCTAGTTCTACTTATTTTACAGGTTGCTGGTCTTATTAGTAAGTATTGAGTTGTTTAAATCTAAATTTTACTCAAGGCACAGTGGTCACGTGTGGTCAGTGGGCGGGAATAACTGCCACCAACTGCCACAGTCAGTGTGCCAACGTTTAATGTTACAGTAACACCACATGCTGTTTGGGTAAGTTCCAACCTACAGCCGTATATTTATACATTATAAAGCAATACTTTCAATTTATAATTGTACCATGATATGGGAAAGAGAATTGTGCATCCTTCGATGTAAACTGATTTACATGTTTGGGTATAGTTATTTAGTAATGACTTTGATTACAGATAACTAGGAAAATGGGAAGACGGAGACTTAATTGTATGTCGACCTCAGGAGCAGTGTACGGCTGACCAGATCGTGGTAGAGAAGGATTAATGAGGTTTCTGAGGCTGATCACAGCCAGTAGACAGTAGTTGTTTTAATGGCATAGCCATAGAAAGTCTATTTTAATCGTGTTTAGATTCGTTAAATCTAGTATATGTATTACGGAAACTGCCGCCGTATTACGGGAATACAAATATCTGACTACAGAAAATGATACACATTAAACAATTGCTTAATCTATAAATAATACTGCTCGAGATGCCATGAAGAAACTGTCATATTTTTACTTGTTACAATTTATCAACAAATATTTAGTCTACTAAGTTCTACAAAGTCTACGGTGACGTCATCCAATGCTGTGCCTGTGTACAAAGTTACAACTTTGACTGCCAGCAGCCTGCTGATGACTGCTGTGGCACATGGCACGTGGGCATATTATTATGTCTGCATCTGTCAGTCAACAGCAATTACAGCGGCAACAAATATCAGTGTCATTAATGCGCGTCTATACATTAATATAATTTACAGGTGTAGAGTTATATAATGAAATAAATAAATTAAGATAGAACCATTAAATTACATTAAATAGTTATGGTTTTCTGAAAGTTATGAATATCATTATAAAATGTATTAGAAGAATATAAAATGAGTATTATAATTGTTGCAAATGCAATATAAAACTATATCATTATTTTTATTCAAAGGTTTTTATTTGAATACAACAATTTAACTTTGTCAATGACTGTTTGTAATAATTATAATGTTTCTTGCTATGTGTTATAAATTTAGAAGCGGGGCATGTCTGGCCATGCATGCACTTTGACAGCTGTAATTAACACAATGTAACACAATGGATGTTGTTAAACAAGCATCCCTTTGAAGTGCTAACCTACGACCTTAACTGCCGACAGGAGTTACAGTGTAGAAACACAATAATTATGTTGAAACAACGTATATCTACTTTTGATGATTAAATTAGTAACTTCCTGGATTCCCACGCACTGTGAACAGGCTGGGCTTGTCGCTATATCTACTCCAGGGAAAGGTTTGATTGGCAACCTTGTGGACCGGGGAGCGGGGCGGGATGCGACGGGGGGAGGGGGGAGGGGAGAGAGAGGGTGCGACGGGAGGTGGGGATCATTATGGAAATTGTGTTTGTCAGGTAGGCAACCCTGGCATTATGACATTGAATGTATGCATAAGGCATGGGTTGTGCATGTTGATATATCAGGTTACATCCTGAACTGTTAAGCCAGCATATCAGACTCCCACTCCCCCTCAAAATTAGGGGGAGTGGGGAGTCTGATATGCTGAGTGATTAATCACACCAGGAGGTGACTGGAAGACGACAGCCAGACTATTCCCCAGATTTGTGTAGTGGGCTAGACAGTGTCCCAGAGTAAGGCTGCCTACCAATACGGATTTTTCGTAATCATGCTTTAACCCATGCAACCATACAGCCACACAATTACACGATTTTTCATCAGCACGCGCATTTTAAAATAGGTGAAGCTAAACTTTATTTTATATTAGTTAAATACAATTATTCATCGAAATTCGCATTACAGCTCAATAGTTGAAAACTATGATTCGTGTTAAGCCAGATGAGTTTGTCTACCTGGTTTGCAGATTGTAAGAAATACACTCGCTACACATCTTAAGTTATTGATTGTTGAGAATAGCCTCTTTGACAGTCGGTACTTACCTCAATCAGCATACTAAAAATAAAAAGCCGCACCTTTCGTTAACCTTTAACAGAGATCTGATGAAAAATAATGATTTATTTTATATGTTCATAATTGTTAAATCATCGTCACCCCGTTCATTCACCAGTATTTTGTCTGCATCTGTCACCTCTGAGTAACTACAATTAGGACTAATAATTTTACGTTTTCATAACAGGAGACTCTGGGATAGTGAGAAGTCCTTATGCATGGCTAATTGGATGCAATGGTCCTTTGATACACATTCCTCTAGTGACTGCCCTTTTCACACATGGCATTGAGGACTGACCCCTCAGCCAGGCTCCCATACATTCAGTGATGATCACTTAATAGATAACAGTTCTCCCTTTATCATCTGCACAAATCAGGCATTCTTGGCATTCCTTGTAATGCTTGAACACTATCCAGCAGCTTTTAGGAGGAGGGGGTAACGCTTTTTGAGAAACATGGAATACCAGGTTCACATTTTAAAGATGCAATTTTGAGGGGGTTCACATTTTGGAGAAAGGGGATTCACAAAAAGGGGGATTCAATATGCATACCGATACACGCGCATGCATGCACATGCGCACACGCACAATAAATATACATTAACCTTTTTTATTTTTACACATTCATGTAGATAAGATTAATTTTATCAAATAAGTTTGGTTATTTGCAATATAAAGTAATTTCGATGACATCATGATACTTTTGATTACATAACTATTGCGTTTATGGGGTAAGTTGATCGAAAACTTCCATGGTTTTGATTATGATGCACCATAACTATAAGCGAGTGCCATAAACTGTAATCTAGATTACTACAGCATCACTTGTAATCTGGATCGTTTACTTGATAATTGTTTAAACACACAGGAGCTGGGCGCAAACACGTCTTGACTGCCAAGGCAACAGACAAAGAGATGGAACAGGAGGTGAAGATGTGGTTAAAGTTTGCTACGGAGAGGGACGTCGGCCGGAAGGAGAAAGAAGAGAGGAAGCGAACCGAAGTAATCGCGGTGCCATGAAGGCCATTCACGGAAACTATATATAGGACTGGTTTCTTTATCCAATACTGCAATTTGTATTATTTCTATTTGGTGGGTCTCCCACCCATGTGTGGTTGGTCCCCTCATAATAAATTGAGCTTTATATAAAGCTTTTACACAAAAATACACTTGTCTTGTGTTACTATGCAAACTAGCCACGATTCATAGTCAGTCCGTTCAGTTGGTACATCATAAAACGTCACACTTAAAATACTCTTTCCTTGTGTATATAAAGTGAAAACAGTTGCACGTACGTATACCAAGAATGGCCATGTGTTACAATATATCAAATGCGCAGGTGTTATAGGAAATGGGTTGAATTGCGCTAAATTATGGTTAGAACGTAGGTTGTACATTAATGTCAGTTCAACGTTACATTTTCGTTAGAAATGAAACGTTAGGTAAACGTTAAGCAAACGACTGAAATAACGTTAAACTAACGTTTCTGCTAATGTTACAAAAACGTTAGTTTACTGTTACATTCTGGTTAGAAATTAAACGTAGACGAACATTAAACTAACGTTTCTGTAACAGTTACATTAACGTCAGTTTAACGTTACATTTTCGTTAGAAATTAAACGTTAGGTAAACGTTAAGCAAACGACTGAACTAACGTTAAACTAACGTTTCTGTTAATGTTACAAAAACGTTAGTTTACTGTTACATTCTGGTTAGAAATTAAACGTTAAATGAACGTTAAGCTAACGTTTCTGTAACATTTACATTAACGTCAGTTTAACGTTACAATTTCGTTAGAAATTAAACGTTAGTTAAACGTTAAACAAACGACTAAAATAACGTTAAACTAACGTTTCTGCTAACGTTACAAAAACGTTAGTTTACTGTTACATTCTGGTTAGAAATGAAACATTAAATGAAACGTTAGATTAACGTTAAAGAAACGAGCAAAATAACGGTAAACGAACGTTCCCATTCAACGTTAAACTAACGTTTCTGCAACGGTTACATTAACGTTAGTTTAACGTTACATATTTGTTAGATTAACGTTAAAGAAACGAACAAAATAACGTTAAACTAACGTTTGCATTAAACGTTAAATTAACGTTTCTGCAACGGTTACATTAACGTTAGTTTAACGTTTCGTTTTGGTTAGAAATTAAACGTTAGATTAACATTAAAAAAACGAGCAAAATAACGCAAAATTAACGTTTGCATTAAACGTTAAACAAACGTTTCTGCACACGTTACATTAACGTTATATTAACGTTTGCATGCTATCTGGGATGTTACTGTGTCAATGCATTATACTATCTAGTTATACTATGTGATGTCATTCGTGTTATATATCTTCATACTTCCATTTTATCACAGATACTCACTCAGTTGACAAGTATTTTTTAATGCACACCATACCATTCAATTACCACTTTGCCTCATGGTGTTAGATTGTGTAAGTTTATATTGGATTCGTCGCCGTGTTGTCATTTTTATTTGCGTCAAATCTAAAAATGTACAATTATTACATTACCTAATTATAGGTGGTTCTCGAAATAAGCCACCATGCAGGGGTTTCTAGAGAATCTCTGGAGTTTCTTGGTGAAACAATTTTTACGTTCATACTTGTAATATAACTGTAACCAAGTAACCAAATAAACTTAATTTCAATTAAGTTAAATTCAATTGATTTTCCATTGTCACCGAACAAAACATAAATGTAATTTTAATCCCGATCAGTTTCTTATATGATATTTACTTGTCAATGAAAAGTAAAGCCTAACAGAAACGGCAAATATTCAGCCGTAAGCGAGTAAAAAGTTGTATTTTAAATTAAACTAACTTTTAAAACTGTTTTTAATAAAGTGCATGTTGATCATAGGCCGACTTGCTGCCATATTATAATATAATGTCACGTTGGCATTCGATACGTTATTCAATAAATTATACTTTTGCAAAAATTACCAGTAGCCAGGTCCAGCCAGCAAAATAATAAACATAATTTTATGGCACGTTGATAATTACAATTGTTCGTCTTTTGTGCCGTGTTATCTTCATTAACATTCCATATTATGAGAAAATTGTTATATTCATATATGGACTTGAGGAAATTTGAGTGAGATACAGTTGTGTATAGGGCATGTTCTTTACATAAAATTTGTATTTAAAAGATGCACGATCTAAGAATGCAACTTTAATCGAACTTGTATTTCTGGCGAGTATAATATTGATGCACGGGTATATGTAACTGCTTAATTTCTATCAATGTTACAATGAAAATATTCTGGTATGGGCAATGTTGACATACCATTCAAATGTCAACATCACATTCAGATACGCTATATGTATACACTCGCTCGTGTACACATTTGCATCGTACATGCATATGTCTGAAATAAACATTATTATATAATTATTTTGTGTATTATTCATTATTATGTACATAGGTAATGGAACCGTGCGTTGGGTGGGTGGGCGGGGGGCTTTGGAGGGTCAGCCCATCAACGGAGAGAGGATTAGCTAGCCCACAATATTTAGGGAATTAAGATTCATGGATTTTGGAGTGCAATTTGAAGGTTTTGGTCAGCCTTAGGGGGGGGGGGTGCAGATTAATGTTTATGGAGAGCCTAGTTCAATGTATGTGTTTTGGCGAGCCTCAAGGCCTTGCAGTTCCGTCCCCTGAAGTGTAGCGTACTTTCCATCACCTGGAGTCGTCACCCAAAGCACTACCAATATATGCTTCAGTGGCCATGTCCTCCAACATGTAACATCTGTGAAGTATGTAGTTGTCATCATCAGCTCTGGTCTTAGATGGGAACAGCATGTATACATTATATGCTCAAAAGCAAAAAGAACGCTTGGCTTTCTCAAGCGGAACTTGAAGATTGGATCTTTATCCACCAAAGGCACTCATCATACCATCAGTAGAATTTGCTAGCACGGTCTGGGATACCTACACCAAAAAGAACATCAGCAAGGTCGAAGCAGTGCATAAACATGCAGTCAGGTTCTGCCTCTGGAAATTTCACACAACACATCCAATATCAACATCATGCCGACGAGACTAAAATGGCAAACGTTAGAAACAAGGAGGAAGATTGCCCGTCTTACAATGTTTTTCAAGATCTCAAATGGCCTCATAAACATATCTAGCCTAAACCTGACAGCACCAACCAGAAGATCTAGACATCACCACAGCAAGACATTCCAGGTACCATCTTCCAGAACAGACTACAGGGAATTTTCATTCTTTCCCAAGACAACTCCAGATGGGAATTGACTTCCAAAGGCAGTAATGTCAGTTCCCAGCCTTGGCTGCTTCAAGGTTAGGGTTGCTGCCCACTTCAGTCCCCAAAAAGCAAAACCAGCACTCCCCCTGTCCCCTCCCCGAGTCCCCCTCCCCGAGTCCCCCTCCCCGGCCTATCCATATTTCATTATTCCCTTCATCTGTCCAACCCCCACCCCACAAATTAATTTCTTCAACTACAAACTATCTTCTCATATCTATCTCCTGTCTACCTATTCCGATGCGCATCCCCTGCAAATATCAAGAATGATCTTCAAAATGTAGAATTAATTTGATAGGTTGACTGGAAGAAGAAGAAGGGGGGGGGCGCGCAAATCGAGGTTTTTGGAAAGCCTAGCTGAAGGTAAGTGTTTTCGGCGAGCCTCGGGGGGGGGAGGGGCAAATCGAAATTTTGGAAAGACTAAAGCTGGGTTTTGTGAGCATCGGGGGCGGGGTGCAAATCGAGGTTTCTAGTCAGCCTCAATTATTAAGGTGTATGGGTGTTTTTGGCGAGCCTTAAAGGGGGTGCAAGTGGAGGTTTTTGGAGAGCCTCGGCACCCCAGTATTCACAATGTTCCGACGCCAGTGTTATAATAATACAAAGTAACCAACATGCACTGCGCAATGTTGTAAGTAGGCCTAACTTTTGCTTTCGAAAACGCCTGGGCAGAATTCGGCTGCGTCATTCTGGCGCGAAAAGAGATTTCTTTTTTTGATAGTTGTACGTATTTAAAAAAAAAAAACTTTTCTAAACATAATTTTGTTTGCAATCGACCGATGAACTATAACTGGTGCTGTTTAGTAGAAAATCGTTCCATTTACATCATAATCTTATTAATGAAGTTTTGTGCGAATAGTTTGTACCGTTTACAAAATCCAACAGATGGCGCTACGTGATAGTGGAAAAGTTGACTTTGCGCGGGACGCGGGAAATGGCATACACTCGATAAAGGAACGTTTTGTAAATTACAGTGTTCTTTTACTAACGTAACTCACAACTAGCGATGGAACCACGATCAAGTCAAGTGGCAGTGACAACAACTGAAAACTTCATATAAGGTTAGTACGTGTCAATAATTTGATAGTTGCATAATTATCATATAATAATAATAATTTTGTCTGCAAACGTCTCCCTACGCCGACGGCAACAAACGACACTGTCGACAGTCGACATTGAAACTTGTGAAGTGAAGTTGTGCCTGTGGACTGACTTGGCTTTATTCTAGCACTGGATACGCAATTTTAACAGTTTCAAAGTCCTGGACCCCATCCCCAATGTCTCATTTCACACCACAGTTCACAAATACTGAAATAGGGAGGTAAAGAGAACATTTATTTGTTGACATACAAACTTCTAAGTATATTGCCATTATCATTGCCAATGTGGCATTGATTTGGTGGCTCGCTTAATACAGTAATAGGGATTTATGCGATTACATTGCATAACAAGTTTTACGCGAGGCAACCAAGGCAACACTAAAGTCCTAGAGCCAGCCTGCAGGCTAGGTAAACAAGCTGACACTGTACCTTGACCAGGTCAGAGTCCAATAGCCTGAAGGCGTGCCGGCCTTCCCGCGCTTTAGCGTAGTGATACAGTAAAACCTAGTCCGACCATTCAGGACATAAAAGGCCACTGCACCTCCAGCAGCGGCCACATTTGAAATTCCTCGTGTTCAGTTGTTTATCGAATATCGTATCAGTTTTGACTTTGTATTTGCTTAATTTTTGACTTCAATTTTCTGCGCGCTTTCAACATCATTTCTGCGACGGAGATTTGCGAGTCTACAACAAGTCACGTCGAGCGATACAACGAACCTAAGTATATTTTGTGTTGTTCGCATAAGTTAAATTGTCCGGTACCCGTTAATCGTTAGATTAAAATGGCGACTGACCGTTTCACGGGGGGCAATAGAGCTGTGATCGTGGGCGATAGCCATGTTTTCTGGTTAGCGCGGTTTTTGGAGTCGGCCGGTCCATCCTGGGCTTGGCCAGGGGTCTCGGCAGATTTTGCCGTCGACGGTCACGGTTTCAACGTGAAATACGTCGGCCGTCGAGGGGCTACAGTACAATCGTTGCGTTCCGACGAGCACTGGGAGCGTTTTGCTTGTTTGGATCCTCAGGTTGTTCTACTGCACGTAGGCGGTAATGATATCGACACGTCAGGGGGCCTCTGTCCGCAGCAGATCGCATGGGATTTATTAGAGTTTGCCACCGAATTAGTAGCGTTCGGCGTAAGCCACGTCGTTATCGGTCAACTCATTAGACGTGAAGGTTGGCGACATTTGTCGCCAGCCGAGGGGGCCGCGCGTGCCGCGAGCGTAAACGAGATAGTTAAGGCCGAGTGCGAGCAATGCCACCAAGTCTCGTTTTGGAAGCATAAGGGTTTTATGAATCCGCAGGACCGGGTATTTCGTGAAGATGGGGTTCATTTAAACGATTTGGGGAACTACAAGTTATTCAGGAGTTACCGGGGGGCAATTCTCAGGGCAGCCAAATGGCTCTAGTTTCGAATTCAGCGGGCGATAAATGGGGCAGGGCAGCAGGCTGCTATCCAACCTCTACCCAATAAACGCAGGAAGGCAGTAGATGGAGTAAAGATCCATAGGCATAGCATAAGTGAATTTTTATGGTACGTTCGTCAGTCACGTTGTAAACTTAATTCAAGTGTTTAAGCTTTACACGAGACTTGGCTGCATTGCAGCTATGTTCAATCAAGTTTTTATTATTTATTATTATCACTATCCAGACAGCACATGGTATAATACGGTTTGGAAGGGATGTTAGCCATTCTTTAGACAGGGGTCTGTGTCACGGGTGCAGACCACTGCTGGCAAATGATTAGATGCCAGCAGTTGGGATTATGGCATGTAGGTGTGTGGTTAGACAAGTTTTGTCGCGACAGGTGGTGTTGTCTGGAAGGCAGCCTTTTGGCTGCTTCTTCAGCAGCAGGTTTGGTTTATATGTTGTATGCAGTTCATCTTTGTGGCAGGCAGTAACGTCTCGAAGGCAGTTCGAAGGACTGGCTGTTTGTTTACCAACAATGTTCGTTTAAAATGTACATGTATCTAGTTCAAAGTTTGTGACAGGTGGTGGTGCCTCAAGCGTAGATTACACAGCTAAATTACTTATCCATAATGCTGGTGTAAATGTATATATTTCTAAGTTGTGACAGGTGGTGGTGCCTCGGGTGTAGATAACTCGCCTAATGGTTAACCAGCAGTGTTTGTTACCATGTACCTAGTTCAAGTTTTATTGCGGACGCTGTTGGCGGTAGACTTCACTATTGAATGTGTTTCCCAACCAGGTTGGTTTATGATATGTATCTTTATGGCAGGTGGTGGCGCGTCAAAGTGTAGACTGCATGGCTGTTTATTTACCAACCAGGTTGGTTTATGATATGTATCTTTATGGCAGGTGGTGGTGCATCAAAGTGTAGACTGCATGACTGTTTATTTACCAACCAGGTTGGTTTATGATATGTATCTTTATGGCAGGTGGTGGCGCGTCAAAGTGTAGACTGCATGGCTGTTTATTTACCAACCAGGTTGGTTTATGATATGTATCTTTATGGCAGGTGGTGGTGCGTCAAAGTGTAGACTGCATGGCTGTTTATTTACCAACCAGGTTGGTTTATGATATGTATCTTTATGGCAGGTGGTGGTGCGTCAAGACTATTGACTGATTATTTACCAACTAGTTTGGTGTTTTGTTATACATACCTCGATCTTCATCATGCCAGGCAGTGCTTTCTGGAGCATCATATGGAATCTTACCGATAGGTTACGACCAGCCAATCATTTATCGCTCCAGTCAAGATGGCCTCAAAATTTATTTAATGCAGTTTCCTATTTTTAGGTGGTGACAGCTGCATTTCTTCACAGTGCCTCATCAATAGGTGCACGATTGATTGATTGTTAGCATATGGTGTGTTGCTAGCATGATGACCATATATTTGGAGCTGAATTACTTGTTCCTGGGCATACACTGAGACGAACGGCCAGCTTGGCACCTGGTATTTTGGCCCTGCCAGCTTGGCGTTCGGTCCAGATAGCCCCCTGTCAGTGTGACGACCTGGCCAGCTTGGCGTATCTGGGCAGTGCAGCCATATGATGGCGTTCTGGCCGGGCAGTGCAGCCATATGATGGCGTTCTGGCCCTGACGGACCAGCTTGGCAGTTCGATCCAGATGGCCAGTACGGCGGTTTTGGCCTTGTCAGCCAGCCGGCTTTTTGGCGTTCTTGTGTTGTTTTTTTACAGTGACAATTGGCGGTGTCAAACTGCAGATCATTGCTATTCCATTTCAGTTTTGGGGAGCTGCAATGATAGAGCAGATTCCTAGCTAGTTTCTCTTTAAGTTTAACGAGCCTATCTGTTTCAATAGGTGGCGACATGTGCCTGATGATGTTGCATGACTTGAATTAAACATTTCAATCAGTGCACCACCAAAAGTTCATAGTCCATTGGAAATGTTTTTACTCGGAGGCAGGCTACATTTGCATCAAATAACCCGTGCCGCACCGGCAATGCATAATTGTTACAGGATGGCTCCGAAACGGGCACGAAGCCAGAGTTTAACTCGTCCGGGTGCTGCCATAGTGGAACCGACTCGGACTCGCAGTCGGACAGCGGCACCGATGACAGGGGATCATCCACCGACGGGCCAGCAGCCACCGGTGACTCGAGGTCGACCTCGGACACGTGCCGGACGACCGGGGGCGGGGCGAAGCCATCTATCAGGAGCGTGGCCTGATGTTGGCCCAACGACAACGGATCGTTCGATGCTGATCCAACAGCCATTGCCAGCTCGGGGACGACCACGGACACGCGCAGGTTTGTCGGCGGCAGCGCGAAGCCAACAGTCAGGAGTGCAAACTGACGCTGGATACTCAGCTACTCGTGACACTGATCTGTGGGACGCAACAGCAGCGCCACTGTTGGAGAGCGAGGCAGCAACCGTAGCTCGTCGCCGATGGGAAGAGGCAATGGAGGATCGGGTACAGCAGTCGAACAATTTATTGCAGCAAATGCATCAAATGTTAACAGAACAGCGTAAAGACCCGATAGGACTTACCTCTGATGACCATGTTGTTGGTGAATGTGTCACAGTTTCTCCACAGCTGACCCATGTGACGGCCTTGGGTCAACCTGTGGGAAACGTAGCTCTTACAGAGTCTGCCCTGCCCAGAGTGACGGCCTCTGGGTTGGCTACTCCGTGGCCATCTTCAGATGGCTTTGAAACAGGTGTTGGGGGGGTATTGGATAGGCTCCCTATAGGAACGCAAGACAGAGTTAGAGCGTTCACTTCCTCTGCCGTTTCATTACATGCACATGTCTCTGATAAAACTAGAGCACTGGTTTGGGCGGGCGAATTTGTGGAGCTAGCTACCCTACTTCCCCAAAGAAAAGCAGTTTCACAGGAATTAGCTTTGGGACTCCAGGGGGCAGAAGACGGGACCTCAGTGGTGTGCATAGAACCCAAGGCCAAGCCAGCAATCACCTCTTTCCCTCTGTGGTCCAAGGCATTTCAAATTTACATGTCCATTTATCTCTCGCAACCTGTCCACTATCACGAAGCCCCACCAATGCTAAAATACATACAGACAATCAGGGATCTCTCAGAGCGGGGTTACAATTGGCAGGTTTATGATGAGTCTTTCAGGTCCTTCCGTGTACTACACAATTGGGGATGGGACACTGTCGAATCCGAGCTTTGGCTGCAAGCAAGCAGAACTGTAAGCATGCCGTTCGGGGGGGCCCCCTTTCATGGCAAGGGAGGAGCCCGCCGGCCGGCACAAAGTTCCAACCCCTGTTTCACGTATAACAAGGGCCTGCACTGTGACAGTCGCAAATGTCGCTACCAGCACAAATGCAAGCGATGTGGGGCAGGCCACCCAGTTACCCAGTGTCCGCGAATCCAATATAGACAGACCAGTACTGCCGGGTTGCCAGCAATTACCTCACGCATTAACCCCAGACAATAAACACAATCTCCTGCCGTCACCTGTTTCCCCAGCAGTACTACAGCTCATGTTGCAAGGTTATGATAGCAATCTATCCCACTACCTTATCCACGGCTTTACCTATGGTTTTCGTTTAGGTTGTCTTAACACACCAGTTCAATCACAAACATTGACTAAAAATTTGAAATCTGCATTCGAGTATCCAGAAGTAATAGACGCAAAGATTAAGAAAGAATTGAAATTAGGTCGTATTATTGGGCCATGCAACGTTCCACCTAATGTTCCCAACTTTAGGGTGTCCCCGCTCGGAGTTGTAGCTAAAAAGACACCTGGTGAGTATCGAGTGATTCATCACTTATCTTATCCAGGGGGATCGTCAGTGAATGATGGTATTCCACATGAATTCTCTTCAGTACAGTATGCGACGGTACAGGACGCTATTACCTTCATCAAGAAGTCCCCGTGCCCAATTTTTTTGGGTAAGGTAGACATCGAAGCGGCATTCCGCATAATCCCAGTTTCACCACAGGACACGCCATTGTTAGGTTTTCAGTGGAGAGGGAAATTCTATATGGACGCTGTTCTCCCTATGGGTTGCGCTAGTTCCTGTTCTATTTTCGAATCTTTCAGTACAGCCTTAGAATGGGTAGCTAGGTCTAAGTTGAATGTATCGGGAATGGTCCATTATATCGATGATTTCTTGTTCCTCGCAGATTCTTCTGAAAAATGTGCAGCTGACATGAATGCTTTCTTTTCGCTATGTAGGCAGATGGGTGTCCCCTTAGCGCAGGAGAAGACACAGGGTCCCGCTACTACACTCCCCTTTTTAGGCATCACGTTGGACACAGTCAGGTTGGAAGCCAGACTCCCGGAGGATAAGTTGGCGAAATGTAAGTCGCTTGTAGCTGAATTCTTAGCAAGGCAGAAAGTCACTCTCCAGCATCTTCAATCTCTCATTGGCGTATTGGGGCACGCATGCTCGGTGGTCGTAGCGGGAAGATGTTTCTTAAGGCGCCTCATCGATTTAACTGTAGGCTTGACCAGACCACACCATCATGTAAGGCTTACTGAGCAAGTCAAACTCGACCTGAAAGTGTGGGAATATTTCTTGAGAGATTTTAATGGTAGAGCATTCTTCCTGAATGACAAGTTTCACGCAGGTGATTGTTTGGAGCTGTATACCGATGCATCAGGTAGGGTAGGTTATGGGGCAGTGTATGACAAGGAATGGTTCTGGGGAACCTGGCCTCCCTCTTGGTATTCCCTCAACATTGCAGTGTTAGAGTTGTTCCCTATCGTTGCCGCAGTCGAAGTCTGGGGGGAAGAATGGGCAAACCGGAGTGTTTGCTTTTTCACTGACAATGAGGCGCTTGTACCAGTAATCAATAAGCAGACATCCCGTGAACCCCATCTTATGGCTCTACTTCGTAGAATGGTTCTCACATGTCTGAGGTTCAACATCAACTTCATGGCATGTCATGTGCCAGGTCGCGTCAACGTGCTGGCAGATAGATTGTCACGCGGTCAAGTAGCCGATTTCAGATCGTTGGCGCCATGGGCAGCTACCATGCCAATTGACCTGCCATATCACATCTCCCCGCACAGTTATAACAATATATGAATGTGGGTCTTGTCACGGGCGAGATCTTCAAAATTGGTGGTATATGTGTGTGTATATATTAGAGGTCTTTATAAATTCAAGTTACGAGGTGGGGTGGTCACATGTTCGGGTGACCTTGTGGCGGAATGGCCCCACCTCTCTCTAGGATGTGGTAATAGTTAGTAGTTTTAATCGTCTAAATGTCTGGGAGGCGTCTTTTTAATAGTTCTGGTGTATTACCATAATTTAAGTATGGTATTCTATAATGTGGGCCTTGTTTTTAGAATGTATAGATAAAATAAATGGGGCAATGTTTAAGACCTCAAATGGCCCACATTTGATTGTATTGTGTTTTAGCTAACAACTCATCCAATTATCGGGTGAATATTAAATAAATGTCAGAAGGTTATTCTGGCCACATTTCTTCCATATCTGGTGTTGTCTTGTTGCATTGCGTAAAGGGATTTATGCGATTACATTGCATAACAAGTTTTACGCGAGGCAACCAAGGCAACACTAAAGTCCTAGAGCCAGCCTGCAGGCTAGGTAAACAAGCTGACACTGTACCTTGACCAGGTCAGAGTCCAATAGCCTGAAGGCGTGCCGGCCTTCCCGCGCTTTAGCGTAGTGATACAGTAAAACCTAGTCCGACCATTCAGGACATAAAAGGCCACTGCACCTCCAGCAGCGGCCACATTTGAAATTCCTCGTGTTCAGTTGTTTATCGAATATCGTATCAGTTTTGACTCCACCTCCCTCCCCTCCTGCCATAAGACTAGTTATAAGTATGTATGGGATTTTCACAACACGCACATGTGTTAATTTTAGCTTTGCTGACGCTTTTCCCTGTTTCTAAATGGTACACGAGGTTTTGCCTTAAAGCTTTTTCCTCCTTCAAGTGTACGCAGGGTTTTTAGGGCGGTAATTAAAATAGGATTAATAAACGGTGTGGCGGAAGGCGGAATGGCCCCACCTCTCTCTAGGATGTGGTAATAGTTAGTAGTTTTAATCGTCTAAATGTCTGGGAGGCGTCTTTTTAATAGTTCTGGTGTATTACCATAATTTAAGTATGGTATTCTATAATGTGGGCCTTGTTTTTAGAATGTATAGATAAAATAAATGGGGCAATGTTTAAGACCTCAAATGGCCCACATTTGATTGTATTGTGTTTTAGCTAACAACTCATCCAATTATCGGGTGAATATTAAATAAATGTCAGAAGGTTATTCTGGCCACATTTCTTCCATATCTGGTGTTGTCTTGTTGCATTGCGTAAATATGCTTTTGTAATTTTGAACATCGCTTTTATAGAAGAGTAGTTATGATCATTTGAGTATTTATAATGTGGTGTTTTTGTTGGACAGGTTCTGTAAGATTAAATCCCTTAATCAAGTTGTTGCTACTATTGCTAGGTCTAGACTCTAGAAATAGGAGCAAACGGCGCCGAAATGGGCATTTTTCTAGATAATTAAAAACGTTATTCATTACTCATAAAATACTTAACATAGTGCCATCAGATTTGGCAGAGTGTATACTCATTGTAAACTGTATGCACACATATGGTCAGTTCAGTGATTTATAACTAATTAATTAATGTTAATTATCATAATTAATTTTCAAAACAGACATGTCACATGATCATGCATTTTGTTATGATGGTATAGTTGTATTGAATGTATTCCTTACTAAAAATTGTTACAATTAACACAACACTCATATATAATAATATTTATTATTAGCTAAGTATATGTTCATTGTATTTTTAACTGAATTAATAATGATTATGTTTGTATTTATTAGTTCAGGGCTATTTCAGATTGGAGGGAGGCAAGGCGGGAGGCACATATATTATTAATATAATATGTGATGGTGTCCAGTGTATTAATGTAGTAATACATATATATATATATTATATATATTATATATATATATACATTATATATATTTATATACATGTATATATATATGAACTTTCGATAAAACAAAGGCTTACTTATCCACTTGCCATCTGGAGTAAATTATCTGTGTGGCAGTCTTGTTAAATCTTGTTTATATACGTATGTAATGTAATATATAATTATTGATGGATGTCATATATATATATATATATATATATATAAAATAATAGTGTGTACTATGCATTTGAGTTAATTAATTATGCATTTTTTTCCTGAATAAAATCAAACTTTTAGATACTGATCAACATCTTGTATTGACATTGCAACATTTGATGCAAGAACAGATGGCAAGAAACGGTAGCAACGTCAGATTGAAGCCAAACATCTCTTACAAACTGTATAATTGGCTGAATTTTAAATGAAGCGTGAGTGTGCGGAAACTAATTTTTAAACACCCGAAGATGGCCGAGTTCATCGCCCGAGGAGACATAACATCGTTTTCATTGAAATGTCAACTTCGCTGGTTAATATCTCAATAACAACTATCATGGCAATAAATGAAAAATGGTTCCCATGTGAATATTTTATTATGTTTTCATACAGTGTAAGTTTTATGTAACAATTTAGCCTATCAACTGAGATAATATGATGTTTTAACAAGTTGGTAGAATGACCAACGAGTCACGTGACAACAAATACAACATTTATATCCACAATTTCATACATGCCGAACACGGTCTCTGAGTCTGACTGATGTGATGTCATGATATGAGTTACAGTACACAAGTTTACTAAGTCTAAGAATTGGGACACATTTTTGGGAAACAATTGCACGTGATTTTTCTGTTTTCAACAAGGCATTTTCAGCTCTGCTTACCACGGACTGCGTAATGGGTAGAACACATACTGGACTCTAAGTCTACAGACTACACTACAGATTTTGGGTTCTGATCCTCTTCT
The DNA here is from genome assembly GCA_963995525.1 of Escarpia spicata. Lineage (NCBI taxonomy): Eukaryota > Metazoa > Annelida > Polychaeta > Sabellida > Siboglinidae > Escarpia > Escarpia spicata. Next base: position 44,631,692 of record OZ023205.1, on the reverse strand, counting down.
TGCCGTTTCGAACCTTGGGCTAGTTCATTCAGATTACTCTGTCATTAACTTGTCCCCATTGAATTATATCATTGATAGAGCTGTTGTTTCTTCTTCCTCAGTTGTCTTCTTCAGCAAATCACCTAACTTCTCGGATTTCCAGCGAGCGTATCTTGAAGGCGTGTCTCACTTTGACAACATACTTTTTAGCACTCATGAAGATGTGGACCTATCTCAATCTTGCGTCCAGCTACTGTGATGTTTGTTATGAGCAAACCAGACGAACACCTCACTGGCAATGGTAGTGAGCTTGGTCTTACTCTCCGCAGTCTAAGCGCATGGAGATCTCTTACTGAACTTATGCTTTGGTAGGCCTTTGGTTTTCTCGGTGCGAAACATTTGCCCAATTCCTACTTTCCAAGGGATAAGAAAATATTCTCTGCTTCACAAGAGCCATGGCAGGCAGACTGATGTTTAGGATTGTTTCCCTTCTTTTCAAATTCGCCGACTGACAACCTCTTGAATAATACATCACTTTCATGCTTTTGGGTGTTTGCAAATGAAAAGCGAAGGTCGATATTCATGAAGTCCTATGTTTGCTGTTCAGCCATAACTAGGTAATGTATTATCTCTTGATAGTAGGATCCGATATGTCATTCAAATGGATGCTGTGGTCTGGTACTGGTTCGATATAAATCCATTTGAAGCACACACCAATTTGCCATTAGTGAAACATATGCATAAAAACTAAATTTTTATGAATGAATGCATGCTAAACTTAACACATGGAAATTCTGCTGCTGGTGCCACCTTGCAGATAGTTGTTAGGTCATTCATAGTGCGTGTGTGCATTTAGCTGCAATGTGTTATGTTCTTGTCATGTGTCGATGTTACATTGGTCATTTTGGTAGATATGTTGAATATGTGTCTTTGATAATTGTTGCCTGATGCCAGTTTTGATATTCTAACAGACGTGCACTCAATCTTTTACACTTGCACACTAGGAATGACAGTGTTCGAAATTAAGGCCTTTAAATCCATCTTGCCGATTCAATTCGTCAAAATGTTCAAGTTATCGGCCTGACACTGCCAGTTCACAAACGCCACCAGTGTATCTCAGCGGATATGGCCAGGCTGCATCCGGCTACGCTGCATATGCGACACGTGTGACTGCCTTAGCTGTGTATCTACTTTTGTACTGGCTGTAACAGTGACTGCTTGTTCAAGTGGAATGGGTTGTCTTGTGTAAGTTCTGTAGCTTTATTACAGCACAAACTGTAACAGACTCCTTGAAAGATTTATGAAGGCATGCTTGGCACTTCAGTTGCTCAAGATAGAATGCCTCAAGTGCCAGCCAACATGCCCTTCAAACAACAACTCGTGTAAAACGTACACAAGTGTGTATAATGTTGCTCACTGCAGAACTGCTGATGTTGACTCTGTCTGTTTAATCAAGGTATTTTAAGTTCAGTTGTAGCTTCATTGAATTAAAGAGTAATTAGTCTTCCAAACTCAAACTTCTGACTTTCCAATCGCAGTAGTAACCTTTGTAGAGCACTTGCCAGAATGGAAAACACATGTAAGCACAATGACATGTACGGCAGTAACTGTAACAGATAAATACATATATAGATGACAAGTGGTAGAAGGCATACTCCTAAATTCAGAATGAAAATAATCTAAAATCGATCACACAAGATTGTGATCGATTCGTTGATTGAAAGCATGATGAGATCGATTAATCGAAACAACACTACATTAGAAGGTTATTTCACATTCTCAAATTCCTTGTCCTTCTTGACGCGTTTAGCATTTCCAAAGACAGGCGTGCTCGTCCCATTCATGAATTTGCTGATATTTCTGCATGAATCCTGGCAGAATTACACAACTTGTTGGTAGCGTAGTATTCGTGTCCAAGATGTGAACCATCTTCAATCGTGCAACGCAGAGGACAATTAATCAGCTTGTCGGTGAGACCAAGTCCCTTACATTCAGTGACAGACTGCTGTTTCTAAGTCTTGCAGAATAGATCTCAATAGATGGTTTGATGTGCCTTGTTTGTTGAGAAAGCGACACATTTCTTTGAAACAATTGGTTAGACTTCTTGTCAACACTGCAGCCAAGCCCTTGATGCCGTCCGGTCCGGACAAGTCTCTTAGGACCAGGATCCGGATTTAGCACTAGCTGGCTGCCAAATAACCCTGCCTCTGCCTCCTTCATCGCTGTTTTAGTAGTCTCTGCACTTCCAGGTAACCCACGGCTCCAGGATGCTGAAGTTCAAAGAGATTAAATCGTTCATCTAAATGATCTAATAACATTAGGATGCATGTTCCTCATTAAATTTGATTCAGTTGATGCACAGTGTACTGCAGATTCCTTACTTCAATAGCTGATGTCAGCAAGAATCTCTTTGAATACTGACAGTGTGTCTTGAGTACAGGTCGTGCAAATTTCACTGACTTCAAGAACCCATAATTTTCCGTCTTTGTTACAGGCTTTGAATACATAATGTATTTTGCCAGCTTTGGTTGTTTCATCATTCATGAGACACCTGTGGTCTTTCCGTGACAAATCCATTCAACTTGTGCCTGAGGAAGTGAAAGTCTCTGAATGTTCATTGCTAGCACTGTGCTCATGCTAGGTACTCTTGTCGGTTCTCTGCCAACTAATGTCGGAACGGCCTTCATTTTAAAACAAATTTTGGATGCAGTTTCATTGTCTAATAATTCATACGCACACATCTGCACATCATTGGTAAATCGTCTCGATATTTCGTCATAAGTTGAGAAGAGTTTATTGTTGTCAGTGAGATTCCTAAGCCATTCGTTCACTGCAGTTAATAAGGCGCTTCTTAATCACTGGGTCTCGATCCTAAATTGGGTCACCAAGCCATTTTGAGTGGGTCGCTAGGAATCTCCAGTGACTGTCTGAACTTTCCTTTATTGTACTGCCTCTACATGTACGAGATACGCACGTAAAGAATAATGTCAAATGTTGCATGAAATTGAAATACTGCGTGAAGTAATAGGCCTAGGAGCCTATCAATAGTATCACAAATTATTCCATGTGCTCAATAATCAAGGCTAAGTATGCACTGGACGATAATTGTTTTGGATTCATTTGATATCAAAACCTTCAAAGAACACATTCACAGACAAGTAGCTTTGTAATGATCCTGTTGAGGCACAGCGTATTGTAGCTGATTATAGTATCCTTATCATATCACTGGTATCAGTGTATTGTATCTGATTATAATATCCTTATCATATCACTGGTATCAGTGTATTGTATCTGATTATAGTATCCTTATTATATCACTGGTATAGGTGTATTGTAGCTGATTATAGTATCCTTATCATATCACTGGTATCAGTGGTAAGCATTATGAAGAAAATTGATAATATATACTACAAACGGTGTCGACAGATATTATCGTATGATCTTCCCGACTTTGTCAGCCTTCTTTGTATCGATTTGCAAGGGGTGTCCTCTTTCTACGTCGTGTGTGTGTGTGTGTTTTATAATAATGCATTAAAAAAATTCCATCTTCTGTGAATAGGGCCCGAAGTTATAAAGCCGTACTCGGTGCAAGGTGCTCAGAATTTCATGCTCAAGCCTCGATCGCTTTCACATCATACTCACGGAGGTCATAAAACTTTCTGAGCAGGAAATAATTCTCAGATTGAGCATGAAATGTCTAAATCCTGAGTATGCTATATAGCACGCTCAACACCGTACTCAGACAATCAAAAATCTTGGCTGCTCACCTTCGACAATTTCATAGGCAGATTCGAGATGGTAATGTTAGGCGTCCGCGTTTTCTCAAAGATAGGTAAAACTCTTTAGAGGAATTACCAGAGGATGAAGTATTTAAAAATGCCGTTTTCATCCAGGCACACATTTGTACATACTAGAAATAATTCCGAACATAGCTACCAAGACGCAGCGCAACAACCCTCTGCCAGCGTTGTTACAGTTGTTGGTATGCCTGCGTTTATGGCCACAGGGGCCATTCACACAATCATCGGCGACGCGATGGAAATTTCGCGATCGACCGCAGGTCGCTGCATCGGAAGAGTATCAACGGTTGATATGTGCCGCATCCAGGCAATTTATTCGTTTCCCCACTGGCCAGCGTGCACTCGATGCAAAGAAAGCATTTGCCAGAATTGCAGGTAAGCAACAACATAAAACGGAGTTATCCCAGAATGTGAGAATGCCGCCATCTGTTAGATAAATATTATTTACGTTTCATTACAATCTGCAGCATGCATGGTAGACACGGTACACAGATATATTGCAATTTACGGTTATATGGTTTAAGCCAAGTGTAAGGGTAAGATATATTAGCTCGGCGGTAGAACATTTGATCATCAATCTTACGATTGCCGGATCATTACCCAGAGGTGTCGGTTTTTGGTAATCAAAATATTTAGTTATTATTTTTTTATTTAAATGTTTTTATCTTAAACATTTTCGTTGAATCAAGTGTAAATTTGGTGTAAACAGGGAAGGTGCGAATGGACACTTTTGCTATGGCTCAACTTACAGACCTGCAAGACGATTGATCTATATAGGGCCTATTGTATGTGTGGAATTTTTGTCTTAAAGAAAATGTTAATATTGTTAAAAATCCATGTCATGTAATTGTGGGATTCCCGGATGTCCTTAGCTGCATCGATGGCACGCTCATGCGCTTCAAATGACAACTTAAAAATGAGGCCGACTACATTAACAGAAAGAGTTACCAGTCCCTGAATGTGCAGGTAAAGAAAAAACTGTTGTAAAAAAGAATTATATATTTAATAACTGCACAGCAATACAGTTTTTATTGAAACCCTAGTAATCACAACATTCTATGTACAAAGAATAAATTAATATGTGCAAAGGAAAGCATTAAATAGGTCGTTTACTCACTGCCATTAACAAACTTCATCTTCACATAAATAACATTTAATAAAACTTAAGGCCGGCGGTCACCAACCGATTTGTGTAGTTTAGTCGGCGACAAATCGTGTATCAGGGTGTCGGCAGGTGTTGCCGACTAAGGAAAATGCAGTGTCCGGAGTTCTTACGACAAAAGACAAGGCCTTAGTTGGTCAGTCGTTCAGAGGGGGAGATGGGAGCACGATATCGGGTCGTTTGCATCTCAATTGCAGGCATGAACAGATCGAGTAGGAACATGAAAACCTCTGATGTCATCCGTAAGAAATTACGGTATACGTCTATAGAATTTTTCTGTAGCCCCTATACAGCTGTACAAGATTATCATGTGCTCCATGCTGCTCACGGGCGAGCAGATGAGCCTTGACACACTGCTTGCGTTTACGGTTTTGTCTTGCCTTTTCCTTTCTTCTGCGCTGTAGAATTCGTGAGTCGTTTTTGACAGACGCTGGATTATTCAGCATAAACTTGACATTGACATCACGTGTCGTATCCCGTAATGCTTTTGGATCAATGCAAACTTGAAGTATGGTGGCCGACATTGGCTGTTGTTACACCTCCCTCCGAGTATATTGAACATCATATACGTAGAAACAATAACACTGAAAGTCAGAATGAATTACGTTTGTATGACATAACCGTTGTCCGATTAGTTAACATTAAAAGTGAACTTTAATTAAATGTCTGAACAGCCATAAGTGTACATAATTCTGACTAGTAGAAGTAATGCACTTTACAAGTCTAGACGCTTTGGTGGTTTCACCGTTCCCCCGACCAAGTCACCCTTTCAGGTGCCGCTGGTTCAGAGAGTGAAGATGTCTCTCTAGCAGGACGTGAAGCACTCTTCGCTGGTGTAGCTGTCAGCTGCATCTCAGCAGCGGGTGTCGCGAGGACAGCAGTTGTAGCGAAGTGTGCAGGCAGTGTCCGCTGACCGTCGGAGTCGTCACCAGCGCGAGACCTGTCGTCTGCACCAGCGCTCTACGGTTGCGACACACAGTGCCGAGGTCGGTCTTTACCAAGTACGATCGCGGCTCAGGTGTTCGACTCACAACTAGACCTTGGCGATTTTCGTCTCGGATCCAAACTGGATCGCCTGGCTGTAGCGTCGGCCAGTCGCGCGCTTTGTGTCGCAAGTTGAAGGTGAGCTGCTGGTCGGAACAACGCAAGCTCTCCTTCTTTTGTAGCTCTCCGACGACATGTCGTCAAGACGTTTGCTCTCGATCCACCGCGAGTAGTAGTCGATCACGATGAGACTCACTTTCCCACGGAGTTCGAACAAGTCCATCGCAAGCCTCTCCCAAGGACGAGATGGGAATGATGAAGTCATCAATGGTTCAGTTGGCACCGGTCGATCTTTCGCACACGTTACGCACTTTGAGACCATTGCCTCGATCATCGTCGACAGACCCAGCTACCACACAGATGCACGCGCTCTGGCCAGACATTTCGTTATGCCTTGATGCCCTTGGTGGAGACAGTCAAGGACGTCCAGTCTCAATGCTCGAGGAATGACGATGCGTTCATCATTTAGGAGAATGTCATCAACGATCGCCAGATGGTTCCTGGTCTCCCAGTATTGGCGTAGTAGCGGCTGGTTGGGCATATATGCAGGCCACCCATGACGACAGTATTCTCGGATTTTACTGCATTCCTCGTTTACTTGATGCTCGTCGACTATTTCCCGTAGGCGTTTGTTCGTTGCCGGGAGAATGTTCATTGTCTGTTGTGCGAACGCTTCGACTTCTGCGACAAACAGTTTGTCCTCTGATGCGGGCGCTTCTAAGGCGCACGCGAGAGTGCATCGGCTGTTGTTTGATGCTTTCCTGGCACGTACCGGACGTACGGTGCGAATCGCATCAGCCGTAGGCGAAACCTTTGTATCCTGGGCGGCATTTTGCATAGTTCGGTGGTGTTCAACAATGGCATTATGGCACTCGATCTGCCTCGAGTGTGAGCCGTAACCCAAGCACGTACTCGCTGAACTGTTCACATGCCCAAGTCGCTGCCAAGTCAGTAGCAGGACCGCTCCAATGCCTGTCGCTGAGGCGTCTGCTGCAATGATTGTGGGTCGTAGTGGGCGAGTGTTTCCGGCGCGACCAGGGCGTCTTTCACTCGCTGGAATGACTTATCCTGTGCGTCACCCCACAACCAGACATTGTCGCTGCGCAATAGTTGGCGTAGCGACTCATTACACTCAGCCAGCCCTGGGATGAACTTTCCCATCTGATTTACCATGCCCACGAAACGTTGCAGTTCTTTGACCGTCGTTGGAGTCGGGAAGTTTGTGACTGCTGTCGTTTTCGGCGGGTCGTGCTGAATGCCGAAGCCATCGACAATGTGACCAAGGAACGTTATAGAGCTTCTGGAGAACTCGCACTTGTTTGCGTTCAGTGTGAGCCCAGCCTCCTGAAGGCGACCCAGAACGGCTCTCACACGTTTGCTATGCTGTGTTTGATCTGTGGCGTGAATGAGAATGTCGTCCATGTGACAGATGATCCCCCTCGAGTCCTTCCAGATAGACATTGTTCGTTGGAAAATCTCCGGAGCGGAGCTGATCCCAAATGGTAGCCGGTTGAAGCAGTAGCGACCATTTGGTGTGATGAAAGTCGTCAGCAGCCGCGACTCGTCGTCAAGCGGAAGCTGCCAGAAGCCGCTTTTGGTGTCAAGCTTCGAGAAGATTTTGGTGCTGCCCAACTTTGCAAGGCTTTCGTCCACTGATGACATCGGGTGTATCTCTCGCTGTACTGACTTGTTCAGTTGCGTCAGATCTACGCTGATCCACACGGAGCCGTTTGCCATCTGGACAGGAACCATGCCGGAGCACCATATTGTCGGCATGGTCACCGCCGATTTGATCTCCTGTCGCACCATCGACTCAATCTCAGATTTTATTTGTGGAAATAGAGGATGAGCGACGTTCCTTGCAGTATACAAACAGACTGGTGTGGCGTCTGCGCACGGTGTGATGTGATGTTCGGTTCTCAGTTTACCGATGCCTTTGAAGAGAGCTGTACCCGGCACGGTAGTTTGGTTTCTGAATCGTTGTTTCTTGGACGTTGTCGACACGCGCGACCAAGTGAAGACCGACATACGCTCGCCGACTGAGTAGAGAATACTCTTGGTTTCTAATGACGTACACCAGTTCATCAAGTGATTTGTTACGATAGTGCAGTTTTGCCTTGATCACTCCCATTACTGGTAGAAGTGTGCCACCCGGACCACGTAGTGCTTGCTTTGTCGGTAGCAGCTTTTCTGTATTAAGCCACGCCTCTTGATCGCTGACCACAGAGACAGCTGCACCCGTGTCTAGTTTGAACTTTGTGGCGTGACCATTGACCTCCACCTCAGCTGACCAGTGTTCTGTGTCGTCTAGTGCCCCAAGATAACCGAGGTACGGTAAGTCGACACACGAGCTGTAGCACTTCGTTGACCCAGTATGACAGTTGTTTGACACCCCGACAGACAGAGTGGAAGTGTCCTTTCTTTTGGCAATTGCAACAAATGGCTTCTCTTGCAGGGCATTGTTGTCGATCGTGTCGACTGCGGCCACACCATTTGCATGTGTTGTGTGTGCCTGTTGTAGCAGAATTAATTTCTGTGTTGTAGTTCTTAGGTTTGTGCTTTGTACCGGCTTTGAGATGGTTTACTGGGTCTGCCGGTTTGACAAAATCAACAGTTTTGCTAGCGACAGTGTTCTCTCTAACAAATTCTCTATTTTGTTTTCTTGCCTCTGCCTGTTTGCTAATTTCTGTTGCTTTTTTTCAGCGACAGATCGGACTTCCCTTGTAGTGTATCAGATAAAGCATCACTGAACACGCCTGCGACGATTAGATCCTCTCGCAGATTGCCGTAGTCACAAAATTCTGACAGCTTGTACAAGTCTTGTATGAAGGTGTCAATCGATTCATTCGGTGATTGAGTTCTTTTATTGAACCTCGCTTGCTCACAAATGACGTTTCGTCTTACCTTGAAGTATTCGTTCAGCGCCATCTTCATATCGTATGCACACTCCCCCATATTGTAGAGTAGGATGCTGACTTGATCTGCATTCGGCTTATTTTTCAGCCCCGATGCTACTCTATAGCATTCGAACCGCTTTAGCCACTTAGGCCAAAGTTCTGCCTGTTGAGGGCTATTTGCGCCATCAAACTTTCCCGGCCGTGTAATGTCAAGCTGGATGCCAGTGGGCGCAATATTCTGCGCTAGCTGAAAAGTAGGATTCTCCCTGGTATGCTCATGTTTACTTTGTATTAGCGTCGACTGTGGGCGTTTTAAAACCCCGCTGCCACCATATAGAATTCGTAAGTGAGTCGTTTTTTACAGACGCTGGACCACCTTTATTCAGCATAAACGACATTGACATCACGTGCCGTATCCCATAATGCTTTGGGATAAATGCAAACATGAAGTATGGCGGCCGACATTGACTGTTGCTACAGCGCCGTCAATGCTACCACGGATAATGCTAGATCTCTTGTTGACTCCATCTTCTCCTGTGGTTATCAAATCGGTAATTGCAGTGAAATTTTTTTTCTCAAAGCGCCAAACAGACTTAGAAAAAGGCGAAATACAACGGCGTTCTATGCAACGGAAAGTCGGCGGGGTACTCACTATATTCCATAGGTGGCGCCACTTTTCGTAATAGTAATCCTAGCTAACATCAGATGGCAGTAGGGGCTGCGACGTGTCGCTACAAAATCGCCCTTGCAGTGTCCGTGCACACCGTTGCGACACGACCTTACAACTTGTGACCGACCAAACACATTTCCGACAGGTTGGCAATGTTGTTTGGTCACGGGCGGACTTTATAAAAAAATGGTGTTGCATCATAATGTGATCCAAATGCAGTAACTATAATATAATATAACTATGTAATAACTGATAGGCTTGATGCAATATACAAATAGTGCATCACATCGAATAGCATGTCCACAAGTAACACATGTATGTAAACAATGTAATTATGTTTGCCTGCAGACGTGCTGTGATGCCACGTACTGAATAACCAGTTGATCATGGTGACATAATTAACGTTGCTACTAATGATGTTGAGCAGCCTCCACCTGATGATATACCTTTCATTGCTGTTCCAGGACAAAACGATGGAGCAGTGATGAGAGGTCACATTGTTGCACATTTCTTTAAAAAACGGCTCAGGTTGAGGATTGCAGAATCAGTAATTTATAATTTATTATTACAGTACATGCATAACACACAGTATTTTTTTCTGGTATTACTCCAGAATTGTTAGCTTTTCTATGCATTGTGTTCAACATGAATAATCATAAATATGGTGAAACAGGTTAATTACACACCGCTGGTGTCACGGTTACATGTCAAGCAGCTGGCTTCCAGGTTTTCTTTGTTTGGAATGGAACAGCTGCTGTTGTTGTATTGCTCTAAAAGAAGTTACAAACAAATGTTTTAGCATAGGTCTATATTGCTTCACTGCTGCATATGACCGCTGAAGCAGCTAGTTTGCAGACTCGACAATTTACACTGACATATGCCCCGATATTTGCATAATTTAGAAGCAAATAAGCGTCTTAGTAATGGTGATCAAATGTAATTGAATAACCTTGTGTGATTGCCTGAATACCTATTGATGTACGTCTGCCGATTGAAATTGCGACAATAGCCTTCTTACATGAATATGTTCATAATGTGGTTCATGTTTTTGTATTCTTACTTTCATATGTTAAGTGCACGTTGAACATTGCCTATGCAAATTTTTTATTTATATACAGTGTTCCATTTTATCACAATGCACGTTTGTTTTTGCATTGAAAAAATCAATAAAATCATTGGTCATCTCTGTGTTATTGTAAGTAGTGCAATAACGGTGGAATAAATATGCAGTTGAATCTAACTGCAGTCCACATCGAGCGAACTCAACTAGTTTTTTGGTTACGTCAATCTTTTTTTGTGTCCCGAGCCTACAATATGTTAAATCATAGGTTTGAATAATATAACTTCTGATAACTAGTGGACATGTTTCCATGGGTCCTTGGAGGTTAAACTTATCCAGACTGCACCCTATTATGGTAAACCTTCGGACTGGGACATGGTAACCTTAATTGATAGGTCATAGAAATAATTTGAGACCGATTTAGTGAGATGACCATAATGCGACGTTAAACTGTACAACATTTTGTCTTCACTTATGTTCAGATAGTAATTTTCTGTAAACAAGTTTGTTGGCCTAAATGCAATCATACTGTTTGGAACATTGCTTACCATCAGTATCAGTGCCTCCATCGATGCCTTGAATGCCCGGCCTCCCCATAAGTGACTGGGCCATAGCCTCTTCTGTGTGTGTGTGTGTGTGTGTGTGTGTGTGTGTGTGTGTGTGTGTGTGTGTGTGTGTGTGTGTGTGTGTGTGTGTGAGTGCGCGCGCGCGTACGTGCGCGTGCGTGTGTATACCTCGATGCTTCATATTGTGGTACTCTCTCGTTATTTCACAAATTAAAACAGTCATAGATTAAGCTTAGAAGCAGACATGTTAGAAATCGTGGAATATAACCACATATTAATATGTGGGAGTTTTGTGGAACTGGTTAATGCTTACGGCGGCTACGGCTACGCCGGTGTCAGTGATGCGCGGCATGTTCGCCACCGTCGTTTCAAACATAAAAGTTCCCTAAAGCGAAGCTATTTTTGTTGTAGACTCGTTTGTATGATAGATTTCTGATCCATTTCCAATTCGGTTTATAGCCACACATTTGTTTATATCTATACTGATTCAGAAGGTCCAATTTGCATTCGTGCTTGCATCAACCTGCGCTCTCGCTCTTTTCACACGCGATGCGCGCTAACCCACTGCCGCAGCGGAGCAGACTGGCATATACCGATGTGCTATTTGGGCCTCAAAGATGGCATAGAACGCAATATATATTTCGTATTTTATAATATCACATGCTTGAAACTATGTTGATTGGTAGAAAAGGCACACTGAGGCTTAAAATGTAGACAAATATTTAGGCCTAGTTATAATATTTAACGGTGATATCGAGGTGGGCTTGGTTTCTACACAACTTATTTAACAAGATTCCCATGAGAATCTACACGCTAGAGATGGCATGTGAACTAGGAAGCTTTATCCTTATCCAGAATCCAACGATTTTCACCTACATATAAGCCGCCCCATCAGATAGTTATCAGTTCTATGTCTAAACATGTTCACACTGCTAGAATTAACACAATCAACTTGCTAGATCCATTCATTCCACAAAGTATTTTATTTGTATAGTGATATATGTAATTCATGAAGATTTGGCTATGCCTAGCGAACACCATGTTACAATCTCGTTATGTTGGAAATAACATATTGATGTAAATATTAATGTGTTGAATTAAACAATGATAGACTGACAGTGCATAATTAGCAATTCAACGAATAGGGATGGAAATTATGCTGGCAGTTATTGTTATGATGGACATGTTTCAATTATAAAACTTATGATACCACTGTGAAACACTTAAATATTATGTTTTGAATTAATTAATATAAATATTTATTTTGATAGTTATTAATGTTATGAAATCAACTTATGCGCACTTGAAGAAATAACATTCCCGAGCTTCGACTAGGAGCTAGATTAATCGTAGCAATTCCTTGATGCATGGATTTCATGCCCTCCACAATGGTAGGAGAATGAATGTCCTCAATGCATCGTGTACAGATAGCAGTGTCTGTGTACTCAGAGATATGTATTGTCTGTTAACTGGATATTGATTTTTTAACAATTAATTCAGATGAAACTTAACTTACATAATTTAAAAACAAATTGTCATTGATTTAATAGTGTTACATCATATTATGTATTGATGTATCCATAGAATATTGATCCGCGACTCTGCAATGTGCTGTCACTTGGTCAGGGCATATTAAAAGCGGTCCCTGCTTTGGGGGTCATGGTTCCTGCTATCAGCACACTTAATGAAAACCCTGAATGTCATATATAATCCATATAATCAGGTAAAATACAAATGTTGTCTTTGCAGTAATCCACGTATGTTCACAATAGAATTAAATGTAAAATTAAAGTACTATGCAGCTTTAAACTTGTAATAATGCACACACACACACACACACACACACACACACACACACACACACACACACACACACACACACACACACACACACACACACACACACACACACACACACAATTCCACTCAACTTCCGGTATAACGAAACTAAAACACGTGTCAAATTAACATAATGGCGATAACGAATAAACATAACTAAACAATAGTGTAATAATTATATTCTCGGAAGGAGGTTTCTGATTAATATACTAACACGCGTATATGAGACGTTTTGTACAAACCGCACGGCCAGATTGACCGACGCAGCGGCTACTCGGTCACCTTCATAGATTAACTCCTTGTTCTAGTGCCATCTGTCAGTGCCCTTGTGAAAGGCCCTGAATATGTACCATCCCCACTCTACCACCTTTACCGCGTACACCTTCATTTTGCTCTTGGAAATACCAAGTTTGTGACACATGCTGGCGGACCTGGGCGCCATGACACCCCTCCAGTTGAAGATTAGGGCCCCGAACAAGACGGCACCCGGCTCCCCATGGGAAAGCCAGTTCGACTGGCACCAGTCGCGAACAGCCGGGGTGTTGTATTTCGCACACTTGCTAAGATGGGCCGAGTCGAGGTCAGCGTTGTCAGCGACAACGGACGCATCGATGACCCAACAAGTGTCTTGCTTATACAGCACCCCATCCGGTATCTGGGGGGTTCCCCCCGCACGGGTATTACCGGAGCGCGCATTATCGACCATCCACGGAGCTCCATATCATGGAGCAACTTCTCCATGAGGGAGTCATGCCGCTTTATTCGGGCCCCCCCAAGTCCTATGACACACCTGGAGTACGTGCCCGAGCGTCTCGGTCCGCCCTCCGCCAATGGTCTACCCCTGGCCGCTCTTTTACCCGTGGCCACCGTAGACCCACGTATCTGGATAGCGTGAATATATGACGCACCGGACAGCAGTGCTGTGCCATCATTAACCCAATAATGCACATACGGGACTGCCGCCGATAGTTCCAGTCCATACCCATCCGCAGACCCATGAAGTGATGTTGCGTATGCTTGCTTAGCCGCCTTCTTTGACTCGACCATTATCCCGTCTACCTTAATGGGGGGGGGCTTAGACATCCGTCATACTCTTTCCTAAACGTAGGAGAGTTCTTCACCATGTTTTGTATAATGGGGTCATTCACTTTAGAGAGTCTGTCGAGTCTGTCCCTTTTCATAAATGGTATGGAACATCGTAATGAAGGGATGCCCAGGCCGCCCTCCCTGACGTCCGCATATAGAAATGCGTTAGTGGCGTCGTGTGGCAGCTTCAACCATCCTCTCACTTTCCTTCGGATTTCCTTGTCAAGTGTCCTGAGAACCCCGCCCCTGGTTCTGGACAACACCAACCTGTGATGTAGTTTTGGAAGGAGGTGTGTTCTTAGGATGTATAACCTTTGTTGGGGTTTCAGAGGGGCGGCGCACATCTGATTCAGGCCCCTATTCAGCATCTCGAGTGGAGTTGCTCTAGCTTCCCTGGCACTGATAGTGATGCCTAAGTATTGATAACCGTCCGAGATCGGCACCGCGGGCAACACTCCGCCTGCGAGGGACAGGAATGGATTAGGGTCGCATATCCACTTTTTCGCTTTTCCGTTGATTGCAATCCGCAGCGTCCTCGACTTCCCCACGTTTAGCGTCAGACCACAGTGCCTCAGCGCTGTCTCGAACTGGCGACAGAGATGTTGGAGACCCATGGGTGATTCGCATATAATGACCACATCGTCTGCAAAAGCTAGATGGTTTAGCTTAGGACCCCCACCAGCCACCACTCCAAATTCAGGGTCCAGAGACCCCAAGGCCCAGTCGACGACACAGTTAAACAAGAGGGGCGAGAGCGGATCTCCTTGCTTAACCCCTCTGTTTTGCATGAGTGGTTCACTGAACTTGCCGTCGACATGCAGGACCGTTGAGGCCTCCGAGTACAGGCTACGTAGGTAGCTGATGAAGGGCCCTGGTATGCCCATTCTCTCTGCCGCCAGCAGGAGAGAGGCGTGAGACACCGAGTCAAACGCCTTAGAAACGTCGAGGAACGCCACGGATAACGGTTTTAGCATTTCGCATCTGTCCCTCAACAGGCATCTAAGGAGATAAACGTTGTCCGCGATGCCGTCTCCTCTCACAAATGCTCTCTGCCTGGACTGGAACTCCAGGAGCCCCCCTAGTCTGCCGGCCAGGAGCCTGTGGAATACCCTTGAAATGAATGACGATATTGCGATGGGTCTAAACTGGCTGGGCCCTGAAGGAACCGCCACCTTTGGGATGAGGACAGTCCGACTGCGGCGGAATTCGGCAGGCTGATACCCAGCATACAACCACAGGTTGAAATGCGCTAGGAGGGCACGAGGATCGATCTTCCTTATTTCGTCACGCGAGATCTTGTCAAGCCCCGCGGCACCATCCTTGATTTTGCGTAAGGCGGCATAGATCTCATCAGCCGTAATGGGTTGCACAAGGCCCCACAGTACCATGCCCTGAGGGCGAACGACTCGCGCGTCAGGCATAGATCCTTCCCCGAATATCCTTCTCCAGAAGACCACTTGATCCTCCAGAGGGATACCCGGGGTCACTTCCTTTCGCCATTCCCCACTCAGGACCTTGCGCGAACACTCATTACGGTTCGATCTGTACAACTTCTGTACCCTTGCGTACTCGGCCCTCCTTCGCTTTTTCCTTCCCATGGCCGCAGCCGGGTCAGTCGCTTCCTTCCGACCTGCAGCGTCCCGTCTTCTAGCCCTCCGGCGCGGCCCCTTCCTTGTGTGGGCTGAACCCAGTTCCAGTTTGACCCAATCAAGGTATTCTTTGTCGATGGTTTGTTTCTGTTTCAGGCTCAACTGACCGGGCACGAGGTCGAGGAACTCCAAGGAGTTCCATCCGGCAAAGTATCCTTGAACCAGTATTAGTTCATTCTTGAGAGTTTCTCTCCAAGCGATGTAATCGCTACTCTCGTCGGCATCCATCGCCAGGGCAGGGTGACTCTCGTCTAGCTGCCCTGGTTCCTGATCCGACTCTGCATTCAATTCACAATCGGTAACCTCTATCCGTGACACATTTATCCTCTCGTCCGGAGCAGGTTGGATAATTTCCTGCTCGGTTTCTGATGAGAGGCTATATCTCGAAAATGGGGGCGTATCGCCCCGCTCATACATCGGTTCATCATCTCCTTTTGCCGCAATTGCACGGTCTTCTCTGACAGGGGGACACAAGACCTCCTGCCAGAGATTACAGGACCGACTCGGCTCTTTTGGGGAGGGGCACCCTCTTCCGCTGATAGTCTATCTCTCAGTTCACGGTATTCTTGTGTTTTTCTGAGCCCCTTTATAGAATCCATGGATCTATGGGGAAACGCTCTGCATAAATCAGCGTTAACTCTGATCAGTTTAACGGGCCCCTTCCTTTTGGCAACCCCCACCAGCCGGATTTTCTCTCTCGCCACAAGGACACGCTCTTCGTGTGACCACGTACGCCTAACCACTCTCGGAACATTCTCGGCGTGATAGGTTTCCGGGTGTTTCCCTCTCTTATGGAGCGCCAAACTCCTCGTACTGGCGTATGCCTCCTCGCATATCTCGCACCTCACCATTCCATGACTTTTCGAACCGTCTGCGTCACTCTCATTGACCGTGCGGTCTACCGTTTGCGCAGCCAAGGCAGCGGCCTTGTCTTCAAATTAATGTTCAACTCAGTCAAACTCACACTTTACAACACGTGCGCGTTACAACTTCGCTGGAAGACCGCCCAACGAAGAGGGACAGAATTCTTAGCTACCGGTCGAAGACCGGCACCCAGGTCGGACCACGTGGAGGTGATTCTGCCATCCCGACCCACACAGTCAAGGTTCAGAATTAGAAACTAGGGCTGCAGAGGGCACATAATTATTGATATGTTGGATGAGTGAATTTGCGAATTTTGTAGATACAGTTTGAATGGTGCATTTTCACATGATACAGTGTGGAAACTTTGAGAAAAAAAATGTCTCCGACAACTTTAAATTGTCCCACCATAAAAAATTATATTCTTTGGAAATAAAACAAATATTTTAAGACCATTTCCCCTGTTTTCATGGAAATGCCCAGCTTCAAGTGATGACTTGGTCTGGCAGTGTTGTCGCAAAGTTCTTCCTGTTTAAAAGTAATCCTCCTGCATGTAGTTGACTTAGCCTCTAACATTGATCACATTATCTTGTGGGATGTCTCCCTCTTTTCAGCAGGCCCTTTCGTTGAGTTTTCCTGCTGAATTTAGTTCTGGTAGCTTCAAATGATGACTCGGACTGGTGGAGTTGTTCCTTTGTGCTGCTAAGCTCGTCTTGGTTCAAAGTAGTCCTCTTGCATCTGGTAGACTTAGCAGCCGCTAGTTCAGATATCTATTGTACGTTGGCATTTGAAACTGTCGTGCTGCGCTAGACCCTTGTAGGCGCAGTCAGTATGGCTTTCACATGTCACTTTCTGTTTACATGGATTCTATGAAACCTTTGGAAACACAACCCACTGCAGAAACCAGTCATCTGGTTTCTCTGTTCTATGTTTCCGTAAATTTAGGTATGCATTTTTGGTCTCGTCAGCCACTTTTAATAAGGCAGAATGACACCATCATGAGCCAGTCAACTCCCACTAAGACATTCCTTGCAACCAGTTCCTTTAACCATTCAACACATTCATGATCCCCTCCCTTCATTGCGGAGACTAATGCAGTAGCATATTATTGCCAGTCTTGACAGCGCCATGCATCATGTGCCCGGATATTTTACCACTCCAAATACTTTGAAGTCGACAGGTGCGCCACAAAAATGTACTTAAGCCATACGCACGATATTGCAGTGGCGGCATAAAAACCTCCGAACATGACGACAAGGGCAGAGGTGACCACGCCGAACACGACCACACGGGCAGAGGTAATGAAGCCGAACGCGACGACATGGACAGAGGTATCACCGACAACACAAGCACAACCATTGCCGCAGTCTCCAGCTCTGTCTATGCCATCGTCTTCCCGGTGAACGAAATGCGTAAAGTAATTTCGACATTTCTTCGACGGTGGCAGCATTTCGAAAACAAAAATGCTATATTGCAATTTCAATTGAGTGTCACGTGCTTTCAATTAACCGGACCCCTCTAGGAAAATAACGAAACACGTGCGTTCAATATATTGGGTGCCAAAACCCCGACCGCTCCCGATTACTCTTATTTGCAGAATAACGGGCCAGCATGCGAATGCCCTTGTAATTTTGGCCGAATCGCATGTTACAAAACAGTTTTAGCGTGGGAAGTTAACACCACGTTAACAAAGTGTAAAATACGATAATTTGGTTCGTATCAGTCTTTGGAAAGCTTTTTAAAATTAATAAAATATTAAAATTAATCTAATACAACATTACAAGTATTGACCACCACTATCGCTGTGATTTATATGTTCCAAAAACGTGATGACTACCAAGCCACGTAGTAATGTACGTTTCGTTGAATGTTGAAAATGTATGCTGACAACCCTAGATGCTCGGCGATTTGTCTATTGGCAATTCTAACGCCGGAAACCTTTCCACAACAGTGCCGACACAAAACTTTGTAGTGCCAGTTTTTGACTGACAACAGTAATTAACAATGTATCTGTGCTGTTGCATTAAAACAGTAATTAATTTGAACATTGCGACAAACTATGCACATGCCGCAGGTGCGTAGAGTATTTCCAGAAACTGCCATGTGAAGGCTGTGCCAACGTCAGAGAAATGGTCCTCCTCGTGTGCGGCGCCCATCACACAGCCCGTCGTATATAGCGTAGGGCGGGTCACTACACAGTTATGGGTTTGTACCCGTCAGTCAAAATTCTTGCCTACTTCCGACTGACTCAATCCGTGACCAAATGTTGGGGTGTCGGGTCTCTGCATCAAGCCCTCTTGACCATCAGAAAAAACCTTAATTTATTACCCGTCCAAATGACGGGTTGACACAATTCTTACTCGCTTCCGGCCGACTCAGCCCGTCCAAATGACGGGATGATGGATCGCTGCATTAGTCTATACTTCATTGTTATGTTTTTTAACTGAATTTTTGTTTCTGACCATACTTTATGTGATAGTCCTTGTATTGTAAGTTACCACCTATAAAGCAAAAGCACGCCACATTACACAACATTTATATTAAAAGCATGCATATTCGTCACTGGTGATGATGATGTACTGTTCCTGCGACATAAATAGTCTGGGGGACATCTTAATGTCGCAATCAATCCCCAAAACGTTTCCTCCATCCCGTGCGGTCTACCACCAGCTCTATCAGTCTTGATGTCATTGCGCGACCTCAGCCTAACGCCCGTCACACTGAGGTCCGAGAGCAGTAGGTCTAGCAGGTTGGTGGTGTGCCTGCCGACTCGGCCTTTGTATCGGCATGACCCGACAACCGCAAACTACTGTCAACTGTGCACGTTGTGCAGGACTGTCTCCGGGCATGCGTAACACATAGCCGAACACTGACTTCCGCATTCTCCGTACTTGCTGTGACAGCGGTTCTGTGTCACAGTGCGTGTACAGATCTTCCTTTTGAAATCATCCCGTTTAGCCACCGCATGCCCAGTATCGAGCGCAGGTGTCGTCTGTGGCAGGCATCCAAGTTTTGAGGTATCGTGGCTGGCACCGTCCAGCTGCCGCAGTTATACAGCATTACAGATACGACTATGGCATCGTACACCATGATTCGCTTGCTTAACAGGATTTTGTGCTGCAGAGCAGGGATCTTAGCGTCTTGCTGGATCTCCACAGCTCATTTCCTCGCAATGTTACAGCAAGAACGTCACCGGTCTCGTTGGTGTTACCGAGGAATATGTGTACATGTTCCGTCTTCACCTCGTTGACAAAGAGATTCCAGTTTTATAGCTCAGTGCAAGCGGTAGTCAGTACTGCGTCTAGTGGCTCTCATTCTTCATCTAAGAAGTTCACATCATCTGCTTATTCCCACTGTAGTGGCATGCCTATGGCCGAAATGGGTGGGTCAGGCGTAGTTGTGTTTTGTCGGACAGCGGCCAGTGCTGCAGCAAGATAGCACGTAAACAGCTCAGGAGATAAGCTGACGCCTTGTGGGGAGCCGAGTGGCGCCTCGAAACGATTCCACCTACGGCAAAATATGTAACCTCCATTTCAGTAGTGTCATTGAACATCCGGGTATTTTGTATATGTTAAAAGATAGGGCTAAATCCCACTTGGACTGTTCCACCAACGGATAACGGTAGCGACCCCTTCTGATTGACCCCCATGTTAAAATATAGGGGCTAATTCCCATATTAAGAGATATGAAATAGTAAATTTTGTGTATGTTTCACCGAAATTCCTATCTTTTAATACGGGACAAAATACCCTCCATTTCAGTAGCGTCATTGAACATCCGGGGAATTTGGGCTACGTATCGACTGAGCCCTTGTGTGATCGATGACGACGTGTCTAAAATGTGGTGTTATAATAAGGCATAAACATTTGGTCACCAGTTTGCAACAACGCTAATACCTACATAGCTAATACTCTTTTCATGAGAATGTGGTTGGCTCTGAATATAACCGTTTGAGTTGAGGAAAGATGCAGAAGCAGTAGCGGCGGCATTGAAGAGATAATGTTAAATTCATTATATTGTTTGTCGTCCCTCCTGTTGAGGAGGCGCCTGCGAGACGTCGTTCACACGGTGCAACAACTGTAAGCGCCACGTTGCCCGCATCTGCCGAGAGGCCATTACCCTTACCCTCTCCGTCGCCACCAGCAGCCTCTCCATTGCAAGAAGATCGTGTTTTACCACCGAGATTGGCAACGACACATCTCGGTAGTTTGCTATACCTTTTGCCGTCGCCTTACCCCCACTACCAGCGACATCCTCGACGGTAGCTAGGCCGCAGACCATCACGGCAAGGGTAGCGGGCTTGATCCCTATTCCTTTTGCCGTCACCTTCCCACCACAACCACCGACAGCCTCTACGGTAGCAACCCTGTCGTCGGAACCTCCGACGCCACCGGCACCAGCAGCCCAGACCGGGCGATCGACGGCCGATCCACCTGGATATACCAATTAGACAAAAGTACGCGAGCACACACCTGATAGAAGAAATGAACTCTCTCACGAAGTACACGAGCACACATGAGCAGAGTACAAATTACACACGCAGTCCGATAATTGCATGGAAATAGTTAATTTTATTTTGGTGTAAATATGAAATGTTACATCATGTTTCCAGGACAACACAACGCATTCCTGATGAAATTACCAACATTTATGTGGAATAAATATGCAGTTGAATCTAACTGCAGTCCACATCACGCGAACTCAAATAGTTTTTGGCCACGTCAATATTTGTTGTGTATCCCGGGCCTATAACACGTTAAATCATAGGTTTGAATAATAGAACTTCTGTCGACCTGTTTCTATGGGTCATTGGAGGTTCAACTTATCTAGAGTGCACCCTTCAGACTGGGACATGGTAATCTTAATTGATAGGTCATAAGTCCAGTGTTCTGCCCAGGTCGAATTTGCAGGGCGTTAATCCCTGCCATTTTTCAGCGACGCTCTGATACCCAGAAAAGGCAAAAAGAACGCCCTGCCTTTTTTACACGACGCCAAGCTATATTTGCATCGTAACCCTACTTATGGCTACAGACAGATACACGATAAATATTAATTTCAGTGTGTGTTTGCAAGCGCCCCGTTCTTGAAACACACCCCTATCCCGATTGCGCCACGTGTGCGGTTAAATTTTTCAACAATCCAACAGCGCGTCCTGCGATTTGGAATGGGATACAAAGTCGAAATCGGGGCTTTTGTAGACATCAAGCCACGTGCTCAGTTCGGTTGTTCAGGCGCCCATATCTCGACACCTATCCCGATCGCCGTTAAATTCTTAATCGTGTGTGCGTGCCAACAAATATTAAAATACGTTGATTTGAGGAAGCGCCGACCTTCGAAAATGGACAGATCAGAGTGACGGCCTCGACTATACATATCGTCAAGCAGTCCTTATATTGATCGTAACTTCAAAAGTTACAGTCCGATCGTCGGGAGACTTCTACCGTTAATTTGCCGTTGAATTCTTTCTCATGTGATGTGTACAAAAAATATTTCAATACGTTTTGATTTGAGGAGGCACCAACCAGAGCCTGTTCGCGACTTGACTGTCGCATATCGTCAGCAGGACCGTGATAGTTACTTTGTTCTGTTTGTTGACCGATTGTTCACATGGTGTGTGTGGGTGTTTTTTTTTCTAAAAATAAAACAAAATTAGCTATGCGTTATTTTAATGTATGACATCATACCTTTTCAGTTACACCTTTTACTATTTGTAGTGCAGTGTATCTAAATTTCTGTTCAGCCAAGCCCAACAATATTTTGTATACCTTTTGCTTATATACTCGTCTCTGGGAATATTAAATATGATGTGAATTTATACATAAAATATTATGTCTTGCTGAATATTGTGTTTTGTGTAAAACTTAAATAAAGTAAAGACATGCCAATTTAACTAAATTAAACATGTTGTATTGTCTATATATATTATAATGTTCCATTTGTCCACATTTATATTGATCTAAATGTCATTTTTCCAAATTATTATGTTCCTTGTACATGTAAAAATGCCAAAATCGAATATAACAATATACCTCAATATTATTATGTTAGACCTAGCCCAAAGGAATTTGACACAAGTATTACCTGTATAATGAAATTCTCTGTGTATGTTGAAAGTTATGCAGATTGATACAAATAAAAAACCCTGAATATTATGTTTTGATCTACAAAGCAAGAGCCTATATTATAATACATAAATATATGTATAGAGTGCGTACTTAATATACTGGCATATCTGTGTAGGTAGTAATTTGGTTAGCCAACATTTCCAAGAACTGCATTGAAGGCCTGCTATCATCAAAGCGGTAACGAATGGTCTGTGTGTCAGATCAGAGGCGCATCAAAAACAAAAGGATTGGTCAATCTCGAAATCCATAAGTAGTATTCCAGTTGTCAACAGATGGGTCAAGGCGCTAGAGAGCTACGGTGGATAAGCAAGATTGTAAAGATTAGTTTTTAAATGACGCGGAATTTTGTATTATTTTCAACTGATCTAACACTAAGAGGGAGCATATTCCAAAGAGTTGGTGCAGCCACATAAAAAGCCCTAGTTCCAATGTTAGTGTTGACTCTAGTCTAGGAACAAAAAGTAGGTCAGAACTAGATGATCTAAGCTGGATAGGTTTTCTTACAGGAGTAAGCAATGAATGCAAATAAGATGGCTGCTTACTGGACAGTGCCTGGTATGTAATGCTACAGATCTTAAATATTATACGATATCGTATAGGAAGCTAATGCAAAGACTTCAAAAGTGGTACAGAGCGAGGAGATCTTGTAACTACTCTTGCTAGAAAATATTTGACACGCTGAAGTTTTGTGATATCCTTGCTAGCGATATTATAAAGAAGGGAATTACAATAGTTAAGTTTGCTGCTAACAAGCGCTGTTGCAATAGTTTTAGCAACACAAAATGACATATGCCGTCGAATACGGCGAAGATCACGAATATAATAAAAATAGCAGCGACATGGTTGAGATATGTGTTGTCGGAAATTTAAGTTACTATGAAAGATCACTCGTAGATTCCGCACCCAGGTTGCTGGCGTGATATACTGATTCAAAATATGCGTAGAGAAAAACCATCCTGTTTACTACGCTGCATTGGAGTACGAATAATGATCAATTCAGTTTTATTTACATTTATTTTCTACTTGCGGTATGGAAAACACCTTGCATTCGACTCTTAGCAACGGATACTTGGCCGTTCCCTTTTGTAGCGCTTTGATGTGATCTGTCAGTACGGCAGGATTCAGTTTGACTTGTCGAGCAAACATAATTGCTTCGAATATGTGTACCTTGTAGTCAACATTGCGTATGCCCGAATGCCTACTGATTCCTAACACACTACTGATCATGTCCTTTCCGGTATCTTCGATTTCTGTGTTTTCGAATCGAACGTCCGTCGTATCTTCCATGCCACGAATGACTGCTCGACCGGTGTGTACTAGCCTTTATACGCGACGAGCGACGATTTATCCAATCAGCTGTTAAACGAATCGGAATACCCTACCCACTTGACCAGGATCTGTGTCTTTCTTCCCCCCTTGCGCTGCTGCGAAACGTTCCCTCTATCGGCTAATCTTGATCATCGAGGGTTTGACTTTTCTGTGTCCTTCATTTCCGTACGACCTTTGCCTAACCTCTTCGTGATTGATCACTTTCACTTCAGATGGCGCAATGTCAATACTTCTATGATAATTGTCACTACGAATCCACTAGGTGGTGTAATACTTTACTTTAACGTGTGGTATTTCGTGAAATACCTTCTACGCGTGTGACAGACCTAGGTCAGTGCGCTCAGCGGATGACCCTGTTAACGCAGGCACTAAACTTGGTCGAACGCTGAAGTACAACACACTAGCGGTGGAATGACAAGACGCCGACACACTAACAAGATTGCAACGTGCGCGATTGCTAGCGAACTTCATTTACGTTTGAATTTCCTCAAATAAAAAGTTAGCAATGTTGCACAAGTCACTATTTACTGTAAATTTTCACTTGTCCACCGGATAACCATGTAGAGTCATTTTACTTGTCCGGGCCAAAAATAACTTGTCCCGGACAAACGGACAAGTGCTATTTCGAACGCTGTTATAAATAGGAAGTCTGCAAATGTGTAATGATCATGGCTGTTAACCGGGACTGGCTTGTTGAGTTTGCAGATTAGTTGAACACACATGTAGAATAGTGTGGTGTGGGTCACATTGACTGTTTTCCTGTAGGGACCATGGCTGACATCTTATAGTCTGCCCCGTCTGCTATAGCAAGAACCTTGTCCGGGTAGGCAACATTGTCATAGTCCACAACGACTCAGTCACGAACATGCACATCCTAAACGCTCGCAGATACAGTCATAATTGCCTAACTGCCTCATCAGGAGTGACCTGATCGACATTTTCGTGTCTTCACACAATGAATCTGGCTGATGTTTGGACAACAGGTACCTTGTTAAGGACCTGTGCCAGACCCTTATCCTTTGCTGTTTATAATGTCACCTTTCATAATATAATATTATTGTAGGTGATAGTGAAATTGAAGATAATATTATATTATCTTGATTACGTCCGCAGATAACTAGCGACTGAGGGTAGTTGCTCCATGTCTTTCTTTCTCTCCAGACAAAAATACCATATTCACCTAAATAATTTATCCTGGCCACATGCATTGCTTCCTCAGTCAGTTCCTGGTAGCTTGTTGTGATGCAATATGATACATCATTGTTTCTGATGCCTCAGTTGTCAGTGCAACATGCGTCGCATTGCTTCTTTCTTTGAGCAGTTTCACAAACATGGCATCCTGGTGAACTACAATGTCTTGAAATAATTTGTCTTCATTGTCGAGGAGAAGAGTGGCATCTTATGTAAGAATTTATTGTTTATTGATTCGATTCTGTAGTTTCGTTATAGATACACCTCGTAACCTTCACCAAGTTTACGGATACTGAAGACCAACCATCGTATCGTTCTGTAATTTTCATATAGTTTCTGAAGTGTCAGCTAAAAAAATCTAAAGTTAGTAAATGATGCGCACATGTTTCATGCTCATGTCAACAATATCACCGTCTTAGCGATCATTTGTTATTTCGATCGAGTGCAATCGACCGATGTTTGTACACTTTTTGTTTTTGTTTTTAGCTTTCATCATAAAGAAGTGTTGTGTTGTGCTGTTTAAGCATGTATTTACTCTTTAGTGACTGACTTGAAGTCCAGATAAAATGCTAGCTCCCACAAATGTGCTCAATGTAAGAGAGTAACTGGGAAGCCACCCAACTTCTGCATCATCGTTTTTTTATATTGAATGTGGCAATCAGAAGAAAACGGTTTTCTTGTCCTATGTGTGTAGATCTATGTTTGTGATCAAAGTTGGTTCAGGTGTCTACTTTCATGTAGGAACATTGACTATGTCATACCCATTAATCTAATTACTGTAAAATTATGATTTCATTGATCTCACGGATTAATAACCAATTCATGTTTAAAGAATCTGAAAGGTCAGTTTAAATTTAATTAAACTGAACAATTTTGTACACTATTGATTTACCTCAATATAATTTTATATCCCTGTGAACCATACAACAATGTAAGCCGTGTCCCATTCCACTAATTATTCGGCAGAGAGTAAATAGAGTTCCCTTGCCACCAAGATGTGACTGCCTTTGCCATTCACATAACTACTACTACCACTGGTACTCGAATTTTTTATAGTTTCCATTACAGGAAAATACACATGACCTAAATCGCATCAACTATATATCGTCATTATAGTGTACTAATATTGTGTGCAAGACCTTAATTTGGTTACCATTTTGTTTTTGCTCTTTTCCCAAGTTCCAAATGTCTGCCAAATGCAATTTACGTTTGGGCGCCATGTTGCATGAATATTCTATTAACCTCCATGTGTGGGAATATTCCGTGATTGGACAACTGTTGAGTGATGTCAGTCACGTTGTTCAGTGGCGTTAATTGTCAGAGGTAAATCCTAACCGGCTGTGGTCAATGTTAGACGACTGAAACTTAAAAGATGTTGCAGAAATTTTAGTTTCAATACGGTACTTTAAGGAATTATTGTATGAACACTTAAACCTGCTGCCAGTCCAGAACATCGATGGTTACATCTTGGCGCCACTCATCAACACTTAACATAACAAAGTGGTGTATTCCAGACATCGGTTATCACATTGAGTGAACATTTTTGCGATATTCATCACTTTATATCCATCACCTGTCCCTTGATACAGGCTGATACTTTAGCTTACGGTGTCATTACGCATCGCTCACCAACACTTAACACTGGTGCCATTCCAGAGCATCAACGGTCACATTGAGTGTAACATTTTGGTGATATTCATCAGTTATATCCTGACCCCTGACAGAGGCTGGTTTTGGGGCGCCACATCAGTCTTTCTTCAAAATGTCTTTCCACTGCACTCGACCCCTTGTCACATCCAGGTTCTCAGCACAACTCAATCATGTCCACTCTTTGATATTGTCGCTACAGGTCTTCAGTAGTTATGTAGGTTAATCAGCGGGGATGTTGGAGTTGGATTGGGGGAAGGGGAAGAAAGTAGTTCCGGTTCCCATGTTAAAAGATAGGGAAATACCCGGACGTTGCCAGATTTTGCTCTTGCTCTGCGCTGCGCCAATCCGATTTGGACCTATTTCGTATAGGTCTAAAAGGGGTAAGTTGGACTTTGAAAATAGAGCAAAACGTCAATTCGATTTATCGTAAAGGTATACGACGACTTTTTGAGGTCGAGCTTCCAATTTACCCCTATATTTTTAGTCCTTCAAAACCCATATTAAACAAATAGCGAAATTTACCTATATTTTTATTTTTTGAGGGTTCAATTTACACCCCGTGTTAAAAGATAGGCGCTAAACCCATGGTTAAAGGATAGGAGCTTCCAATTTACCCCAAATTACCTTCTGAAACCTGTCCTACCAATTTTCTCCATGTTAAAGGATAGGGAAATTTTCCCCATGTTAGAAGATTGACCATTTTCTCCATGTTAAACGATAGGATATTTTCTCCATGTTAAAGGATAGGGAATTTTCCCCATGTTAAAGGATAGGAGGTAAACACTATTTATATAAATAAATAAATAAATAAAAGTACTTATATAGTGCCCAATCAATTAAAATTGCCCTCGGGCGCTTTACATACATGCACACGTATATAATAGTATATTACATAAAAAGAAATGCTAATTAAGAAATAAATATGTAAAAAATATAACATTAACTTAAATATAGTTACTAAAAAAGCGTTTACATAAATTAAGACATTTATAAAAACTACTAGAAATACATTCATTTATACAAGAATAATAATAATAAATATGTTAAGAAACTAATAAAACAAAAAATACATGTATCAATAGAAAGCACATAAAATGTCCTAGTCGGTGAATTATAAAAACGCTTGTTTAAGTAGGTGAGTCTTCAAAAGTATTTTAAACACTTGTAATGATGTTGCTGTCCTGAGCGTAGGAGGCAAATTGTTCCATAGAACCGCCGAGCAAACCGCGAAACGGTGATCACCATGAGTAACAGTTTGTGAGGCCGGTACGAACAAAAGGCGAGGCTGTGAGGTAGATCGTAGAGTTCTGTTGATGGGACGGTAGCCAATTAACTCACTTATTTCCATACGATAGCTCCTAAAGTCGTGTCTTTTATAAAACCCGTACTCGAGATATGTCTGGATTTGTTTGTTTGTTGCGGGCGTGAGCGCGCGCACCATGTATGACATCATTAAACTGCTACGCGCAGTAATTGGTATAAACTCGTAATGAATGCTCTGTGTGTTGGAAGAACAGCCGGATATCGACATACAACATTTATACTTACCAGCCGTATCTCATTGAGCGCCCGCTAGATAACTGATTGTAAACTGGTTCCAAACTGTTTTGAAATGGTATTCCCTGTCCAAGACTCATCTGTATCTCATCTGTGCCTAGAGACCAACAGTAACGTCGTTAAAGCAATTTTTAACACTATTTCCATACGATAGCGCCTAAAGTCGTGTCGTTTATAAAAACCCGTACTCGAGACGTTTCTGGACTTGTTTGTTTGTTTGATTGTTGTGAGCGCGCGCGCCGTGTATGACATCAAAGCTATCATAGTTATTTGGTTAGCTATCATTTGTAAGAACTATATCGAACACCTGCTATAAACAAACCGGTATAAACCAGTATAATCCAGTGTAAACTGATAACGAATGGTCTGTGTATTGAAAAAACATCCGGGTATTTGGCTCGTGTTAAGTCATAGGGAATTATAAAACAGTTACTTATCTGCTAAAACACTCAAACTGCCAGCTATTTACGTAGTATTTTGGTCAAATCCTTTGACCTGTAACATTATCTATTACTGCCTGAATTTGCCTGTGTATCTTGGTCGATTGCCTGAATTTGCCTGAAATCATGGTCGATTGCCTGAATTTGCCTGTGTGTCTTGGTCAATTGCCTTGTGAATTGTAAGGCTATTAGTAAGGTTCCCAACGTATGCTTTGCATTACACTATGAAAAAGACACAAGATGAGATTTGCACCTTTTATTCGTCTACATCACAAACGTATTTACATGTCACACTCCATAACTACAATAATCAGAGACATTGATACAGAGTCTTGCAAAGTGTAATCGTGTAAAAGACGATACCGCACCTCACTACTTCAGTCTTGCCTACCATACGGCGAGGAGCCCTTGTGGGTCCAACAATAACGTTTCGAATACTTGGTTGCAGTATTGTTCCAGACAGTCAACCAGTCTTTAATCAACCTCATCCTCCATTAAATAAAATCGTGACATTTATATTGCGCCGTTCCAACAATCGTTGCTCACGGCGCCGTACAGAATGTTCGGGAAAACAGGTAAGTCTTAAGGTTTGATTTAAAATCAGTGTTTGTCATTGTTGTTGCAGTCAACTTTTGCGGCAGCAAGTTCCATAGTGTTGGGGCTACCACGCAAAAGGATCTATCACCCCAGCGACCCGTTGCACGTGGTACACATAAATGATTGTGTTCACTGGAGTTCACATTACTGTCAGAACCATTTGTTTCATAGTGTTTCGCCACTGTTTCGAAATGGATTCTTGCAACCAAGTATTGCTATTACATAACTGTTCGACTGTCACGTCGGATAGCTTCACACCTGCGTCTAACAAAACACCCAAACAGTCTTTCACCATTGCAGCTGAATTAATGGTCTCGACAGCCTCGTCAAAGTGCATGCAAATTTGAATGACATCAGATAACACACAATCGTGATGAAATTGCCTAGAATCGTCTAACTCGCAACCACGGCATTGTCGTCTTGAAATGCTACATACTATGTGACGTGCAAGCGTCTTCTTAATTTCAGTCACAGGGAAATCAATGGTACAGTTCGAACCAGCAAAGTCTGGAGCGGAAGTTGCAATATTGGTACCATGGGTAGAAGTTGAGACCTTGACAGCGTGGGTAGTTGTGATGTCGTTTGGAACGTAAGTTGGTGTCGATGCTGTCCCGCTGTCGTTAATCGTCTCTGTCGACACAGAGACCATTCGTTGCCGCTTTGGTGGTAGCGGGCCTTCAATGTAGTTCTGCAAGAATATTTCAATAATAGTACACCGTTGCTAGAGTACGGTGATACAAGGACCGGTAGGAAACAATGATAAGAAGTTACGTGATAGGAAATAAGGTGACAAGTTGTATGATCATAAGGATAAATTTTCGACAAACATTACCCGTGGGCGCACCCATATAGGGAGTTAAGACGTTGCCAGATGTTGATATGAAGGCCAACGTAGGGGGGTCATAATCTCGGAAGCAAAGACGTGACAGAATACTGTGTATCCGGATGTTAACAGGTAATAGACGAGTCTAACCGTATAGGAAAAAGTAAAAGGAGGCGAAGTTTTTACGGAAGTAAAGACACCGTGGACGCCATTTTGACGGAAGTAAACAAATACAGGGACGCCATTTTAGCGGAATTAAACATACACAGAGGCGACGAGATTTTAGATGAAAGTATATAGTAAAACAATATAAAGTATGACTCACCACAAGCGCTTCGAACTTGGCATCCTCGGCCGTTCTCTTCCTCACACGGGGACAACATCCGCAAGTGATGTGCCTCTTCCAGTTATATTTCCGTGTGAAAGGTACCTTACATAGTGTGCAGGTGAATGGAGCCAGGGAAGGCGGTAATGATCTTGCTGGTGGCAGGGCCTCCTCATCGGTAGCGGCCGTTCGAACCATGATATACGTGTCAGAGACAACATAACCGTGTCGTTCGCATTACAAATGTCCCGCATCGTCGACAGTCATACGCTTCTTGCAGTATCTGCACCCGATGTAGAAGGGAGTATGCTTGCGTACTTTGTCGATAAAGAAACCTCTTACCTCGATAACAGGGTCGGGACTTACCGTTGAGTCTAGAGTTGGGACGTTCACTACGTCCACGACCTCTGGTTCCGACGGCCCGGATGGGTGGTTGATCACCGGGATGATGGGTCGGCTCGTTGGCTCGCCCGAGTCTGCCGCATTGCGAGGTCGGTAGTAGGGTGTCTTCAACATGATGATGTTAGCCGTGCTGTCGTCGTGATACGACGGTCCGATTGACAAAACACCACGCTAGTTAGTAAATGTGCCGAAAAGTCACGTGGGCGTGCCGAAAGATCACGGACTGTACAGTAAAAAATTCAGAAGCACGGACTGCAGAGTAGAATGCACACACGTGCGGACTGCAGAGTGCTTTGCCTCATTCAGGGCAAGAATCTAATTGACTTAATGAGGAGCTGGGCCAAAACACATTGACAGCTCTGGCAGAGAAATCAGAATAAGTATTTTCAGCCTGAGAGTATAGTTACTTTTCATTATGGTATTTGCTTTTGAGTCAACTGGCACGTACCGTATCGATGCATTCCCAATGGAGCTATGCCTTAAACAGCAAGGCACAGTGAGTCTTAGTGCTTGGCCTCTGGTGATGGAGTAATTTTGCTCTGATACCTTGCAGTGTGTAACATTGCTGATGGCTTCTGTTATTCAATTCAGCCATTCACATACAGCGATAAATTACATGTTAGCAACCGGTTCCGAGTAAAAAATATGTGACTATTTTCTAGGCACCGTAATATATAAATAAATGTAAATACTCTTTTCTCACTCTAAGGGTTGCTGGTGTGGGGAGCATCACATATAATTGCTGTCATTAGTCATTCCATACTCAACAATGGCAGGGAAAGATTTGATGCTGGGTTTACCTTTGGCATCATTCTCATCAAAGACTATACTTTTCTAGGGTATATCTCCCGGGGAATCAGTGAGTGGTGAACCCCTGTCCTCCAGAGGGCACCACTCTGGGAATTAATTTTAAAACAACTAACAACAACTGCTGTATTTGGTTTGTTCAATGGATGGCTGTGTAATTATTATAATTAAGCTTCAAAAGCATGTTATTTGCATATATCGTGCTCAAGTGTAAGTCGATTTTAGCATGGATTTTGTTAAGGAAACATGGAAATGGCATGGAATTTTATAGTTGTCCAAGTGTATGAACCCTGGTGAAATGCTCTACAGATAAACAAAATCCTTCAGTTTAATTTTTTTTTTTATCTTTAGCATACCCATGTTGACCATGACAAAATAGCCATGCCTGTCAAGATTTGATCTATTGCTTTTGAAGCATATACCAGATCCTAAATCTCTGAAAGACCTCATCCTGCCATAAACAGTCCTATTGCCCCTAAAACAGTGTTGAATAAATGCATGTGGCATCACTCGGATTCAAGTCAATCATTGGCAAAAAGATGGTGAAAGATGTGCGAGGATAGTGTCCGTGATGAACATGATACGTCATTCCAGATCATGTAGGCCTTTTTGAATATACTACATAATTCCGATCTTGCAGGCCTTGGTGATTGGAGCAGGAGAGAGGTCGTCCAAAGGATATCCAGATTGGCAGTTGTGTCATGTGCTCTCATTTGAACGAGTTGACAGGATGTTATTACATACATTCTGCTCCTCTCTCCTTTGTGAAACTTCATCTGGGTTATGCTAACCTTATATATGTCAAGTTCTTTTCTTGGAAAAGCCTTATTCACTTGTGTTACGGAGGTGCATGCTTACAATCATCCCTGTTGTCCGTCATCATAGACCGAGCAAATTTGGCTACTGTGGATGTAACTGGGTTAAAAGGCAACTGTGCTGTGTATTTTCCGAATGAGCTGCAGCTACTGTTATCATCAGTGTGTGACAGCTATACAAGATAAGTAGTATATCGCGTCTTCAGCGCGCATGACTTGCGCGGCGCAGAGGAAGAGCAAGGCCAATCCCATGTTAAAAGATATGGAAAGTAGTTCCGGTTTGTTCCTTGCTCCGCGCCAAGAAAATGATTATGCAAATGAGGCGAGCTCATTTGCATAAATTACCTTATTTTGATAAATGATATAGTTTCATTTGCCTAATAAGACACCCCACTGACCTGGAAAATGTCATGTTAAAAGATAGCAACTAAATCCCATCTTAAAATATAGGGAAATTTCTCCATGTTAAAAGATAGTGACATTTTCCCCATGTTAAAAGATAAGGAAATTTTCGCCATGTTAAAAGATAGGCTCGTATGAAGCAAAATATACCGAACAGCATTTGAACCTGTCACACACGAGACTGGTTGGCCGGTAGGACGAGGCTCCGCCAAGGGACCGAGCCCTTGTATGGTTGATGACAATGTGTCTAAAATGTGGTGTTATAATAAAATATAATTTATAATAAAAGCATTACAGACCTGCCTATCATTCCGGATTGTCCGGAATCATTCCGGAAATACACCTCAAATTACGGTATTACGGAGAGGAATGAAAATATTACGTATTCTTTGGTTACGATAAATTCGCAATATCCGCGCTCATGGCGCTCAAACAAGAAGAATTCATGACTCACGCTGCACGAAATGATGGCGGGGATCGAAATGGCACCACTACCAGCCAAGAAGAAACGTATGCTGCAAACGTTTATAACAGCATGCACGCAAACATGGCCCGTATTGTCAAGTTTAAGGAAGGGGGTCGGCTTGACATGCTGTCGTATACGCGAAATTGTTTTTCCTATTTCACTTGATATGGTGGCCGAGATAATTGCAGGTACTGATTACGTTGTAGTGTCAGGCCAACTGACTGTACTAAGACTAAGTTAGTGTATTTGTTGAGTCTAGTCTATCATTTACAGGGATAGGTGTATATACTTGAGTTGAGTAGATTAGACGATGTCGGTCGAGGACTAGCGTAACGTAATGGTTTTGCCGTCCCCGGCACGACTTTGTGTTTGTCTTTGACTTTCTAGTTCTAGTTGTTTCCAGCACTCGGCAACGTTCTATTAACTGACCAGTCTGTATATGTTGTGGTTACAATGTTATGATCGTATGAGGTCTCATTCAACTAGTCAGCCTTTTTCAGAACATTATTGCCAGCTCGACCTTTCTAGGCTGGCACTGAGGGTGGTCACAGCCAGGGTGCTTGTCGTCCTCAGTGGTTCTTTTACATCCCAAATTGAGACTTTGATCTAGTCAAGCTACTATACTGTGTAGTCTATAGCCTGGCCCTATATATACCGGCTGCTAATATTAATCCTAATGACACCACAAATAGACAGTGACGCATTGTTATAATTTGGTTTTGTAGTCAACATGCTGTTTTTGAAATTTACATGACATCAGAATTAGAATGTGTGTAGACGCATTTGTATTACAGTTACGTTTGTTCACCTTTGATTTCTACCAATGGCTGGTTATGAACATCTACCTTACCTTGTTAAATGAACACTTCAAAACACCTCATAGTTTATTAGAGATAATTATGTTTCATTACTGACAGCAGGCCTATATTCCTGAAAATCAGTGTAAACGGGAAGATGGATTACTGACAGGAAGTTTTTGGGGTAGGCAGGTCTGGCATTATAAATTCAGCGGATGCCTATTTACCTGAAGTAATGCATACGGAATGTAGAATACATATAGGACGATGTAATAGCTTAAAGCCTTAGGACCTTAAATAGGGCGACCATCTTAGAATTAGATCCTTGATTCTATTTCCGTACGGTAGTGCGTAATTCGTGCCTTTTATGTGGTGAAGTGTAAAAATAAGTCGTAGATGTTATGAAATAGATTATTCATGTCATGGAATAGGTCATTACACATACGATTGACCCCAATAAACCTACGTATAACTTATAATGGTTAAACAATTAAAACGTCTCTACTAAACCAGTCAAACAGACAATTGGTCAAATTGGGAGTAATTTGGTTAGCCGTCATTTGCAAGAACTATATTGAAAGCCTGCTATCATCAAAGCGGTAACGAATGGTCTGTGTGTTGGAAGAACATCCGGGTATTTTGTTCCATGTTAAAACGTAGGAGCTAAATCCTACGTTAAAAGATAGGACATTATAAAATAGGAACTTATCTGCTAAATCCGTCAAACTGACGGGTATCTGCGTAAGGATGCGTAGTAAATTAGGCAAACTGACGGCTATCAGGTATCTGACAAGAAAAATATATGTGATGGAAGGGTAAGACACTCAAATAAACGTTTTCGTGAGTGTGCGACATTGCATCTTGCGGTATGAAAAATATGTCTGAATAAAATTTCATAAATGCACATACGGTGTCGACTTTATTGATTAAATAAGAATAATTTCAAACCATATAACATGCAGACATTTAACTCTTAACAAAATCAATACACCACAGTTATATTTTACCAAATCATAGACAGTTGCAATCTTTTTCTGTACTGTAGTACTTAAATTCGTGCTTCACTAAATCATAGATTGTTGCTATCTGTTTCCGTAGTATCAGTGACTGTGTAACATAGAGACACTTTGCATCAATACCGACATAGCTAATACTCTTGTGAGAATGTGGTTGGCTCTGAAAAGAACCGTTTGAAAATAAATAACTTTTAAAAAGTGTGTGAACTTAAACAGACCCTACCATCTTCTAAACGTCGGAAGCATGGTTCGCCTGTCGGACTCTGCTGGGCGAATCTTCCGTTGCGGCCACAGGCACAGCATCTGTCATACCCGCAAGCCATCGTAGTTTGTAACCAACTCATTACGTCTATGGATCAGCATCAGTGTTTCGTAGTGATATAAATAAAATAAAATTGCCAAAACCTGAATGCAACATAACTGAATCACGAAACGTTCCAGCCAACACTAAACACTACATAACACACTCTACTTCACTACAGTAACAACACTCCTGATGTCATGCTAAAGCCAAAATGGCATGGTCAACATGCAAACGCTCAATTATGAGAATAGCACCAGCCAACATGTCATGCTCATACGAACATGGCAAACATGAACATATGGATTAGGATGGAACATCCACAAGTCAACACACTTGCGTGTGTGCATCAATCAGGTTTGTAGTCATAAATGTTCATGTAAGTATCATCAAATGTTCATTTAGATACAACATAGTCCTTGTATTTGCTGGGTAGCTTGGACCTGTTGATTCTCTCGGACTTCCTGGGTCCCGCTGGACGTATCGGAGAGTGTGGTTCTGTCTGGTCACTCTGGTGTTATTGTTCAACCGGTGTGTTCGGCTGAATTTCAACTGGTGTGTTGGCCCGAATTGGGTCAACTGGAGTGATTAGAGGATCATCTTGGGATGGGATATCCATGGACTCCTCAACCAACACATGAGATGGTGTTTCGTTTGTTCTTCTTATGTGTACACGGTTGAGCCTGTACACTGTTCCCTCACTATCTTCAACTTCATAGGACCTTTCATCCAGTCGTCTCACCACCATCACTTTCTTCCATGACTTGTCTCCAAGCTTGAACGGCTTGTTTCGGACTGTATCACCTTGATGCAGATGTGGGAGGGAGATCTGTAGCAGATTTGTCATAGTACTTGGCTTGGCGGCATTGTGTCCTTTTCAGCATATCTGTTTCATGTTGCTGCACAGACGACCGCGACTCCAGAAGACTTGAGCAATTGGAAGAATTGTTTTCGTCCGCCTACCTAGTAGCTTCTGTGCAGGACTACTGTCCATTCCTTGAGTTGGGGTGTTGCGGATATTCAGCAGTGCTAAATATTGGTCATCACCAGCGCATTGTGCTTTCTTGATCATCTTCTTTGCAGCTTTCACCGATGATTCCACCTTGCCGTTTGAGCGACTGTGGTGTGGAGATGTCGTCACATGTTCGAATCCCCATTTCTTACTGAAATGAGCGAACTCGTCTGACACCAGCTGTGGACCATTGTCAGTAACTACAGTGTCCTGGATTCCCATCCTAGCAAAGTGAGCTTTGTGATTACTGCCTTGGAGTCAGTGGTTGGTAGGTAGTCTATTTCCCAGAAGTTTGATCTGTAGTCAGTGGTCACTAGGTAGTCCTTTCCTTGGTAAGAGAACAGGTCGACACCGACCTTCTGCCATGGACGGTCCGGCACTTCATGGCTCATCACAGTTTCCTTAGTCTGAGAACGTTCGAACCCTCCACAGGCTTCACACGTTTGGATGTACTCTTTGATATCTGCATTCATGGCAGGCACGTACACCAACTCCCTTGCTCTTAGGCATCCTCCAATGCCAACGTGGCCTAGGTGAACATTCTTCTTAATTTGTGATTTCATTGATTGTGGAATCACAAGTCTTTCGCCGCGGAACACCAATCCATCAGTGACGGCCAACTCATCTCTGAAGTAGTAGTAAGGCACAGCAGGTGGCGGCACATCTGGTTTCTCGGGCCAGCTGTCAGCACTTGTAGATTGGCATCTTGCTCGGTGGCATTACGAATGTCCTGGACAACATCTTCTCTCATGGATAGATAGTTCACAACGTGGATAGCTTCGAACTCAGTGGTCGGTTGTTTCTGTCCAGCTGGCAGGAAGGCACGTGACAGGGTGTCAGCGAAAGACATCTTCTTGCCTTCCAGGTACTTGACATCAATGCCATACGCAAGTGCACGTAGGAGCATGCCCTGTAGACGTTTGGGTGCTCTATCCAGAGGTTTCTTTGTTATTGCCTCAAGTGGCTTGTGGTCACTGTAGACAAGGATGGGGCGACCATGGATGAACTAATGCCACTTCTCAAGAGCAAAGACGACAACCAGCATCTCTGTCTCTATAATGACATATCTGGTCTCTGTGTCAGTCAAAGCACGACTGGCGTAAGCAATTGGTCTTCCTTCCTGAAGTAGTGCATATCCCAGGCCATAGTTGCTAGCATCACACTGAATGACCAGTTGCTTACTCGCGTCAAATTAAGCCAGAGTGGGTGCCTCAGTCACGAGTTGTTTCAGTGTTGGGAAAGCTTTCTTCAGAGCATCTCCCCACATCCAGGCAACATCTCGTCGTACAAGAGCAGCAATGGGACGGAATACATCGGTCAACTTGGGTACAAATCTTGCCAGATAAGTTACTGTACCTCTTAGCCTCTCCACAGCTTCCCTATCACACGGACTCTTCATCTTCAGAACAGCTTCGACCTTGGATGGTTCAGGTTTCAGACCATCACCTGTGACAACATGGCCTAAGAACTGGATTTCATTCTCAATGAAGCGACATTTCTCACGGTTCAGTTTGATCCCATGTTCCTTGCATCTTTGAAGCAGCTTCTGGATCTTGACCCAGAGATCAGAGTCATCATATCCATGGATGATAATATCATCAGCAACACAGTGAACATTCTCCAACCCTTCCAGTGCTTGTTGCAGACGCTTTTGGAAAATTTCACTGCTGCCTTTCAAGCCGATACCGTCCAAACGGTGTTGCGAAAGTAGTCACTAGGCTAGATTCTTCATCCAGTTCGCAGTGTAGATATCCTTGTTGCAAGTCACACACAGCAAATTTCTTGGAGTTCACAAGCTTCGGTAGAATGTCGTCCAGCACAGGAAGCTTGTAGTGTTCACGCTTTAGGGCTAGGTTGAGAGGTCTAGGATCAGTGCAGATCCTGACAGCTCCAGAACGTTTCTTGGCTACATACATTTGGTTCACCCAATTAGTGGGTTGGTCCACTTTGACTATGACACCAGTGTGTTCTAGTCGGTCTAGCTCATCTTTCACGGGACTGTTCAGTGATTCTGGTAGGGTACTAGGTGGTCTCACAACCGGTTCAGCATTTCGTTCCAGGACGAGACGAATTTTCCCACCAGGAAGCGAGCCAAGTTTACCGTCGAACACTTCAGGATAGTCTTCAGTGCATGGAATTTGAGCAACTCTTCAGCTGGAGACTGAAGATACAGTTTCAAAGTTCTCGTAGTTCACCGTGATGAGCTTCATGCATTCAGCAGCTTTACGGCTGAGTAGTGGTGTTAGTTTGTCATGATCCACTATGACATAGTCCACTTTGAACTTGTCTCCTGTAGCAGGATTTACGTCTTTAGCTCGGCACTTGCCGAGAGCTTCATTCTTCACATTGTTCCACATCTTCAGAGTGATTGGTTCTGGGCGGATATCTTTATCCTCGACGTACTTCTTGGGCTATATGCTGACAGTTGAACCACAGTCAACTTGCATCTTCACTGACTGCTGTTCGACCAGCAAGTTGCACAAAATGGGACCATCTTGTGAGGAGAGTGCGTGCACATCGGCAGTGACGCAGCTGATATCGCCAAAGCTAGCACCGGAGCTATCCGAGTCTGACCCATCTTGTACACTGTGAACAGTCTTAGGGCATTGCACGGAGCCTCTGAATGGTTTCGACCCCTACACGCATCACACGTCTTGCCCCATGCAGGGCAGAGTTCTTTCTTCATGGGGTGCGTTTTGTAGCAGAATTTGTATTTTCGTTGACTAGCAGATTTTCTTCCACCGAATGTCGACTTGGCAGTGTAGCGTCTGTATCTGGTGTCGACCCTGTTCACTGCTTCTATTTTATTCAGAATTTTGCATAGTTCTTCAGCCTCTTGCATGCACCGGCAGATGTCTACTGCTCTGGGTAGATCAAGTTGCGATTGTAAAATGAGTTTGTTGCGGATTTTGTCACTCCTTACACCAAGGATTAACCTCTCAACAATCAGCGTGTCTCGCATACAATTGCAAAACCAGGTTTTTGCTAGATTTTTCAACACTGAGTAGAATTGTTCAAACGACTCGTTTTCCTGATTTCGGGTGTTAAACTTATACCTTTCAAAGAATTCTTTTATATCGCCCAAGATATGTTCGTCAAATTTTCTGATGATATAAGCAGGCTTGACCCGTTTTTCTTCCGTCAAATCGATACTATTGAAGACGCGTAGTGCATCTTTCCCAATACAGTGTAGAAAAAGTGCCGTCATATATCTGTCTGGCTTAGTGTCTAGTCCAGACACGATTAGATAGTTTTCCCACATTTGTTTCCACAACTTCCAGTTATCGACCTGATTGGTTTCCAGTTTCAATGCAAGTGGAGGCGAGCCACTGGGCAAGTTCACATAGATGTGATTCTGAGACTGAGGGTCATCGACATTTGGAGCAGCCACAGCAGGTGCCCCGACAGCGCCCACGTTACAGTTGAATTATCGTCAGCCATAGTTCACTCTTTAACACAAATGTCACTTTTGACAGGACTGCCTTGCCATATTCAGTTACCTTCGATATCTCACCGACGCCACCATGTTACAACATTTGCTCAGGCCTCACTGTATAGACGTTAGGATATTCAGGCAGAACAGAGACGATAGTTCTACTAAACCAACTTTATTAAACGGGGCTGCTGCAACCAGGGAGCGGCCTGTTATTCTACTTTCTGGGGAGACGTCATTAAGTTATATTGTTACACATACCACGAGTGAGCTTATGCTCCTGGAACTTCAAGTTGAGACGGACAACAGGGTCAGTGCATCACACAGAAAGTGCGTGGACTGCACATTCTCGTAATCCTTGAGGAATTTCAGGAGGTTGTTTGCCCGTCCTACAACACTGGCTGACAGTGCTTATTCATTATAATATCAGACTATTACTATAAAAACGCTAATTTACCAAGGTGTCCGTCGCTTCACAAGAAGTCCACACGCAGAGTTTTGAACAACTCTTATTTTTGCCTATTCGTTTTACGAAATTAAGATAATGATATGCGAGAACGTAAAGTTGAATGAAGATTTTTAATTGTGGTACCACTCTGCTATTACTGCAAAATCCGAGGCGTTATTCGCATTAAACAAACTTCGCAAGAATTTCGCACCGAGGCGTCATTAGCAATGCACAAGGTTCACAAGAACTCCGCACGACGTCGGTAGTAATAGCATTACTACATTAAAAATAAAAACTGCATTACGTAAACATGTTTTATTATGGATATAAGGAGCTTCTTCTTCTGAAGTAAATGTTTTTGATTTCATGAAAATCGGACAACTACTGAGAAAGTTATTAAGTTGCAAAGGTTACTGCACTAGGGGTTTTCGTTGGAACGGTGAATAACACAAAAAGAATAGGATCACAGTAT
Organism: Escarpia spicata; assembly: GCA_963995525.1. NCBI lineage: Eukaryota > Metazoa > Annelida > Polychaeta > Sabellida > Siboglinidae > Escarpia > Escarpia spicata. Next base: position 44,590,671 of record OZ023205.1, on the reverse strand, counting down.
TTCCAAAGTGTATCCCTATTTTACAATTGTTGTCATTGTTTTCGCAACATATAATTCATTAATTGAGTTTATTACTTCAAATTTTGTATATATAGGTACTTTCACAGGAGGAATTAATTATTTGCTTTTTCGTCGACCTAATTTGCATATTTTATGACCTAATTAGCATAATATGGCCGACATATTGGATCCTAGACTGTAACAAGATGCAATTCACGTCATGTCATTACTTTTTAGTGTATATTTACAGGGTTTTAGAAAGTGTAACATATCTTGTTTCATTATAGGTAATTTCAATGCCAAAATGTTTGCAAAACTGGTGCATCATTAGCATAATTATTACAAAATGGCGGCCATGTTGAATGAGGATTGGAAATGTTTTTATGAAGAAATTGTTGTTCTAAGCGTGTACTCAACTCTGTAATTTTGTTTACAATAGTTTAACATAAAGTGTTCCATTGCTATCAATTAATTACCACTATTTAAATAATTAATGGCGTAATTTGTATAAAATAAAATGGCAGACGTATCAAATGTAAAATCCCCATTTTTCAATACATATTTTTCCAAAAGCACAATTAATATTTGAGGCATAAATAGTAAATAGTACAACACAAACACTTTCATTAGAACTCACTTAGTTGCCATAATTTGCATAATTAATTATATAATTATCATAAAACATAACGGTAGACATGGTAAGTGGAATCCCCATCCGTGTTATACAATTTTTCAATAATATCATTTAAAGTTTAGTGCTTCTTATCCTAGTATAACAAAACAAGTTCAATTACTATAATTATATGTCACTTAATTCCCACTTTGCATTATTAATGTCTTAATTGTATAAAAAGGACTGAAACTGAAAGGTATGTTTTCCAAAAAATATGATGCTGGAATATTGGCAAAAAGTGTGTCCTAATATTCGGGTCTTCCTCGTTTAATCTTCAGTTCGTCAGAAGGTTAGGCATGAGTGTAATTGTTAGCTCACAATCCTTGACGACGTTAGCTTCCCAACACTGCATGCTTCCAAACAGAGCTGGTACTGACAGAGGAGACCACGTGAAGGTGTAGTCTTCTCCTCCTTCTCTTCTTCTTTTTATTGCCTTTAATACAACAAACACATTTAAATTTCACTCATTTTATTACCAAAATTTACATATTTCATTATAGCAGTGATTAGCAAAATGGCAGACAAGGACGAAACAGTGCCATATGTGCAGCGCGGCACGGAGCGATAATTGCTCAACCAAAACATCACCATACAATAATAAAACATCATCGTAGAACAGCGTCGATGGGCGTAGGAGCCCTATATGCGGTGCTGCACGGTGCGATAATTGTTCCATCAAAACACCAACATAGAAGCAGCATCGATGGGCGTAAGTGCCCTATATGTGGTGCTGCACGGAGTGATAAGTAAACGTTATAATAGAAGAATATAAAAAGGAAATCTAAGCGCAGATGCCACCACATCAAACACCTGGCAATGCCATACCGTGTTTATTGCTTTCTACCTTTGTTGAACGCAACGTAATGTTCTTTTACACGGTCAACATTGCAGAGCTTAAAACATGGACCTCCTGAGATGGGAACTGGTGCAGTGTTTATTCGCACGAAGACAAACATTCCCAACACGTTGGCGATGTCGGGATGGACCCCAGGCCTTCGCAACCCACCCCGGGTGCTGCAAGGATGCAGGAAGTTGACCTGATAAGAAGTGTCAGTGGTACCACCATGCCATCGGACTCATGCACAGACATGACCTGTCCAGGGTACCATCCACTTCCATACACCACTGCCACCCAGTCGTCTTTCTTTGCCGCAATAAGTGTAGGCGTTTCCGTGGCAGTTCTCTGCTTCTTACGCACAACCGCATTCTCACTGGTTTTCTCTGACTTCCTTTTAATTCGCCTTGCATGATTCACAATCGAGCTGAATCCTGCCTTTGCCCTCTTCAGGAGCCTCTTGGCGACTGAAAGCTTCTTCTTGGTGGCTGCCAGATCTTCCTGCAGCATTCTCATCTGACCGCCTTCGTGAATCTGTTGTGCTTGTCTGAGCCTCTGTCCCCGTCTTCTTGCCTCCAGCCACAGCTCGTTTCTTCTCGGGTGTGAACCTACATACCGAATCAATCCAGTCCCATGTAATTTAAACATTAGGACGGAGCTGTGGTAATGCAATGAAAAATTGCGGCGACGTTGCTGGCTTGCATCAAGTGAGCCAAAATGGCGTTCACATGACAAGTTGGTCAGATGGCTGTTGGCGGTGTTCTTCAATTGGTCTTCTGGTGGGGCAGAACCATACTTGCCTCCAGGAAGGAAATCCACAATCTGTTTCACACAGCATAGTCTGATGCCAAGCAGCTGTGCACGTGCAGCTCGTTTCACCGAGTCCTTGCTGGTGGATTCGTCAAAGAGAATTGCTGAAATTTCCTTGTTAAGCTGTGGAATCTTATTGACTAATATATCCACATATACATCATCATCAGTTGTGTGTTTCTTCTCATACCGTCGTTTGTAATAACTTTTCATCCTCCTTTCATCTTGCATTTTCCTTCCAGGTCAGCCACCTTAGAAGAAAGATCCCAACTGTTTTTGACAGCTGCTCATTCGATGCAGTAACACTTAGAAGTTCTTGGTGTTGTGCAGTCAACTCCATCCTTAATTTCCTTTCCCTTCGCCGTACATTGCGCGGAGAATAGCGACCCTTCTTTTTGTTAAGAGTATCTAATTGACCTTCTTTTGCATGAATCTGAATTTCAATTGACTCAAGATTACTGACTGCTGAATCAATGTCACTCTTTAGCTGATTTCTTGTACGATGGCTCTCTTAAACTAGACGAGTTGTCTGTCTTTCTGCCAGTTACTAAATTCCTAGTTAGCTCATCTGTTACTGGCGAAGACTCGATCTAGTTGCGTATTTGACCGAGTTCGTTCATGATCATTTGACAAAGGTGAACCTACGTCAATTTGTGGAAAAGAAAAGGCACAGTTTTCAAGTTGCCATTTTCTCTAAAGTAAGAATCTCGTTTGGATTAGGGAGTGGAGGAAGTTACGGAGTTTGACTTTGTAACTGTCACTTTGTGCTGCAGTGTAGTAATCGCGTTCTGGAATCAGACTAATAATCCAGTTGATTAGCGTGCATTTGGTCAGTTGTTTACGCCTACACAGCTGGTCTAGTTCAAATACTAGCCCATTTGTAAAGTATGTTGGAGCGACCCTTGATATGTTACATTCTAACAAATTAGTGATAATGATCACTAAATGTCTACATAGCGGTCCAGCATAATCGCTATCCATGTTTCATATTATCACCATATACTTAATGAACCTTACGTTTGACGGGTAGTGGCCCTATTTAATAAACAAATAAGAAACAATCCTTTGTTAAGTGACACATATAAATGTGTGTGATCACATTTCTCTATTATCTTAAACCTTTACACATTACACCTAATAGTTTTATGGAAATTAATGGAAGAAACAATCGTCGAAATTCACCATTCAGAAATGGTTGAAAAGTTCTTGCATACAGCAAGCACGACCACATATAACTGCTCTCATCACCAATTAAAACATTACATACAGCATGCACGACCACAGATAACTGATCTCATAACCAATTAAAACATTACCTATGATGCTGCTATTTGACATACGTTTGTTTAGAAAAGGGCACGCACGATATTGATAAGTTTGGTGATACAAACCTGGCTTTCAACACTGGGGATTGTCGCAACAAGGAAACAAGAGCAGAACAAGGAAACAACAAGAGAGCAACACGGAATCGACGAGAACACAGCAAGAGAACAAAAAAGATTAATATGGAAACAACAAGAGAACAACAAGGAATCAACAAGGGAATAACAAGGACGCAACAAGGTAACAACAAGGGATTAACATGGAAACAAGAAGGTGACAACAAGGGGTTGACATGAAAACAACAAGGGAACAATAAGGTAACAACAAGGGAACAACTAGGGATTAACATGAAAACAACAAGGGAACAACAAAGGAACAAGGGATCAACACGGGAACAACAATGGAACAACAAGGAAACAGCACGGGAACAGCACGAACACAGCACGGAAACAGCATGGAATCCACGTGAAAACAACAAGGAAAAGACGAAGAAAGGGAAAGCAACAAGAAAACAGTTAGGAAACATCTGTTGTCTGGCTGCTATTTTTTAGCACAGCTTCACCGTCTGTATTGGCGTTCTCGAAAACCGTGCAGCTAGGTCGCACAAAATGCGATTTCCGCACTTGTAAGCTTTTTTTTCAAATGTCACAATATATCATCTGAAAGGTGTGAAACTGACGCGTAGGTGTGTATATAAACGAACTTGAATTTTAGGCAATAACATTATCAAAAAATCATGTTTATGCGATAATTCGACATAACTTTCGTTTGGCTTACCGCAGAAACTTCGTGCAACGTCAGCATTGAAGAAGAACATGTCTTCTAATTGGTCGAACATATCGCATGACGATTCAAATAGGTTTTCAATTTACCGCGACCTGTTTTTGCGTAAATCGTACCATCGGCATGACATTTTTGGCGTGCATTATCGCTAAATCACGAACGATAAGTTTGTCAAATAAAGGAATTCTTTTAAAAACTGTATACCATTGTAAATAATATTATCTTGTTGTTCCAGTGATATTAAATATATATTATTTAACGCGGACTGAACGATGTAAGGATTGCGTGACCTGTTGCAACACGTGATCATTCGTAAAATAAGATGACAGTCAGATGACTACAGTCTCAAGCGAGAACGCGAGGTCAGGTGTAGATTCGGCTGTCGCAGATTCTGTTTAAATTTTGCGTAGGGGATGACAAGTGATAGAAACTATTTAAAACGACGGTAACCAATTGGATTGAAACCAGCGGTCCGCCTAGCACTCATAAAGAGGATCTGGCAATCTGTACATATCAGTTCTTTTATTCTGATGTTAATTTGGGCTTTTAGGACTGTATTAGCAGAGATAACAGAGTTGCCTGGTGTTATCGTCGATTTCATCTCGGGTGGACCACAACCCTCCGTGCTGAAATACTACCTCAAACCACTGCTCCTTCTTTTCGCTGGTACCGATGTCATGTGCATGGATTCTATCACGCGAGAGTCGGAGTTCTGCCTGACGATCTATCTCAAGTTGTCTGCTTCTTACCATTTCTTCGTGTGTGTTCTTTCTAGCACAACTAATGGCATTGTCTATGCACCTGTGCTTTATCATCCTGCACATATAACCATCTGCCCGACTTATATTAACTTTGAACATATCTTTCGCTTCAAAGTAGCTTGTAGCACGATCTAGAATGTCATCGGAAGAACCAAAGTTACTCTCGCAACTGATGTTTGAGGATTTGCAGGACCTAGCTTGGTGTACTAATGTGTCGCTTGGGTTGTTGAAGCAGCCACCCTCAAAGCTGTGCGGCGAGTGACAAGACATGCATTGAATAGGTCTCTTAACAAAGCGATAGTCTTGTTATAACTTGATGTTGGCTTCTTGAGACTGTCAAGGACAATGTCATGCTTGATGGGTACATCAGCAAAACGGATGGAGTGCTGGGCCCGATCAGTGGGCTGACATCCTCTGACCATGACTGAAGCTTCCCATGGGCTTCGGCAAAGTATGAATTCTTCTCGAGAATGTCAAATGTCGACCAACCAACCGCATCCAGGGCCCAGTCACCACTTTGCCAATGAACCCAAGTGCTCATGTTACACGAAGCACACCCAGCTTCAAAGCATCAAGGACACTTTGTTGGACAACATTTGCAGGAAGGCTAATTCTAACAAAGAAACCGTGGATTGATGTGTTGTAATGACAAGTGAGGCCGCTGTTCAAGAAGTAAATGTGAAATCGGTTGCCAACAAAACGATTAAATACAATATATATATATATATATTGTGGTCACGATTCCTGTGTCTTTCAGATGCTGACGATGAGTTTTGGAACAGTTATATTTGGCGTCATAGAATAATTTGTTAGTACAGCGAACAGTTGCTTGTGTTTCGTACTCTCCCCTACTAGCATACAGACATTTGTCAGCTGTTTTCATATCTGGTGTAACCTCAAAAGATTTGATAACTCTGTCGCATTATTTTGCCACTCCATCAAGTGGATGCATTGGACAACGGAAACTATTAAGGTCCCACCCAAATTCCTCTTCCAATTTGCGATCCACTGCTTCATTTCTTTTGTATCTATCTGTCATTGTGTTTGTAATTCTAGATTTGATATCAGGATTGATATCAGAATTCGAGAATGTTCCGGGCGATGAATTTGGAAGAGCATCTATTGCACGTGTGATTGAATCACAATACTCTACTGCAGTGTCACCCTGTTGATAGCTGAGGCGCACCAAAAGTGTTTGTTTTTCTGTAGCTATCTCTGTTCCTTCTAGATGACTGTCACAGATTGGCGAGTTTCCGTAACTACATGGCTCAAGTCTAGTTGGGTTCAGTATTAATTATGTCAACGCTTGTGAATGAGGGCACAACCGTAAACAACGCAACAAGGAACAGTGGAAATTTAATGAATTTTATTACATATATAAATAACGTTGACCGCATTTATAGTAACAATAAAAAACACATACCCTCTTTCTCTACCCTATCTAGGCTCTCATCAGTTGCTATCAAAACCGTAGCTATCGACAACTAAACCTTGATACGCGAGAAAAATAACGGCTCGTTAAAAAAACTAAGTGCTATTAGCACTCTCAAGGGAACTTCATATGTCAATGCATTAGAAGTTCTGGTCCGCGCGGACTCAGGTAAGGAACATCGAGTAATCTATAGACTATACCATCCCAAGTAGAGGGAAAAACAGTCAGTTAATTAAATACAACGGGATTCTATGCCATCCCCAGTTTAGAGAGAACTTCAACGAAGTGTAGCCAGCAACTTAATATCTAAATATAACATTGATTTTTCACTTTCCTATGTACCGTTTCGCGTCCCGATAGCCCGACTTGGCTAGCTCGCCATCGCACCACGACTCGACGACCGTCTGCCGGAAGTGTCCTTCTCTGTTGCCAGCACGCTCTGATCGTCGTCACACTCGTTCGTCCGGTTCCGTTGACCCGGTTCGGCTGACGCTGTCACACCATTTTATAATGGGAACATAACCTTGTTACTGCTTCCCATACAACTTTGCACATTTATTCTGCCTACCCCTTGACAGCAGGGTGGCAATATCCATTACAGCCCTGTTTCTCACGATCTCTCCTGGATGTCTACGTGCCACGATCTCTCTAAGATGCACTTTCTACCTGACAGCAGCGTTTTATACCTAGTCTAAACAGCAAAACACATGACCGGATTGAGCCAATGATATGGGTGGCAACGAGTCATACCTAATTTATGCGTCGTGAAACACTGTAAACGTCTGTAAATTATTGCGTAACACAATCTGCTCTGTCTACGACTGTGTGTACTAGCTTGACCTTTCTACTTTAACAAAATGACAAGGAAATAACATTGTGAAAATGTATAATTAGCAGAAATGCTAAATTATCCTTCGTGAAGAATATATTTCCTGGTGAAAGTCACGTGAATAGTCTAGTGCTATTCTACATGACCTGGCAATTATATGCAGGACTAGTAAACACAGGTAAGAATACTAAAATAAATACATATAAAGATACTTCGGTGTCCAAGGTACTTCACAATACCTGCATTTATTCCATGCGGCTCAAGTAGTCCGTCCCAGGGATAGACTCTACCCTGAAGTGATAAGGTCGGACTTTTAGAGCCCATCGCATTACGCGGTTGATTGTCAGCTTTGCAGTGTTTAGATATTTCAGGGAACATTGATCACACTGTATAACGAAACTTTGGCCATACAAGTACTAGTTAATTTTTTGGCGTTTCCAAACAATTCCGAAACATTCCCTCTCCACTACCCTTTGCGTGGGGTTGAGCTTCTTGCTCGCAAACACAACAGGGAATAGCGTTCCGTTACTCTCGTGGTGTAACATGGCTCCGAGTCCTGTATCAGATGCCTCTGTTCGTAAGATAAACGTTTTGTTCATGTCAGGCAACTTATGAATTGGCGCGTTACACAGGGCCTGCTTTAATTGGTTGAAAGATATATTCATATGACTCATCACTCCAACTCACCTTGTTAGGTTGCTTCGCCTTCGTGAGATCGGTCAGTGATGACGCGATTCTTGCAAACCCGTCTACAACCGTACTATAATAGCCTGCTAGACCCAGGTAAAACCTTACCTACTTGGTGGTAGGAATAGGGGCATTTCTAGTTTTGTACACCTTCTCATTCTGTGTTTTCACCTCGCCACAACCAACTTAGTGTCCTATGAATTCCAGAGATTCAAAACCAAGATGGCATTTCGTTGGCTCTACCGTGAGACCCGCCTCTATCACTCGAACGAATAATACCCGGGGGTTTGCCCAGTGCTCCTCCCTTGTCATTGTGTGAATTAACACATCGTCAACGTAATTGATAACACAATCCAGACCGTCTAACAGCATCCTCATCATGCGGCTGTACGATGCGCCGGCATTTACCAGTTCAAAGGGCATGACGCGGAATTGAAACAACTATTGGGGAGTGCAAAATGCAGTTTTCACCCGATCTTCCTGCTTGAAATGTAACTGCCGGTAGCCTTTGGAGCCCAACCTTGCTCCACCTAAGCTAAGACAGTTTCGGGATTAGGCATGCGCTCTGCGTCAAAAACCGTTACTTTGTTTAACTGGCGAAAGTAAATTTCGCACCAGCAACAAAGGTGGCGAGTAGGGTGATCGTGATTGCTCAATAACGTCCATTTCTCGCATTTTCTCGACCTCTTGTTCCACCACTCCCAACTTAGCTAATTTATGGGATAAGGCTTGCACCGTACATGATCTGGGGAGGTTACCTCAATCGAGTGGGAAAACAGATTAGTCTGCCCCGGTTTGCTTGAAAAGATAGAGGGAAACTCTTCCATTAACTCTCGCAAGTCTCGTTTCTGATTAGGTGACAAATTGTCATTTACATGGACGTCCCCGATATTTTCTTCCCTCCGAAATAGGATAGTCCTCATCAGTTTCACGTTCAGGCTGTTCTTCGATAATAGCACCAAAGCCTACTACCTGAACATCACTCCTGTCAGTACTTCGTCATCATGTTGATGTGGAACACTTTACGATTATCTAATATCTTTACCAGATAATCGTTTATTCAACCCTTTCTATCATTTCATAAGGACCCTTCCACTACATAAGCACATTATTTCAATCAGTGGGAAGCAAGATGAGAGCTTTGTCTCCTACTTCTAGGGTTTGTACCTTAGTTTTCCGATCGAAGTGTTCTTTATATCGATCTTGGGAATTCCTAAGATTCTCCTTAGCCATACTAACCAGTTGATCCTATCCGGTTGCAGAGATCAACTACATACTGGTATGTCTCAACCAACTCTTTGTTTGGTTTATCATTCTTCCACAATTCTCTGAATACCACCATGGGTCCCCTGACTGTCCTGCCATAGAGTAACTCAAAAGGAGATAATTTTGTACTCTCTTGGGGTGCTTCATGATAGGCAAACATGAGGGGTTGTAGGTATTGATCCCAGTTTCGGGGTCGTTCTGACCACATACATCTTAACATACGTTTCAAGGTACAGTTCCACTTCTCTACCAATCCGTTGGCCATGTGATGGTAAGGAACAATTGGATATGTTGGATAGAAAGTAGTCTAGCTACCTCTGCCATAGTTTTCGAAACAGACTGACTGCCATGTTCACTGAGCACTACTTTAGGCAGACCCACCCTTTGGAAAATCTTCAGTAGAGCTTCTGCTATCATTTCAGTGTTGATGTTTGCTACCGCTATCGCTTCTGGCTATTTTGTCGCAAAATCCGCGAGGGTTAAAATCCATTTGTTATCTCTCTCTGTTACTGGAGTTTGGGACCCAACAAATATATCGCTACCTTTTCAAGGGACGTGTTTACGATAGTTATCATTTGCATAGGGGCCTTAGGGACGTTACCCACATGCTGACAGTTCTTTAACTCCTGGCCAGTAGAAATTCAGAAGAATCCTGTAACTTCTTAATCCCCTGATGTCCTGATAGGGTAGTCTCAATCCTAACGCCATAACCTGATTACGAAAGACGCGGGGAACGACAGGTTGCCTTACTGCCTCACCCCCCCTCTCTTTCTGATACAAACAATACAATAATCCTTTTATGGTCACGAACTGACTGGTTTGCTTACTATTAGGCGTCCCTTAGTGACGTCATCCAAGTCAAAATATTTCTTCAGCGACTTCTCTCCTGTCGGTTCCCTTAAGAAATCTTCAGCTGACATCTTCGTTCCAATAACCTGGGGCACTAACAATGGCTTTATCGGTTTTGCCCGGCGCTCCTGTTGAGCTCGGTTTCCTACTGCACACCCTTCTGCCGGAGCTTCAACAGCAACGGCAATATTGGAAACGTCTGCTTTCACGGGAGAACATTCCATGTTACTAGGACATGGCAAATGAAGCTTCTCTACGTTACCAATGACTAAGTCATATACTGGAGGGTCTAGACCCAGTGCTTCTATTTCCCCTGAAAACATCGGATTGGTCCATCAACACAAGCACTCATCGGGTTTTCCCAGATAACTGCTCCTCAGTAACTAGACTGCATCGTACAAGCCCGTTGCATCCACTATCCCGCAATACCTTAACTGGAAATTCTCCCACATATCCTTCCATAACTGGTAAGATGCATCTATCTTCATGTTGTATACAAGCACTAGCAACAACAGGGATCTTGCATCCACAATGCAACGCGATGTCGATTTTACTCACAGGACATTGGTGGCTAGGGGAATTCTTATCGAAGACAACTGCACAATTCCCTACCACTGGCTTACCCTTTTACCCTCACGGTATAATTCCGTGCTGATTACAAAGGCCGATTACAAAGGATACACGTAAGCGGTGAAGGAACGGGGCGTGGAACAGGTTTGGGTATGACATACTTCACCTCCCCATAACTATGCATCGGGAGTGGTGCTAGAACGGAAATTGATTGGGTTCGATCTTTACGACTGACCCTCTTACTGAAGGAAGAATGGGCATCAATGAACGTTTTCACCAATTCTATCAAGTCCTCCTCTCCCCGGCTTATGTTCCCTCAGGAATACTGACAATCCCTAGGAAACATGAACTGTTCTCTCAAAATAAGTTCATTTAAGCCATCGAAAGACTCATCAATTTTTGACAAAGAAATTCACTGAGTCAAATGGTGCTCCATTCGAGCAAAATCTGCGACACTATTTTGGTAGAATTTTGCGTACAGGAGTAAAACTTCTTACGAAAATCGCCTACAGTTAATCGGTACTATTCTAACAACGGTTGCTTTAACTTGTCGTAATCATTGGCAACAGAAGCCGGGGACGGGAATTAACTTCCAGCGCATGTCCGGTTAACAATGGCATAAATCCCACGCTCCCATCCCTGATTCTCGGCATGTTGTTCAAAACGCTGACGATAAGCATCAGTTGAACCATTGTTCTCATTATAGCAGGGCAATAGAGGACTATGGACCCCCTTATGAATGGCGGAAATGTTACTCACCGATTCCCGGTTCTCTAGGAGCGCAGCCTCGTTGTGGAGCCTTGCCGTCTCCTTTTCATGTTCCATCTGGAATGCACATCTATGAATACACATGTGTAATAAACAATATTTTAAAACATTGTTGATTGCAAAAAAGGCATTTTACATAATGAACAAATTATAACACACATCATAACTTAAATGTAAATGCATTACAAGTGTCAATTATACGTGATTGTAAATGAAAATTATAATAACATACAAGATAATGAATGTTGGAAACTAAATTAAATTTCATTGAAATTTTTTTAACCAAAATTACTAATGTTTAAAAACATACTTGGCTAATGCCAACAAACCAGGCATTTTACATACTTAACATATAAACATCATGTACATCATAACATAAATGTGAATGCATGATAACTAGCAAATAATACCTGGTTATAACTTAAATTGATAACATGTATACAACATATGGAATGTTTGTAAAAACGAATAATGTCTCGTACAAAATAATGTAGCACTTTACTTAATTAAACGTGTATAAATAAGTAGTACAATGCTAAATTCACTACATAACACACGATGATTGCACTTATATTGGAGGACAACAACCAGTATGTTAGGTCTACGATTACACAGGCATTGTGAAAATAGTTGACCAGGTTAGCGCCATTATTTAATTAAATGTATAACATAAACTAGCTGAAATGCTACAAAACGTAATGTAATTCTCATAGAACTACTACAGGATGTCGTATGTTTTATTTATAAACAATTTGTTTATTTATGGGTTTGTATAAGGGAAGGAAACATTTGAAAAGCGCTCGTATTAAATAAGAATAATTGGTGTTCCAATACGTAGGGACAAAAATTAATATATTTAGAAACATTTCCCAAAACATAATATCAAGAAAAATAATTATTTATCTACATTTTTAAGGGTGTCCCAAAACATAAGGTCCTTATGTAGTAATGCTGAATTACTTATCTCCTTTTTTTAACTCTGACAACATTTTTTCCATAACCCCCATTTTTTCTGAATGATGCCTGTCCCTCTGCAACCTTGTTTGTTCCTGTTCCTTACGAAATGATTATGCCATGTCTCGCAGGTGGTCCATTACGTTGTCTTTAACAGTTTTCCTTTTTTGGGTACATTTGGGAATCTTTGCTAATGGGGGATTGCTTTGGTCTTCGTCGCTTTCGATGTGAAACCTGACTGGACTGCACCACAACAGCTGGTACCACATCCACACTCTTGTCAAGGAAAGCAAGTTCATTAGTGAATTCGTGTCGTCTGTAAGCTCTACCTGGTTTTTTGTTATTATCTGTCACTTTTTTGTATGAATTCACCAATGTTTTCCATATCCCTCTAAGTTGGTCGGCAGTGAAATTGTAACCGTTCATGTCCATTTCCTCCCGGACACATGCCATTGTGGCATTTCAGTTTTTCACAATTTTCGTTGTATAGTGTTGCACGAACAACATCAATGAGTAGTCGTGTCGCCGAAGTAGTCCACCCTGTGCGTGCATGCAAAAGAAATGACAAAATTATTATGCACAGTCAATACACTATTTAAAGAATATGCCACATACGTTAATAACGTGTACATAGTATTGCATTAAAAGATGGATTAAGCTATTTATGTATGATTTCATCAATATTACAAAGAAATTTCTTTTAATTATAAGCACACCGTTATAGAAAAATTCATGAGAAAATTAATAAAATAGGCTATATCTTCACAACTAGTATGTGTGTTGTTTGTTTGTTTGTTTATGTATGCGTGTGTGTGTCTGTGTATGTTCACATCTGTGTACTCACATGATGGTAATGGTTGTGATGTGCTTTGTTCCTCTGATGTATTATTTGTCGGTGTTGTATTCTGTGTACTTGGTTGACTCCTTATATTCGCTGATGGTACGATGGGGTGTGATACATATCGTTCCTGTGACAGTGTGCTGTTTGTCGTTGATGAATGCTGTGTACGTGGTGGTCGCGTGATGGTCGCTGATGGTTCAGTTCTTTGGTGTCGCATTCTTATGCTGCAAACGAAATGCTTAATTAAATGGCATGCACATCAATCATAAAGTGGAATGAAATAATAAATTATTTTATATTTAAACATTAATAACATACTCATGAAGAATCAAAGTAAATAAGTTAGGAGCCAAGAATTTTTTCTTCTTAAAATTTACGCTTTTTTGCACACCAATGACATAAAAGACACAAAGGATTACCTAAAAGGTACATATTATCTCAAAAAGAGTTATAATGTGCACTCAGCTTGTGTTTAATAATATCTGGACATATGGATGTGATGTAAACCTATATAATTTATATATGTTATATATATATATATGTTAAATAGCCTGCCACATTGGTGCCTGTGTTGTGAAGGCAGTTGTTCGAGATGTTGAAGATGTTTGTTTTTGTAGAGATGATTGTGTAGAAATTGTTTCCAGTGTCACACGTGATGATGATATCTCTTCCTGTATCATTCGCAACAATGCTTCATCTACATACAACATTACGACATTGAATGATGAATACGTACAAGTGTAGTATCATATAAAAACTCTAATTTGCAAAGAGAAATATTTTTTATTATCCTATATTGCAGGTATGCATACATATATTTTTAATAGCATATTACTTAAATAAAATTTGTAAATTTTGTAAAACATCCAAAGTATTTCTTCATTGGTATGACAGAATACCTTTTTTTATTTTATTTCATAAAACAGAACATGTGTGACTCTAGTCTACCTGGAAGAATTACGTAATGATTAGCAAATAATGCTACATGGCATAATTTCTTTTTGCTTAGGTAAATAATGAACATAATTTACGCATAAAGTGTAGTTGAAGCAAAGACAAAGAAAGTACTGTTTACACTGTTATACATGTATAATCTTTCAATTGAATGTGTATATTTTATAATCACCTCCATTGAGTAATTTCTCTATCTATGCAGCTCAGTACAATTTTTTGCTTCGTCCCGGCATTGATACAATGTAACTTCTCCAATATCTGAAACGAAAGAGCATGTTCCTCTATACCTTAGCAATTGTTTAATAATTTATTCAATTAATATGGAATCACAAATATGTGCTTACATGTAGTAAAGTATACGAAATAAGTCTTGTTAATATGGCTTAGTAATTAATAAAATATATTTATTCCAGTGCATCTGGTTATCTTAATAGTTAGGTCACAATATACCATATCATGGAAGGAATGCATGTTTTAAACCATAATTAATCCATCATTGATGTGTATAGGAATTAAAGATTATACACATAACTCTGAAACAATAAACAAATGAATAGATAATTACAATAACTTTTTAGAAAAAAATAATAACTGATGAAAAAATAAACAGGATAATATATAATTTTATATAATAATATTTTTTTTAAACTATATATGGTGGTTTTTGTGTTCATTTTTATGCTTGCTTATGACTACGTAACAGCAACAACAACAAAATAACATGAACTGAACAATAATATATTAATCATAATGCGACATTGTCTACATAAATCTGTTGTGCAAAGAAAAAGAAAATACTTTAGTGACGTGATTTACTGTAAATAAAGTAGTCAGTGTCACTATCAAACGCATGCTTGCCATATGTTAACAGCAATGCCAAACCACTCAAGGCAAACTACAGCAGCAATACAATAACAAAAACGACACAAGACCAATGCCTGGTTTAAATTAGTGAGCGATAATACAGAAAATCCTTTCTTTAACTTTAACGGGAAGTATTCAAATAACACACTGACATGTTTCATTGCATATATTTTACTTATAAAATATAGCTAATTGCGTTGTTACATGCAGAAAGCAAACAGACAATTCTATATTTAAGTTCATATGTTTTACAAAACACTAATTTTACTACACACCCTTCGTTATATTCCGCCATGTTGAAAGTAACGTGGCCGATTCAACCGGAACCTCTCCGCATGCGACACGCCCTACAGGCGGAGAAATCGGAGCGGTCCGGAGAGCCTCTCCGGGCTGTTCTTTTTAACGCGGAGAGATCACGTGATCTCTCCGCGTCAAAAAGAATAGCAAATTTCTCTCCGCGGACAGGTCGGAGAGGCAAAAGAAATAGGGCCTATCTTGTACTGTATTGTAATGCTTAAATTCGTGCTTCTTCGGTAAAAACCTTGGATCCAAGAATAATACTATAATTCATAACCTGGCATCGATAACCGAAAACGGACACAAGTAAACATTTTACTTTGATTATAATTATATTTATTTGTCTTTTAGAGTACATAGACAATAACTTGTAACTTTTATTTCACGCTATGAATAATACTAAAACGCATATCCTGGCATTGACAACTGAAAACACTCACAAATAAATATTTTACTTTGATTATAATAATAATATTTATGTCTCTTTTTATACTACATAACCTAAAATACTCATTTTTTATAGTTAGAAATGTATTATTTTATGTGGTGAACTATAAAATAGGTCAATCACGGAATAGGTCATTACACATGCTGACTGATCCGAATATATTTCTAAAACCTACGTATAGCTTACAATTATTATAAAATAGGAACTTCTCTGTTAAATCAGTCAAACTGGTGGCGGTTATTTGTGTAGGTACGAAAGTTATTTTTTTACATAACGCGCTTGCATACAATTTTGCTTTGTGGAAAATGGCGGTAAATTGGTTAAAAATGGCAGGAATTTGGTAAAAAAATGACGTCATTAAATCAGTACGGTATCCTGCGGAAGATTTGTCAATAAAGAAAGGTTGTGTATTATTAGATATCCTGCAGAACATGTGAAATTAGTTAAACTGACGGCTATCGGTGTAGGTATGTTGCAGACGTTTTGTCAATAAACAAAGATTGTATTTCATAAATAAACAAAGGGTGTCGATTTTATTGCTTAATTAAGTTGCTATTATTACTAGTCATCAAATCATTCGTAGCCGTGAGCATTGGCGACATCAATACCGCTCCAGGGTAGGTCGTCTGATATTACTACTCCGTGAGCATTCATGCACACTCTATGGGCGGCGGGCAGGAGCGGCCATGGAGCGGCCCAGTCGTCTCTGCAAGAGGAGATACGGCGTGGGCTGTTAAAGTTGGTGTTGACATAAATAAAATATGATATCTTTTCTATCTGTAACTTTGGTCTTAAGTGGATAAATAATAGGTTGACAAACCTTAACTTTGCCGATGACATTGCACTGCACAGCCACACGCCGGATATCCTGAAAGAGATGACCAATAATTTAAACGACAATGGAGACATGGTCGGATTACGAATCATATATGAAAAGACAAAAAAAACATTGTCAGTTGGTGATGGATCTGACCCCCACATTGTAATCGGTCAGCAAGACTTTCAGTGCGTCGAGAACTTCCCTTACCGTGCAAGCAAGTTTAGGCAAGGCATCAGCAGTGTTTCAAAGACTACGTCCAATATGGTCCAGTACCACCATCAGAAAGGACATACAACTACGTCTTTACATGTCAATCGTAATACCAACAGCGGTATATGCCTGTGAAACGTGGAACAATACGGCGAGGATATAAACAAAACTATATTCGGTTCATATTGGGCTTATCACGGAGAGAGCACATCACCAATGAAGAAGTGATGAAGAGGGCAGGTCTGGATTGACTGCATGACATAGTTAAGTCTCGACGACGGAGACTAGCGGGATATATCCTACGCCTACCAAGAGAGAGAATAGCACATGTAGCAATGGAGTGGGTGCCTGAAGGTGGAAACAGAAGGAGAGGAAGGCTGACTAAGACCTGGCGCAAAACATTTAAAGAAGATCTGGCAGAAATGGAAATTACCTGGAATGAGGCCAAAGAAATTGCGAAAGACCGTAATAGATGAAGAAAGCACGTCGTCCGATGTCCCGAAAGGAATAGGAGGAACTAAGTATATCTGTATAGGTATGAAACAAGAGGACCGTTTACTATCCCAAGAACTGAGAGTCTTCTTGTGGCTATAGCTGTGAAGTGGGTGTAATGCATTGTTTATTGAAACTCTCTCGTCGTCTGTATTGTCCAGAATCGGGGCTTGTCTGCCGACCCTGTCCCAATCAGGCGCTACCCAATACGGTCAATACCACTGATCTCTCAAGTACTGCGTCCTACAAAAAAAATACAAGGTTATTAATATAGTTATCAAACTAGGTGTTGGTGAGTGAATGAGTATTTAGTAAATTTAAACCGAGAAGGGGTACATACCATTTGCGAACGCGTCTTGCCTTGTCGACCCATGATAGTATTCTGTGCAACGCATGTTCTATCTGCTTCAATGACCGATACAACGCGGCCAGTACTGTCGCCATCATGTTGTAATATGCGCGTTTTTCAGAACGAAAGATCACGGACGGGAGAGTAAAAAGTACACGTCACATGCGCAGACTGCATATTAGAAACTTCAAGCACGGCCTGCAGAGTGGAATGGTACTCTACGGTACTCTATAATAAACTGACAACGTGTATTGTAACATAACTGTTTAATTAACTAATGTCAACATCGTGGTGCATCTGGGCGGACGTGCGTTCCGCATCCCGGCTCACAGATCTTTCTAGAACAAATGCCATGCCATCTATATGTATAGTGATGAACTATTTAACTGTAACTGGTGGAACTTAATACGCCAGATGGCGATACTATCACACCTCCCTTCGTTCAATGAAGTGAAGTCTAACGATAGTACTATGCATACAAATTGTCTACAAAGCTAACTGCTAAGTAGGAAATAAAATGTCCAAAGAAGACGTGATGTCTCGTGGTAACGTGTCAATCTACATGTGCGCGCGTTTCTAAGTATGGTGTGTGCGAGTGTCTAAATATTATAACTGCGTATCTGTCTCTATGAACCGTT
Source organism: Escarpia spicata (assembly GCA_963995525.1). Taxonomy (NCBI): domain Eukaryota; kingdom Metazoa; phylum Annelida; class Polychaeta; order Sabellida; family Siboglinidae; genus Escarpia; species Escarpia spicata. Next base: position 44,572,218 of record OZ023205.1, on the reverse strand, counting down.
CAAGAATATCTAGAGCTCAAGCCTGCGGGTGGTCGCACACGTCTCCCTGACCTCGTCCGGTGGACGGGTTCTGGCGCGAACGAGACGCGCCTCTCCGGTCTCGGGGGTGGTGCTGATGGGTCGACCTCAAGTGTGGCGTCCGCACTCTCTTCCGGTACAGGGTCTTGACGGATGGGTTGATCGACCGCTGGTCTGTCCTCGTGATCGCTCAGGAAGTAGTAACGCGAATGTGGCGTCGGTTTCGTCTCACAGTGCCCCCGTTTGGGCGTAGTACGTCGTATGATCTCGGTTCGTTACGCACCACTTTGACGATGGCTGGCTGCCAGGAGCCAGTGACGTGGTCGCGAACTCGTACATGCTGCTCTGGTCTTAGGTCTGCCAGCTAGCGTGTACCTCGCGACTCGTAGTAGAGCTTCTGGTCTTGTTGTCGCTCAAGCAGTCGCTGCCGCACATCGTCTCGATCGGAGCGAGTGTTTCGTAACTGAGTGTGAATGTTCATCTTTAGTCTACGTGAGTATAGGAGTTCCGCTCGTGACTGTAGCCGACTGTCTATCGGCGTCGTACGCAGTAATAGCAGTGCCATCGTCTTGTTGAGTCGTGTCGCCTCGGCCTTCTTCAATGTCCGCTTCACCGTTTGAATATGTCTCTCTGCGAACCCGTTCGATTGGGGGAAGTGGGGGCTTGATGTGATATGGTTGAATGCCCATTCCCTGGCGAACTGGCGGTACTCGTTACAGCTGTACTGCGGGCCGTTGTCGCTGATAACGGTGTCCGGTGGCCCGTGTTCACTGAAGAACTTCTTAGTCAGCTCAATGACAGCGTGACTTGTCACTGCTCCCTCTACCTTCCTCACAAACGAGAACTTTGAGTAGTAGTCGGTCACTATCAGGTAGTTGCGTGTTCCGATGGAGAAAAGGTCGGTGCCCGCTGTCTGCCATGGACGTGTTGGCACGTCGTGTTGCAACAGTGGTTCAGCCATCTATGCTCGTTGCATCTCTTGGCACGCTCCGCACTTGTCCACCATGATCTCGATGTCAGTGTTCATCGTGCTCCAATACATGTACGAGCTCGTAGGCGAGTCTTCTCGACCCCCTGGTGTGCCGCGTGCAGTTTCTTGAGTATACAAGGTTGTAACGTCTTGGGCACCACCACACATCCATCTTTAGAGATGATTCCATCTGCAACTGACAGCTCATCTCGGAACGCCCAGTATTTCCAGAGATTCGAAGGTACTTGGTTCCTCCTGTCGGGACATCCTTTGACGATCACTGACTGTAGTTCTGTCAACTCGGGGTCTTGCTGTGTCTCTAGGCGCATCGTCTCCAGTCGCGATGTGGAGAACTAGACCGGATGGAGTTGTACATCTAGCTGTATCTGCTCATCGTTGTCACACAGCTGCATCGGCTAATAACATATCCTTGCCCGGCCTGTTCTTGATCGCGTACGGCTGTACTCTCAAGAGCATCGGTTGGAGGCGCTCTGGAGCTGCCGCCAAGTTCTTCAAACGTATCATCTCGAGTGGCTTGTGGTCGGACTCGACGGTGAAAGCCTTCTCGAACACATAAGTGTGGAACCTTTCACATCCGAAGACGACTGCTAGCATATCTCGCTCAATGTTCGCGTACCTCTGTTCACAGCCGCTGAACGACCTACTCGCGAACGCAATCGGCTTTCCTCCTTGTAAGAGGACTGCACCCAACCCTCGGCTCGAAGCGTCGACTTGAATCACGTTCTCTGCGTCCGGGTCGAAGTAGCTGAGGGTGATCTGACGACAGATTAGCGTTCGTCTTCTCGAAGGTCGCGTTGTGTGACTGCGTCCACACAAAGTCTGCGTCTTTCTTCACCAGGTCGCGTAGTGGTGCTGTGTGCTTGGACAAGTTGGGTGCGAACGGTGACATATAGGTCGCGATGGCGAGGAACTCTTGTAGCTGTGTGACGTTCTCTTGTGTTTTCATCCCCTGGATGTCGAAGGTCCTCTCTGGGTCTGGGAGGACACCTCGTGCGTCGAACACCAGTCCGAAGAACCTCATACTCGGCCGCTTTATCTCGCACTTCGCCAGGTTGAAGACTAACCCGTGCTGTCTAGCCGTTCTCATCAGGTGGTGCAGGTTCTCATCGCGTTCCTCTGCTGTCTTCTCGAAGACGCCAACGTCATTGGCGATGCCGATCGTCCCAGGGCATTGCTCAAGGATGTAGTCCATCCGTTCTTGGAATACGTCCTGGCTCAAGTTGAGTCCGAACGGCAACCTCTTGAAGCAGTACTGGCCGAAGGGGCTGTTGAAGGTCGTGAGACGCCTCGACTCTTCATCCAACTGTACCGACCAGTATCCGTGTCGTGCATCTAGCTCCGAAAATGTCACTGAGCCGGCCAACTTGTGCGTGATTTCGTCTAGCGTCGGTGTGTGGTAGTGAGGACGTTTGACGGCCTTGTTCAAGGCCTTCGGGTCTAGGCAGATGCGTAATCGTCCGTTTGACTTCCTGCTGTATACTATACCGGAGACCCAATCTTGTATCACCTTCTCAATGACTCCGAGTTCTAGCATGTCGTTTATCTCTCGTTGCACCTCGTCTTTCAGGTGTATTGCGCATCGTCTTGGCGCATGGATGACAGGGATCACATTGGGGTCAAGAGTGATGTGGAAGTCACCGCTGAACTTTCTAATTCCCTGGAATCGGTCCGGGTAATTTCTCAGCAGGTCTTCCTTCGATCTGATGACGTCATCGGGTGATTTACGAGTGACCTCGCAGTGCATCGTCACGAGTTCCAGCGAGCGACACGATGGCAGCTCCATAACGACTGGGCCAGGCGTGTCGGCGAATAAAACTCCACTTCGCAGCTCTTCTGGTTGTGCGCACATCGCAGTGTCATCGGTCAGTGTTGCGGGATGTGCCTGCCGTTGTACGCGGTCAGTACCGTGGAATTCGCTCGAAGACAGGTGGGCATGGGGTAGCCTTCAGCGTCCAGGTTTTCGGGGTACACTCGTCTGTATACCCGGAGAGGGAGAACGTTTCCCTGCGCCCCTGTGTCGACTTTGACTTTGAGGATCGCTGGCCTCTTCTTCATCACGATGTCAAAGGACGCGAAGACTTCGTTGCGCGTGTCCTTCTGTGCGTGGATCGAGTCAAAAACTAAAGTCTCGAAAGGTTCGTTGTCTTGTGTCGGTCTGGGGCGTGCATCCGCTCTGCCGCGTCTCGCGTCGTTGGCCGTGCAGACCGCCTTCCAGTGATTGGCTCGGCCGCACGCCAAACACTTGCTGCCGTAAGCTGGGCAGCTGTCACGACCGGGGGGGTGTCTCCTCCCGCAATACTTGCAGGCTGACGGCTGTCTGAATGTTGCTGTTGTCGTAAGTAGTGCTGCTGATGGACGTGGTGGACGGTCGCTCCGTAGGCTCAATAGTGTTTTTGAAGCCATTCCACGACACATCTAGCTTCCCTTTGTTATCTTCCGAGATATTCCACGTATTATACATGCGTAGGCCTTCCTGGCCGACCCATAATAACACGTACGTCACCCGTGTGGCCTCATCTTTCTTTGCTAGAGGGCCACTGAATATCAACTCGCAATACTGATGAAACTCATAGTAAGCATTTGGCAAATCTGCTGCCGACCAGTTCATGCGCGGAGGTTCAATGCCAGAAAGGTCTCCCATAATCGAAATGTAAGAAAATTCACTTAGCAGTTCGCTGACAGCATTGATTCAGACTCAGACGTGCGTCGTTGTCGTTCAAAGTCTCATTTCTCGGTCGATCTCCGACGAAAGAGTGCCGCTTGGCGTCAGATTGTATCTATGTGCTGCCACCATGGAATGGTACTCTACGGTACTCTATAATAATCTGACAACGTGTATTGTAACATAACTGTTTAATTAACTCATGTCAACATCGTGGTGCATTTGGACGGACGTGCGTTCCGCATCCCGGCTCACAGATCTTTCTAGAACAAATGCCACGCCATCTATATGTATAGGGATTAACTATTTAACCGTAACTGGTGGAACTTAATACGCCAGATTAAACAGAGTAAAATCATATTTCGCTACAACCTGTGAAGCATTAACCACTATAATAGTCATTCAGACAGGGTGTACCGATATTTATATACTTCACTTTTAGTATTAGTGAGCAAGTTCACAAATTCATCATGTATTGTTCAAACTGTCATTAGATCTTTGCTATCTTTTTCTGAACTGTAGTGCTTAAATTCGTGCTTCTTCGGCAAAAACTTTGGATCCAAGAATAATACTACTATTCATAACTTGGCATTGATAACCTGTTTTTGAGAGTATAGCATATCGACGGTGACATTTAAATAGTAGTTCTACCAACCAATTTCCATAATATGCAAATTAGCAGCAGCCATTGAGAAAAATCAATTCTTGCTCTTCGGAACTATTTATGACAGCGTTTCATAACGTAACATAATGCAGACCTGCCTACCATTCCGGATTGTCCGGAATCATTCCGGAAAGACACCTCAAATTACGGTATTATGGCGAGGGATGGAAATATTACGGATTCTTTCTTTGTCACCATGTTCGCCAATCACTTCCGTGCTACTCAAAGTTAGCTTCCACTATATTCAACAGGTGGCAGCATATGTACGCAGCATGGTGTGACATGGTTTTTCATTCGCTGAGTCTGGTCGTAATCTAACCAATAGGAAACATCGTTATGACATCACAAATAGACCATGACGTGACGCATTGTTATAAGTTGTCATGTTTTTGTGGTACCTTCCAAGTTCCATAGCTAGGATATACTTGTTAGACTTTTAGTCTTACACTTAGTCTGCTTAGCCATGGCCATGTGAACATTTAAGTCATAATTAAAAATATGGCTATACTGTAGTTTCATACGAATGCAGTGCATTTCTATTTATGTGTTTTAGTGGTACTGGTTTATTGTTAAAGGTGATTTCATGGGTTAATTATTCATATTTATCTAACCTTAGACTAAATTGGTGTAGCATCTATATGACTCATAATCTTAAAACAGTAGTAATATATATATATATATATATATATACAACCCCTAACCTGCTATAACACTAAGTAACCGTTGGACTTGTTGAACCACCTATAAAAGTATTGTCATCCTGTAACTGTGTTTGCATAGTTTAGTTTGAGACATACTAACACAAAATCCAAATCCAATTTTCGGTAATATAATAATACTGTAACTGTCACAAGTTAAACAAATTACAGATGCGTCTTATCCGTCGCAGGAGGCATATCGCATCAAAGAGGCACACTGACTATGTTGCATTACACAATTCATCAAAGCCAATCTGCAACTTCTTTGCAAGACGGATCGAGTAAGACGACAAGATGATGAAAGTTTTTAAAGCTGAAACTATTACGTCCGGGATGCTAGCTGAAATGGACATTCCGATGAGTGCGACAGACACTTGCTGTGAAGGTGATGTTCCCCCATTCCGAGATTGCCCAAAAGTTCCAGTGTGGCCGAAGCAAGGCCACTGCCTTAGTTAAGGAACTTTCTCACGCAACCAGACAGGATCTTCTGACAACTATGCGCATGATGCCCTTCACTGTATCTACAGATGAAAGCAACGATGATGGCAGTGGCAACAAACAGTTCCCGATCGTTGTGAGGACTGTTGATGCCTTTACGTATGATGTTCGATCCGATGTTCTAGCCGTTCTGTTTGCAAAGGTTCTGCAACTGGTGAGAATATCTTTCGTCTGCTGGACAACGAATTTGCCAGCAATGACGTGCCATGGGAGAACTGTCTTGCCTTGGGTTGTGACAATGCCTATGTGATGACTGGATCCAAGAAGGGAGTTTTTGCATTTTGTAAAGCAAAACACCGCAACATATTTCTTGCCGGTTGCACACTCCACCTGATACACATTGCTGCTGAGAAGGGGGCTGATAGTCTGCCAATAGCTGTATCAGAAATTCTGGTGGACATCTTCTATTACTTCAAGAAGAGTTCCACAAGGAAGCATCGATTTGATGACTTTCAAGACCTCTATGATGTTGAGCAACAGAAAATGCTGAAACATGTCTCTACCCGGTGGCTCAGCATCGGCAGATGCCTTGAACGATTGCTGAAGGATTGGGAAGCACTGAAGGTTTTTCTTCAAGGAAGAGCAGAAGTCTGCCAAGGACAGCGGAACATCTGCATAGCATGAGCGGGTTGACAGGGTTGTGTTGTTTCTGAAATCTCCAACCAACCATCTATACTGCATGTTCGAGACAGCAGTCTGTGATTACTTTGTCGCAAAACTACCCCTACAACAACAGTTGCTGAAGCACGCAGAAGTGGCTGATGCTAGGCTTCAGGAGAACTCACAGTCAGCTGACTTTCTGTTCTTCTTGAATACCTACCCAGTTCGAATTCCTGCAGCATCGACGAAGGACTCACTGCTGGAAGAATTCTGTCTATACCAGTGCGCTGACCTAGCTGACTGTAAGGCTACAAGAATGGACCAGACATGGAAGAACATTGGGCGCAAAGTTGACCAGAATTGTGAGCTGCCATTCCGTGAGGTCGCGGATGTTATGCTGGGCATTCTGACGATCCCCCATAGCAGTGCTCACTGTGAGAGAGTGTTTTCTTGTGTTCGGAAGAACAAAACAGACGTGAGAAATTCCTTGGGAGATGACACCCTTGAAGCTCTACTTGTTGTCAAGTCGAACAGAGTCAGCTGTGTAGACAGAGAGTACAGTAGTCAAACTCTGCGTGACTTAAAAAGTGCCTAGCACTGGTCTCTCTCTAAGGAGATCAGCCGTGAAGTAGACTGACGGCACTCTAACCAGACATGTCTTGTGTGGACACAACTAGTCCCTAGTCACAACATTGTGCAGTATAAAATTCAACATGTTCTCTGTTACAAATTGCACCTTTTGATTCAGGACTGGAAAATTTTGGAGACTACCGTGTATTGTGCACCCTGATGATCATGTATTTCTCTCCATAGTAAAGTTTACAATGTAAATATCTGAGTGGTATTTGTTGTTATTTGCTGTTTGTTACATAATCTGGCTATAATGTGGAATTTTGTTTTAGTCAGCATGCTATTTTGGAAATTTACATAAAATCAGAATTACAATGGTTAGTATTAAACAACACAGCAGTTTTGAGGATCTTTTAGTTGCTTAAAGTTTGGCAGTAATACAGTTCGTCATTGTAAATTGGCTATGCATATAGTGTATATACACATTTACATTACAGTTATGCTTCTTCACGTTTGATTTCCATCAATGCTGGTTATAAACATCTACCTTACCTTGTTAACGGAACGCTTCAAACACCTCATAGTTTATTAGAGACAATTATGTTTTGGGTGCAACTACGTCATAGTCACAGTATTAATCTATTACTGACAGTGGTGTTCTTTTTCCCGACAGTATCTGACACGGTTCTGAACTATTACTGACAGCAGGCCTAGATTCCTGAAAATCAGTGTAACTGGGAAGATGGATTACTGACAGGAAGTTTTTGGGGTAGGCAGGTCTGCATAATGACTTAACATAACGTTTATTTGACCCCATGTAGGTACACAATTAATTTATTTTCTGAACATCATGTAAGCAGTGAAAACAACAAAATATTAACATTACACAGGCATACATATACGAGTATCATTATATGTTCTACATACTCTTGGAAAATACATACATACACATGTACACCTATTATGATAATGATATACCATAGAATGGAATCTTAAAGATTCAATCGGGTTCGGTGACTCCTATTAAGACACAGTTGTCGCTATCATAAGAGCCACCCTATTTACGTAATGATTTATATGGTCCTTTTACAAGGTGTCTATCTCACGTGTGTTTATTGGGAGTGCTTGTTTGATGTGAGAATGTTTACTTTTGTGTGCTGGTTGCTTTAAACTAGCATCAAATGTATTGTATTTATTTATTATTTTCTGTTTTGTCCGGGACAAAACATTAAATTTTCGCGAGGTTAACCCCAACTTTTGGTCTCTATCTAACCCTAATTATATATTTTTACCCGCTAGATGGCGCCATCATGTGACGTAGTACTCCAGTTATCCACTAGGGACACTACGTCGGAAGTGACGTCGCACCGGAAGTTACTTGACTGACATGGCGGACTCTACGCTTCGGGTATTCTCGGAAGTGTGTCAACGAATAGAGATCTATTATGGTCGGACACTAAAAAGTTCTGAGTACTACCGACACTAAAAAGTTCTGAGTACCACCTACACTAAACAGTTTTGAGTACCGTCGACACTAAAAAGTTCTGAGTCCCGCCGACACTAAAAAGTTCTGAGTACCGCCGACACTAAAAAGTTCTGAGTACCGCCGACACTAAACAAGTTCTGAGTACCGTCGACACTAAAAAGTTCTGAGTACCGCCGACACTAAAAAGTTCTGAGTACCGCCGACACTAAAAAGTTCTGAGTACCGCCGACACTAAAAAGTTCTGAGTACCGCCGACACTAAAAAGTTCTGAGTACCGCCGACACTAAAAAGTTCTGAGTACCGCCGACACTAAAAAGTTCTGAGTACCATCGACACTAAAAAGTTCTGAGTACCGCCGACACTAAAAAGTTCTGAGTACCGCCGACACTAAAAAGTTCTGAGTACCGCCGACACTAAAAAGTTCTGAGTATCGCCGACACTAAAAAGTTCTGAGTAACGCCGACACTAAAAAGTTCTGAGTACCGCCGACACTAAAAAGTTCTGAGTACCGCCGACACTAAAAAATTCTGAGTACCACCGACACTGACGGCATCTTATGCGATAACACGTCGAATTGTCTGGAATTCCATCTTTTTGAAGCAAATCTTACGCGATAACACGTCGAATTGCCTGGAATTCCATCTTTTTGATGGAATCTTACGCGATAATACGTCTATTTTCCTGAAAAGGAAAGGAAAGGAATTGCCGCGATAACACGTCTATTTTCCTGAAAAGGAAAGGAATTGACGCGATAACACGTCTATTTTCCTGAAAAGGAAAGGAATTGACGCGATAACACGTCTATTCTGGTGTTATCCGAAGTCTCGTGACACATCTCGGTCATAGTCTCGTCTCTTGTCTCATGTGATGTGACATCCGTAGTCTCGTGACATAACGCGTGATGTGTCATCCGTAATCTCGTGACATAACGTGTGATGTGTCATCCGTAATCTTGTGACATACGGTCATAGTCCCGCCTCTTGTCTCGTCCGTACTCTCGTGTGATGTGACATCCGTATTCTCGTGACATATCTCGTTCATAGTCCCGTCTCTTGTCTCGTCCGTACTCTCGTGTGATGTGATATCCGTAGTCTCGTGACATATCTCGTTCATAGTCCCGTCTCTTGTCTCGTCCGTACTCTCGTGTGATGTGACATCCGTAGTCTCGTGACATATCTCGGTCATAGTCCCGCCTCTTGTCTCGTCCGTACTCTCGTGTGATGTGACATCCGTAGTCTCGTGACACATCTCGGTCATAGTCCCGCCTCTTGTCTCGTCCGTACTCTCGTGTGATGTGCCATCCGTAGTCTCATGACATATCTCGGTCATAGGCTCGTCTCTTGTCTCGTGACATATCTCGGTCATAGTCCCGCCTCTTGTCTCGTCCGTACTCTCGTGTGATGTGACATCCGTAGTCTCGTGACATATCTCGGTCATAGTCCCGTCTCTTGTCTCGTCCGTACTCTCGTGTGATGTGACATCCGTAGTCTCGTGACATATCTCGGTCATAGTCCCGTCTCTTGTCTCGGCCGTACTCTCGTGACATAACGTGTGATGTGTCATCCGTAATCTTGTGACATAACGCGTGATGTGTCATCCGTAGTCTCGCGGTATCTCTTGTCTCGTCGGTACTCTCGCGTGATGTGTCATCCGTAATCTTGTGTGCTGTGACATCCGAAGTCTCGTGACATAACGTGTGATGTGGCATCAGTCGGTCTGAGTTCAATTCGTGTAGCGTGTTGGTCAAACTATAGTGTTTCGTTTTCGCAACTATTTGGTCTGAGTTCGATTTGTATAGCGTATTCGGTTAAGTTTGTGTTTCGATTGCGCCACTAGTTGGTCCGAGTTCGATTTGAATAGCATATTCGGTTCAGTTGTGTGTTTCGTACCACGTGTATGTATCTATGAGTTCATTTTCGGTTACCCGTGCCAGGTTATTTGTTTTACGACCGAAGCTAATTTGTCAGGTTTTAACGAAGAAGCACGAATTTAAATACTATAGTCCGAAAAAAGTTAAAAACGTTCTAATGGACATTTGTACACTTGGCCCTTAATACGGTAAACTATATAAATACTGGTACATCTTATCTGGGAGGTTATTGTGTGTCTGTACTGTTCTAACATAACGCTTCACTATCATGACGCTTCACTTTCCTCGAACAATGCAGAAAGCAAGGACTGCGCCGTCTTTTATTGGTATAGGCTCTTTGGTGTCAAGTCGGTCGAATCGCCATTGTGCATCACTCATAGCGTATTTATTTAAATAGATGAGGCTTGAATAGGGAATACCACTTCAAAATAGTTTACAAACAGGATACCCACTGTGACCATTGGTAAGTACTGACAAATACTGTTACACGACAAACAGTTTGATCAAAATATTACACAGATAGCTGGTACTTTGAATGTTTTAGCTGACAAGTTCGTATAATTTCCTATGACTTATTAACACGGGACAAATACACGGATGCTTTTTCAACATAGAACCTTGTCCTTGAGGCTTGGTTTATACCGGTTCATACCAGTTCATACCAGTTAACGGGGAAATTTTTCACTCGATATAACATGTCAGTGTTTTTGAGTTGTATATCAGTGTTTGTAATGTGTTTGTTGGTGGTTATGAGCTGTTTGTCCGTGGTTATGCGCTGTAGGCCAGATAGCCTTTAGCCTCTATGGCTATGCCTATGACTATGGCTATGCTTTATCGGGTTTGGACCTATGTAAATGTATAGACTAGGAGAGGCCTACACCTAATCAAATGGTCCACAACCTATGGGACATATAAGAATAGGTACTATTGCACATGCGCAATTACTTATTTAATTGACGTCACATGAAGGGATTACATTGCATACGCGCAAGTTCAATACAAGGTCTAACCAAAGCACTACCTGATTGATCAACTCACCTCGCGTTCAAAATTACAGCGCGTAGCAGTTTAATGACGTCATACAGGGTGCGCGTGCTTGCACAAGCCTTTTCTTTGCACTGTTGAAGTGCCGAGTACGGGTTTTATAAGAGATACCAAGGCAAAGGTATAATTCCAAAATGAGCGCTCTGTTCGAAAAACGAGGCTATAGGCTCTGATGTAACATAATCCTATACATAATCTACATTTCGTATACATTACTTCAGATAAAATGGTCTCCGTTGAATTTATAACCCTTTTGTTATACATAACGCCTTATTACAACACCACATTTTCGACATGTCATAGTCAAACAAATAACGGCTCGGTCCCTAGGCAGAGCCTGGACCTACGGGTCAAGTAATCTCGTGTGTGACATATTCAAATGCCGTTCGGTATATGTTATTTTATTCAAAAAGTGGTCGCGTATCTTTGCGATAAAAAGGGCCTATGCTTTAACATGGGATAAAAATTCGAAAAGTGGTCGGATACCTTTGCAATAAAAATGTCCTATGCTTTAACATGGTCCGCACCTTGCGTAATCTCGAAAACCATTTTCGGGGGAACCCCTATCTCTACCACGTTAAAAATCCCTATCTTTAACCCGGGAGTGGTCTGGCGCAAAATCCGTATCTCGAAAACCGTTTTCGGCGGACTTTGTAAACGAGATTTCTCGTTTACCAGTTTTTGGGGGATCCCTATCTCTCCCACGTTAAAAATCCCTAACTTTAACCCGGGAGCAGTATGTGAGAAGTCGTTTACAAGTTTTGGTGGAACCCCTATCTCTCCCATGTTAATAATCCCTATCTTTAACCAGTGACCGTATTTGGGCGGGCTGGGAGGAAATCCTATGTTAAGAGATAGGGATTTCCACCGGGGCGCGCAATTGCCCGCGCTACACCACCCCCTTTACTACTTACATGTACAAATCATTAAATATTTGTTTTATACAACGGTGTGTACAAGATGTCAATTAATTAATAAAAAGTATTTTGACACAAGTTTAAGTTTGTGATATTCAAGGTTTGCATCCACATACACCTATTTTCTTATCCCTTGTGTGATGGATCTAGCAAGAATTCCACTGACATCAGCCATTAACAAAAAAATACAGTTAAAAGTATAACATCTCATGTTGGCTAACCTACTATCTGCGGAAAGGCATAATTTTCTGACGGTGACCTTGTTGAACCTTCACTACACAGTTAGAGCAAAACTTCACAACTCCATGCCATAATACATTCTGACGGAGATACAATACGCTTTCAAGCGGTATGTAAAATGGCCTAGTGTATGTGAATGAATGAATGAATGAACGTTTATTCAACAACAACAACATAATACATGCACAGTATGGTTTGCTGCTGCTGCTGCTGCTGCTGCTGCTGCTGCTGCTGCTGCTGCTGCTGCTGCTGAAAGGACATAGCTGAAGTCATAGACTTATGTGTTGCTATGCCCTACTCGAACTAAGAAAACTGAATAAATACAACAGGAATTATAAATAAATCACAAAATAATATTCACAACTCATATATAAACTGTTTACTATAGTGCTTGTGTTACTATTACATAGGTTTAACAAAACGTCACCTTAAATTAGCAATTCACAAATATGTAGAAAGTAATGACAACTTGATTGCTTTTTTAAATTGTGTTAAACTTGGAAGCTGAGTCAATTTATTTGATAAATTGTTCCACGTTTTTATACCCTTGACGGTGATTGACAACAGTCGGAGGGTGGTGTTTGTCTTTTTAACATAGAACAATTTGCTTTGTCTGGTATCATGTATGTGTATAGCTGCGGTTGGTTCAAATAATGCTTGAACACGACCATTTAAAGAATGGTTGTTTGCTTTATAAATTATGATCATAGTCTTGTATTTAACTAAATCATGAAATTTAAGCATGTTTGAGAGATGGAAAAATACAGATGTATGATCATGGTAATTAAGATTATAAATAATCCGTATAGCTTTTTTCTGTAACATAAATAGTTTTCTGAGTCTAGATTGATAAGTATTTCCCCAGATCTCACAGCAATATGACATATGTGGTTCAACAAGTGAATTATATAATGTATGTAACGCTTGACAATCAAGAACATGCCTAGTTTTATACAAAACTGCTGTTTTTTGATTCAACCATTTTTATGTGTTCTTTTACGTTTTCGTCAATGGTTACTCCAAGGAATTTAGTATATGATACCTGCTCAATGTTTTTCCCATTCAAAACTATATTCACATCTGTTCTAGGTTGCTTTTTATTGTTTAACATTATAAAATGTGTTTTGTTCACATTAAGTGATAATTTGTTCGCTCGAAACCACAGGTCTAGTTTTTTTAGTTCGTTTTTAATAACAGTGCTTACTTCATCTGTGTTACTAGCGGAATAAAAAATGTTTGTATCATCAGCAAACAAAATAATATCAAGCAATTTTGAGACTTCACACATGTCATTTATGTACAGAATAAATAATAACGGGCCAAGGATTGAACCTTGCGGGACTCCACACTTGATTTCCTTTTGTTCTGAGTTACTGTTATTATAGCATACATATTGTCTACGGTTGGTTAAGTAGCTTTTTATCCAGGCCAGAGCCAGACCCCTTATTCCGTAGCATTGCAATTTACTTAGCAGTATGTTGTGGTCAACAGTGTCAAAGGCTTTTTTTAGGTCGATAAAGACCCCCATCGTGCTTTGGCATTTATCCATTGCGGATGTAATTTTTTCGACAAATTCTGTTAAAGCTAGTGAAGTTGAGTGATTACTTCTGAAGCCATATTGCCCATCTGTCAATATGTGTTGTGTTTCAATGAAAGACTTTTGTTGAATATTTGTTCAAGTATTTTTGAAAATTGGGATAAGAGAGATATAGGTCTATAATTAGAAAATTGAAAACGTTCTCCTGACTTAAATATAGGAATGACTTTTGCTAATTTCATATCATTTGGAAATGATCCGCTGATCAAAGATCTGTTAAAAATGTGAGTTAGCGGTTGTACAATTTGCTTTATTACATGCTTAACTGTTTTCATGCTGATTTCATCGTGTCCTTATGAAAGTTTTACTTTTGCACCCAGACACGATTTCGAGTACTTCTTGCTCAGTAACGGGGGACATATACATTGATTGTGATACAGTACGTTTTACAAAGTCGGTTGGCTTTGTTCCGGGGCAGGGTTCTATGAGGTTGGATAATTTAGTTCCTATATCGACGAAGAAATTGTTAAAAATGATTAGCTATTTCTTTATTTTCTAATACTACTATGTTATCGCCAACATGAAACTTGTTCAAATATGTGGTATCAGATTTTCTTTTACCTATTATGCTGTTAAGAGTTTTCCAAGTTGCTCTTATATTAGTCTTACAATCGTCGAGTTTTTTTCTGTAATATTTTTTCTTTTCTAGACGTAATAATTTTCTTAATTTATTTTTGTAGCGGATTTCTGTTAATTCTGTCCTATTCTTTAGAAACGCTAAGTACATGTTGTAGTTTTTACAGGACAGGCATCGTTATAAGTATTATTTAGTATTTGCATAAAGCGCGAGAATGCTAAATCAGGGTTTGACTCGTTCATTACAGTGTCCCAGTTTGCATAATTTAAATCGTGCTTAAATTTGTTTAATGAGTCCTCATCTAACGTTCTGTTATATTTATATGTTGGATCATCGTTAATAACCGCATAAGTGCTGTTGTCACAAAGGACGAATTTGCATATGGTCTGTAGCATCGCTTAAAACAATGCCGCACATTTTGTTTCTTCACAGTTCAGAACAGAAAATGTTATCTATTATACTAGCAGTCGTGCATGTTACTCGTGTGGGCCTGGTGATCAAGGGATATAATCCAGAGCTGAACATTTGATCAATGAAATATTTTGATTCAGCTTGCTCTTCGCAGTGCAGTAGGTCTATTGTAATCACCACATATATACACGATTTTGCTGGTGAGATTTCCCAGTATGAATGAGAGATTGTCATTAAATTTGCTGATGCTGGTATTCGGTGCTCTATACATACAACCGACATTGATTTTTTCGTGTTTACTAATTTGTATCTCAATAAAGATGCTTTCAAAACAGTCATCAACAGCATACGATATATTCCTTAAACAAATATCAGAAGACTGGCAATTGTTAAGTAGGGATTCACACACATATATGGCAACGCCGCCACCGTGTTTGTTTTTTCTGGAATTACAGTACAGTTTGTAACCCGAAAATACGACATCGTTACAGTTTACTTCACTTCCGTCCCAATTGTTTTCTTTAAGCCACGTTTCTGATATAGCAATTATATGAAATTTATACTCCATGCTTTGGATAGTATCTTTAATCTTGGGTAAGTTAGCTTTTAAACTTCGAGCATTAAAGTGTAACATACTCAAGTTTGATTGGCTGGTTTCTGCCAACACTGCTAAAGTTTGTTGAAAATTGTGCTGGGGTGTAGTATTTACATTGCGTGGGCAAATCGTTATACAACAAACAATCAGTATCAATATCGTGTTCGTAACAGTGTTCATTATAATCAAACGGTGTATCATACGGAGGCGTTAACTCGTCATTTTGTTGTGTAGTTGACGCCATGGTTAAGTCATCACAAAAACGTTTGCCAGGATAGTCAACAGGTACTTGGTTGTTTAACCACGGTTTGCGACATCATGTCACTCTCTTACCACCAGTTTGTCAAATGACAAATATGCGACTTTGCCTTCTTCCCTGGCCTTCATCATTTTGGTAGCAGTTCTTTCCGCCTCGCCATGACCCTCTGCGAATAGTCCTCGTTCACGTAGATGCCACGAGGCCGTTTCTTCTTCGCCGCCTGCAGTACCAGCTCGCGGTCCTTGAACGACTCGAACTTGACCACGATGGTCCGGACTCTCGTCCCCGTCCCGCCAGTTCGGTGCGCGCGACCGATGTTGATGGCGCGCACTTGGGCTTCGGGGAGTTCTAGGGCTGTTGTCATAGCCCTGCGCACGCTCTTCTCCGTCTGCTCCCACGTCTTGTCGTCGCCCTCAGCAACGCCGTCGAAACGTAGATTACAGCGTCTTGACTGGTTTTCATGGTAGTCGATCGCGTGCTCGACTTTCTTGATCATTTCTTCAAATTCGATCATCTTCTTCGACAGATCGTCAATGTTTTCCTTCGACTGCTTCTCTTTGATCTCCTCGACTTGAGTTTGCGTGTACTGCAAGCTGACTCGGAGTTTGGTCAGCGCGGTGGTTGTCTCACGCATAAAGCTGTCCACCCTCCTGTTGATTTCAGCTACCGCGCTTTGCAAGCACGCTTGGTACGCATCTTTTTGTATTTTCAGGAGCTTCTCAACGTAGGTCTGGCTTTCGTCTGCGCCAGCGCTTACTTCTAGGTGGATGTCGGCAGCAGGGGCCTCGGTGGCACCACTTACGCCCGCTCCGGTCTTGGGCGGCTTTGCCTTAGCCTTAGCCATCACGGTTTGCGAGTGTCAGACGCTTAGCCACAAACAATGGCTTACCGTTAACGCACTTGAGTGGACACCACTTCAGCGGCTATTGTTCGTCGTCAATGTGTCCAGGTGAATGCTATGATTCCGTGTCAGCGAAGGTGAAATTTCCCGCGCCGTACTGTTCAGATGGGCGATATTCCCAGTGCAACAGTACAATATCCGAAATAAATATATAAATGTTCACGTGTTTTGGCTGTACAAGTTGTGAATTCCTTCACATATATGAAGATTCATTTACTCGCCTGCGCAAGACTCAATCATTGTAATAATCGCACGCGTACAACCGGACAAAAACACAATTTGTTGCGGAGCTCGTAACACACGTCTGATCAATCTAACTTCCGAATTAGCGTATGTAGATAAAGTAGCTACGCTACCATTGCAAGTGTAACACTTTTGTGGAGTGGCGTAGTTTTGAACATTCTTCGTTTTATGGTGACCTTGTTTAACTTTCACCCCACACCTACTACACAACGTGATAGCTCCCGTATCCCATAATTACGGGGAGACATATGGCATTCCAACTGTATACGAAATTGCCATGACTAGATAAGTTAAGTAGATATAAGCACCATTTATATTGTATATCATTTGCGGGATGACACAATTTAGAATATGTATCACTTGACGGTGACTCTGTTTGATCGTCGCTCCACGTCTACTCCATCAACTGACAGCTCCATGTCATATCTAATTTTGACGGGTAGAAATGGTTCTTTCACACAGTATGTGATACGTATACTGGTGTTACATGAATTGGTCATAGTTAACAGAAAATGCCGTTTTGCACAAAAAACAAATCAAATCTTTACGAACAGTTTCAATATTCTAAATTACTAGCCGTTGTTTAATCAATACTGTGCAAACAATTTGTTTAAAATGTTGTTTTAAGGGAAATACTTACATTTGTAAAATCAGAAAAGCACGCTCCACGAATCGACGCTATCACACAAATTGGTCATGGCTGTTATGGCAAGCCGTACCGGCAAAAACTGGATTAATTACGTCACGGGACAGCTGGCGCCCGCTGCATGGCGTTGTTGTTTATGGTTAGCTTTCCTGGCGTTATTATTGTAAATTGTAGAATTCACTGAAAATATTTGATGCTAACTTCTGATGAGTGTTTGAGCAAATGTAAGTTATTTAATGACGACAAGGAGGTTTGTTTAAAAGAAAACATTTAATGGTAAATTGATGACACCAGCATAAATATTGAAACACTACTCTTCCTGACAACTTGCCACACAACAGGGGCAGTTGAAATGTTCCTTGGGTGACACCTCTGTAACTTGGGTACACCAGTTACATCTACATCACATTGGGCATTGGGTGGTGTTTCCCTTTGCGCATACGCAGTACACATCATCTGTTACAATTTCTTGAAGTTGTGCGTTGTTTGTTGGTGAATGTGTCACTGTGTTTGTATGTGTGATTGTCGGGGTGCCTGTTTGTTGGTTGGTTGGTTGGTTCGTTTGTGTTTTGCTTTGTTTGTTGGGTTTGATATCTTTCCTGTTGGTTTGTTTGTTGGTTTGAATTTCTTAAATACCTGGTCCACCCCACGCCCTTCTGTGATAGCTTGACCACCATTGACCATTCCGTGTCGACTGTATGCTTTTTTAAATGGTGGCACAAAACGAGGTTTCTTCGAATTAAGAAACGTATCTAAATCGGGAGATGTGGTGTTGTCCAGTGTGTTTGTGTATGTTGTTGTGTTCGTTGCTATGTGATCTACCCTGCTACCAGGTGTATGCATGTCCACAACTGTAGTGTCCGGGGCTAGGTAACCATCACTGTTACACACTGCTTGCACGTCAGCAGTAACTGTAATGGTGTTCGCCGGTTGATCCACATTGCTAGGCCTACCCACTGCAGACAAGTCAGCAGTAGTGTTTATTGCTTGGCGATCTACACTGCCAGCTGCTGCAGGCACGTCTACAGTTGGTGCGGCGTTTATTGCTTGGGTATCATCATTTACCACTTTACTAGGTGCAAGCTGTTGATCTGTAACCACACTGGCATTGAACGGGAAAATTCCCGAACGTCGGAAACTTCCAGTTGTGTTGCATGGAGTCATAGTACGAAGGATTGCTTTGGCTGTAAGGCGACAAACTTCACTGCGTGTAACGACCCGCCCAGGATTCTCTTTCATAAAGTTGCGGCATTCGCTGTAGTAAGCAACCTTAAACGGGCCAAAGACGCCGACATCCAACGGCTGTAGGAAGTGACTCGTATGGGCCGGGAGTAGGAAGAGGATCACGTTGTGTTTGTGCGCCCATTCTATGAATGGCACGTTTATGTGCGAACTGTGCCCGTCATACAACAACAAAAGGGGTTCGTCTTTGCTGGTAGACACATACTTAAGAAAATGTTTACTCAAGTAGGCCTGGAAGATTTTACTTGTGGACCATCCATTGTCGGACATAGTCCCTTGTGTTCCTGGCAGCGCGCCGTTCATTAACTCCTCTGTCATCCGCTTCCCCTTGAATATTAAGAAAGGAGGCAAGCACTGTCGTATTGCATTTATACAGCTTATGATCGTGGTTGTTGCCGATCTTGGTGAAACTACGGCCAACGATGTCCGACCTGTTTCGGCGATTATCTTAGGCGGCACATGTTCCGTAGACACACCAGTTTCGTCAACATTGAAAATCCTATGTGGTTTTCCCAACAAGTCATACTTCTGAAGTATGCTCAGTAACACCTTGTAATAATTATCTAACGTTTCCCTCGTTGCACTGCGTGCTCTAACCATGGACAAGCCTTTTGGCTTGTTCATCTTAAGGTCTGGCCATCTCTTTAACAAGCGATACACCCATATATCATTTGGTGGGCTACTAGTGTCTTTCCTATTCAGGAAGAAAGCGGTTTCACCAGCAAGATCTGCTAATTCTCTGCGCGTATATCCGTACCCACATGCAGCTACTGCTTTCACGTGAGACACGAAAGCTGCTTCTGCAGAACTGCTCATAATTTTTTTTTTTTTTTTTCATAAGGATCAGAATGGCCTAATGTTTTATGGCGTAAAGTTGTTACAGGCACACCACACGACCTTGCTGCCTTACGCATTGACACTCCGTCTTCTGTGCACATTTTGTAAGCATATTTTAGTTGATCAGGGGTGTAATCTCTGTAGGTAGCCGGTCTTTTGGTTTGCTGAAAAATACAGACATACTGATATAGTATTAGTTTGTAATGTATAAAAAAAGTTTCGCAATTTTTTTAATACATTAATTTCACACATTGTTCCCCTTATTCCACCTTTTTAACAAGACAGCCCTGCTATACATACTTTACATACATCGTTAAACACCTGCGCTATATTTGGTAGTGCGTAAATAATATTAATATATTACACTTATTTCACATGTTTAGCAACTCGTTACTATTACTTCAGACTTTATGACAAGACAGGCGTACCACAGATATTCCATAAAAGGTAATGTTTTATCACGTGGCTTAATACGATAAAGCGCACCAGCCGATTAACGAATACTTATCACGTAAGCTTAGAACGACGCTATTATACGCGTATACACATCATGCATGGTTTATATGTTGTATTATACTTTTGAATATATAATCACATACTTGATTAAACGTCATTTCGTTAAATGTTTGCGGTTTTGACCTCCTGTTTACATTGCTAACTCTCGCGTTCCCCGTTGTATTCAAATAGCCTAGTGATGCCTCTAGCGGCGAGATCTAAACGTACTTTCCGGTATATCCAATTTATGTGAGTGACCAATTTGTGTAAGGTAAGTATACATATAAATGAAGTAGTTGCAGGGTCATTGTAAATTTACTACTTTCGCGGTATTGCAAAGCAAAAATGTTCTTCATTTAACGGTGACCTTGTTTGACCTTAGTTCCACTCGTACCATATCAGGTAACATCTCCATATCGTACTTTTTTGTCGGGGAGACAATAAGCTTTCCAAAAATATATGACTTGGCCATTTTGTAATTAAGTAAAGTAGATATGCGACCATTGTATTGTTACCACGATTGCGGAACCGCACCATTTCGAAAATTCATCATTTGACGGTGACCTTGTTTGACCTTGGATTAACGCTTACTGCACCATTTAACAGCTCTACGACAGGCTTCTGTGGATCGGGGGAGATGTATAGCTTTCATTCTATATAACATGTGGGTGTGTGTATGGGGGTATTTAAACTCATAAAATAAAGCAGTTTTGGGGGATTTGCCGCTCGCCTATTTGCAAAAAGGCTATTCTAAAAAATAGCTGTGTTGGTACCAGGCTATATTACTAATATATATATATATATACATATAGTAATATATGTGATTTATATAATTGATTATATATATTTTTAATCGATTAAGTTTCATTTTGAAGTAATATTAATAGATCCTCGAGTAGCAGACGAAAGCCGATGTTCAAATAACCCAACAGGAAAAGATCAGTCGACTGATAATGTGTACCTGCTCAATGAAACAATGTTGAATTAGCAAGCCAGTTACTAATTGTTGGGATGACATACGTCTCCTTTTAAAATTGTTGGAATCTAAACGCATGTTTGTTTCTTTTCATTATCTGCTAGACTTCTCACGAATGGGTGATTTGATCATTGCAATTTGGTCTTGGTAGCAGTGTCCCTGAAACTTGAAAAGTTGTTAAAAAGTTCTGGTTCAGGAAAAGTTGGAGTGAGTAGTACCAATGACGCTTGCCTGGATTAATGGAGCGTGCGGATTGGTGAATCAAGGCATCATGAATTGATTTAGAGTGTCGAAATTTGTTCATCAAAAACACAAAATTTCATTATAGCTTAAAATTAAGGGGAGATATGACAGCTAGAATGGTGGTTTTTGACAAAAAATATTTAAAATGTGTTTTTTACGTATTTAAATAGTTTTGTATGTTTCAATAAAGATAACTTTTATAACTTGTATGAGCGATGCGATTATTCAATCTTTGGTTTGGATTATTGTGTACTCTTTAATAATATCAACAATCTGTATAAAACACATTTTGGTTTTATGCTTTATCTTTGGTGTAATATCCCAAAATGTGTCTAAAATTGTGATATTTTCGATTACATAGTTTGAAAATTCAAAATAAAATATATAATTATATTTAAAAAATATTTGTACAGATTGTAGAGAATATTCAGGAGAACACAACAAAACAAGCCAG
This sequence comes from Escarpia spicata, assembly GCA_963995525.1. Taxonomy (NCBI): domain Eukaryota; kingdom Metazoa; phylum Annelida; class Polychaeta; order Sabellida; family Siboglinidae; genus Escarpia; species Escarpia spicata. Next base: position 44,550,484 of record OZ023205.1, on the reverse strand, counting down.
TCTACAATATTATTGGTACTTCCAAAAGTATTGCAATGTTTAGATGTGCTGTATTTTGGCGGCCATTTTGTTTGTTACCATGGAAACAGGGGGGCGGTCAGAAAATAGTTCAATATATTTTTATTCAGTAAGACCTTCTCTATCATATAGGCACAACATAATTAGATTAATTGTGCTTTTAACAAAATTCCTGTCTGGCTGCCATACTACCCCTTAAAGTGATATTCAAACGTACAAGCTTTCAATCCTGTGATGAATATTATGTTTCAGCGAATGTCATGAATAACCAGGTCGGAACGGAGACAGAGGTCAATGCAGCCATTTCTGCATGCCTTAGATATGCACCAGACCGGGATTGAGGTGGTGGACGGAAGGCTCGCAACTAGATAGAGTTCAAGCAACTAGAGAGAGTTCACACTGAAGTATGGCACGACAACGTAGAGGTCGCCACCGGCATTGAAGAAGTGTTGCCTGTAGATACTGTTGCGTTCGTCTAGCGCCTACAATGGGAAACTCAGGTTTCAACTTGTGAGTTTGTATGTACAAGTTGTATATATACCCTGTTGTAGCCGTTTTACACACCAGATTAAGAGTTGAATTAAATTCAATGTACAGAAATGTCACTTGTGGAATAAATATTTATAACAAAAATTACATTCTTGATAACTGCAATAAATAAAGAAGAGCAAATATGTGAAATGCGTTCAACACGTGTGCAATAAAAACTAAACTGTATCGGTATAAGACCATTTCAGTATTGTCGGAAAAAAGAGTTAGTAACTGTGCCGTTTTTAAATATTAATCTAGTTCGATCTCACGAACTGTGCTTACTTGCGTAAGAGTGAAGTGGCTGACTTTGGTCAGAACGCACGTGATAGCTAGATGGGTGACGTCATGCCAGGTGGCCACATCCAGTCCGAATCCTCAGCAGTTGGTTTGCTTCAGCGTCTGCGACATTTCGTACTTCGTACCTGGAGTTAGAGGTTCGCGTCGGTTTTTTCAATTGATGCTAATAAAAAGGTAAGTTCTTATATAGCGCAGTATCGATTTTTTTGGACTGCTGAAAGCGCGTTATACTTTACTCCCTAACAGATATGTTCAATCGAACAACATCTCCACTTCTGTGGGGAACATTCAGCCACGCTGCAATTAATGCACGAAAGACTATTCGTACACAAACTTTTTAAATTATCCATACCACTGAGAAAATAGACTTTAAAACATAATTTATACTGTTTCAAATTATCACGTTAATGCCTTCCATACCTGCATTACCACTGGCCTTAGAATTATACTGTGTTGTGTGCGCATTCGTGTATAGTTGTATAAGTTACGTTGAAACCGTAAACTTGGTTGCCCAGTACTGAAGACATGCACAAATAGAAATGTATCTGCAAGAACACCACATAGTCTACGTGCAATACGTCATGCGAATTCACACACGACTTAAATACATGCTAAGGACGCGAGTGTCACAAAGATATGCAGTGTGCGTGTGTCATTTCGATACTTGCCACTCCAGTGCCAGACGTCGCTGAGAATGTAGTCATCATTCATGTTTCTTCCACGGACGGCGGCGACGTACAGCTCAGATCCCACCTCAAACAGCTCCAGTGTGTGGCACTGCAGCACTTGAAATGACATGTAGGCATAATGATCATACTTGCCTATTGAAAAATGCGATATCCATCACGTGACCTAAAACATACGTAGCAACGTATGGTCCCTCAAGCCGTTGTAATGGCTAACCCACATTAGCTGTCGGAGATTCTGTCGTACATTTTGTTTTTTTCTGCATAATTTTAAGGATAATATTGTTTGAGCGCGATCTGCATGCGGGGAAGACTGAGACGACAGACGTCATACCACGCAATTCGTGTATGTAAAAACGTTTGATAAAAAATGCTTGATGTAGGTCACGGGAATAATTTTCATTGTGACGTCATTTGATGGATCCAGCACGTCGTTGTTTGCCTACGTCACAATTAAAAGGTTGCGCGTGACCTTCAATTAAACTACCTCGCCAGCAATATCTAAGCTACATAAGTAATATAGCGGAATATGCTATAAATTGCTAGTGGGGCATCACGTCTGCTAAATCAATATTTCCCGCATGCAGTTGTCGTTTAAACTGTTAAAACTTATACTGAATGAGATGCAACAACAACCAGAAATGGTAAATCATTACACAATAGCGTGAGCCATCGAGTCGCTGTTAAGAGATGTTGATTTCGCCGTTGACTGCCGTCAGAGACGGGAGGTCCCATTATTTGAGGGGAGAGTACACTAATTCCCTCCTCTCTTTTTTAAAGTCCAAACATTAGAGGACTTAAAGTCGTAGTTTACTGCTGACGTCTGCTACGTCGCGGTTCGTTGTGGAAGGACGAAGGAATGTCCCGTTCAATGTGGCCTGTGTTGCTACCTTCAGCAGTATTGTCGACACGAAGATCGTTCTCTGCCGGCTGTACCGTGTCTGGTTTGACGTATCGGCGATTGCGCCAGTAGACACGATAACTGGGCAATTTCACATTATAGTCGCGGTGTTGGCCAATTCCGATGACCACGCAAACTTAATCCCACTTTTTTGTAAGGGGATTTTGTAATGTTACTCGTCAATGCGTAGCTGTGGTAGAGCATTTTATGTTGTAACGCTCTTCACTCCGTGCGTGTGATTGCCCGCAACTAGCATCCTTTTTATCCGCCACATTTTGCCACTTGCTTGCAAACGATTGTCGGTGTGCGAGTACTACTGATCGCAGTGGGTGTCCAAAGAGGATTTGTGCAGGGGAGAGGCCACCTGCACGAGGAGTATTGCGGTACTCTACAAACAGAACCGGTATGTAACCAAGTACAAGTACTTCGTTACTTTACTTTAGTAGAAAATTTTACTTTTCGTGAGTAACGAAGTACATTTTTAAGGAATACTTTTACTTGTCACGAAGTACAAATGTGTGTACTGTTCGTAAATGTAACAAAGTAGCCAAAACCTATGGATTAAAATATGGAGCTCCTAAATACCAGTAACGAACGATAATGCCGGAAGCCCAGAACTGTTTTCCACCGGAGCAACAACTGGTAGTCTTTTCCGATTGGCCTATTATTACCAATACCAGGCATGATCACCAGGTTGCGTGAACGTTGGCAAGATTGGAAGGATCAGCCGAAAACGATTGTCACGATTTGCAGCATCCATGGCCCAACTTGTGCAGTATATTTAAAATCAAGTCAATTAACAGGGCTACCGTTAAGTTGATAATTATTATTATGTTTGTTATGAGTGCCATTATACCAAATCTGCACTGAATCACATTGTCATGCACGTGCAGAAGCGCAGTTTCAGTACTACAGTCCTGTCGGTAGGCTGATTGCAACGGCATATACAGGTTGTTTTCAGCATATGTTAGAAATAGGACGATAGCTTTTCAAAATGTCATTATTAATACTTGCCTTTTTCAATATGGGTGTGATGAGAGCAACTTTCATTTCATCAGGGATTCCTTCCAGCAAACACTTGTTGATAATGTTCATAATAGGCGTTGTCGTGTGTTGAAGGCATCGGGTCAGGTTTGTAAGTCTTCGATGATGACTTGCTCTGTAGTCGTTGGCGAGCGATTCGATACATTCGTAGGTTGGTAGTGTGGCTGTGTTTCCCCGATGCAGCAACTTGTATGCGATGTAAAATTGCGCTTGGTTCCGGACGTCCGACAATTTTTCCTCGGAATGGATTTTTTCGCATCAGCGCACATGTTATTGACTTTGTTTCTTTGATGTACATACATGTCTCGGTGCACTGTTAATTGTGTCCTCCTGTATTGAAGTTGAAGCCGCTTACGTTTAGCTTTTGAAACTTTGATGTCCGCGTTGTACCATGGGACGTTGTTCTTCACGGTGATGGTGCATTCTCTAGCAGGAACATTTTGGTCGAGTATTAACAACAAGGTATTGTTGTAACGAGAAAATGCCGATTCGGCTTGCTGAACAGTCAGATCATAGCAAGTAATGTCATGGTTGATTTTCTTATGGTTAATAGTTTTCAACTTACGCACACTCATTGTTCTCTTTTGGCGGGACTGTAGTTGTAATAGGGACCGTAAAGATAACGGCGGAGTGGTCAGAATTGACTGAATCATCACAGGTGACATCTTAAACAGGCAGCTCACCACATCTCGTTATGATAACATTGAGGATGATACCTTTCTCGTGTGTTGCCTGGGCAACGTGCTGTTGGTGGTGTGTTGCAGAGATATTGTTTATAATTGGTTTGATATGTGCACTGGTGGGATTGTCAAAGTCAAATCCGTAATCGAGCATATGTCTAGTTTGTTTTCAGCTATCAGATCCCGGATTTGTTGACACTTATCGTGTTTTATATGCTTACCTTTCCACTAGGGCCTTTCTCCTACCAAAGACAATTGGTTGGTGACCTTTAATTACATAGTTCATTTTTGACCAAATGTGCTAGTACCGGATACTTTTAATGTGTAATAAATCAAATCAAACAGTAACAGTTTGTCGTGTCACATATGGCTTGTTGTATATGGTTTGTTTCGTTTACTAGTTATGAATAAAAACTATGGATACTTGTTTAACAAACGTGTTATCTACTCTTCATACACTTGAGAAGACAATGAATTACAACGATCTTTACTATCATAATTGACTTTTATGGTACTTAATATAGTGCTTATTTATTAATATATAAATTATATAATAATTTTGCCAATAACTTTTGTATGTACCTGTAGTGCAACAATGTGGTCTCTGAGCTTCAAGTGCCTGGTTAAGGTGCTGGTTCGGAAATTCTTTCAGATTCCATCTGACATGCTGTTTGTCTTCCCCTCTTCCCTGGATACGTGACACCACACACTCCCTCTTTAGAGTCAAACTGCAGCCAACGATGTAGCGTCAGCCATCGGCTCTGGAAAACATTTGGTGCTGATGCAGACGGCGACAGCGTCTCGTCGGTTAAACCACCGACTACAACCTCATTCACAGTGTCTGGTGGCGATACACTGTCGGGTGTCGGTTTCTCGCTCACGGTCCCGGTGGCGTCAGTGGCAACGCTCTGCATTCGCCGGTGTTCGGCTCTTTTTCGTCAACTGCGGGCCATCAGGTGCAGCAGTTAGCCTTTCTTGCCCACGCAAGTAATGTTGTTTGTTTGGCAATGGAATGGGTCGTTTCTTTGGCGGCATATCAGCGAGATTCGATCTATGAACGATACTTTAGGAATCTATGGGGCACTCTTGCGGACAACAGGTGTACTACACACCCTAGCGGCAAAATTATAAAATCGCAGTAATAAAATCTTTCGCCGCGCGTTTGCAGTCAAGCAAGATAGGACTTAATTTTTGTCATATAAACACGCTGTTTTTGTATGGTAAATAATTCTCCCAGCCGGATGTCCATGGCACTATGGTTTGGTTGATTGATGGACACCTGTTTGCAACATTACAACATGTGTAGATATGTGGGCTATTAATGCGCGCGATTGATGCTCTTGTGACGGTTCACTTTAAATGTTATTAATAATTCAATAAGACGTAGGCTATACAAGCGGTTGAACACGTTCAGGTTGTTTAATGTGATGATGGCAGACCGAAAGCCCGACCAAACCAGACCAGACTCACCCCGATTGCGGCGTATACACTGCACCAACCGAGCCAGAGTCGATGCCAACGTGACGACGCAATCACGTAAACTTGAAAACTTTCGACTACGCCACAGTTACACCGACTAGCCCCGATTACAGTCGGACGTGTGGATACACTAGCCGACTAACATCGACCCTCCTACACCAGCCCCGACTGATCTGGTCGGGCTAAAAAACGTCCGCGGCCTTAAGTGGACAAGTCTCGCTACTAGGTGGTAAAGTGGGCAGAACGACAGCCTTAAGACCGGAATAAACTGGCACTGCAGTGTATACCCTACACCGACTGACACTGTCTGTGTCATACGTGAAGCCGGCGTTACGTCATAATCACGTAAACTTTCGACTGGGTTGGGGCTAGTCGGTGTCAGTCCGACGTATTCAAGTTTACGTGAATATGACTTCAAGTATGACTCTGTCGGTGTATTGTATACACTGCAGTCGGGGTAAGTCTGGTCTGGTCTGATCGGGCGAAAAGTGCCAGTATATCCCGGCCTTCCCTTTTGTTGATGACTGATGTCCATGTTCCAAAACAAAAAACACTTTGAGTACTTAGGTCTTCCATCGTCTTATAAGATCCCAAGCAATTAATGGCGTTTTCAGCAGTGTTCGTACTCCAATCCCTATTTAATTAGTAATAACATTTAATGGGTTCGTTTCTACGAGTAACGATCGCGTGCATTAATCGCCGTACAAATTCACATCGTGCTAATAAGAAATTATACATGTTACAGTGTGATAACACATATGCCAATTAACCAATTAAACCATAATTCCAAGGACATCAGGCGGGTTGAACTACTTAGAGTTATCAAGTTGCAGAAAATCGAATTCCAGCACATTGGCATTATGTGATATGGCCTACTTACTCGTGTACCTGCCCAGTACAATCAATGCAATTTCACATACAAGATTTAACAAGATTGCCACCCAGAGAATTAACTCTAGATGGCAGGTGGATAAGGAAGTCCTTTGGCTTATCGAGAGTCCACCCCTTTTATCTACGTGTATTCCGCCCTTCAGAGGTATGGGTTGATTTTATTTTTAAACCTATTCACGCACCCACACAATCAGCAGATAATGTGTTCCATTCATTTATAGTCCTTAGTGAAAATGAGAACTTTGTTATATATAATCTACACTGCTCCTTTACTAATGTAACTTCATGTCCTCTGGTCCTTCTGTCTTTCTTAACTTAGAAAAAATATTTCTATCAATATTTCCATAACCATTCAATATTTTAAACACTTCTATCTGATCTCCTCTCAATCTCCTGGTCTCTAGTGTTGTTAAACCACATTCTTTTAGGCGTATTTCATAACTAAGATCCCTCAGTTTTGGTATCGTTTTAGTCACTCTCCTCCGTATTCTTTCTAACATATATATATATAATAATATGTCCTTCTTGCGATATGGCCTCCACGCTTGTATACAATATTCTAAATAAGGCCTAACTATTGTTTTGTACAGCGGTATTTTCTTTTTCCTTATACGCTATATTTAGCCTAATTAATCCAATGATTTGAAGCTGCAATTCCGCCCTGCCCTGAAACCTTCATATCAGCACTAATGGTTAACCCTAAGTCCTTTTCTTTTACAATAATACTTAGTACAGTACCCCTCAATGTATATGGTATATCTTCGTTCCCATGTCCTGTGTGGAGGCATTTACATTTCCCAAAATTGAACAACAGTTTCCACTTTTCAGACCATTTGTTCAACCTGTCAAGCTCATCTTGTAAATGCTGCCTATCTTTATCACTTTTAATCTTTCTAAACACTTGTGTCATCCGCAAATTTCATCATCTTGCATGTTATCTCATCGTCCAAATCGTTGATATATATTAAGAATAATATAGGTCCCAGTACTGATCACTGTGTTAAAACACTAATTTCCAGTTTGAAGCCTTCCCATCAAATATTACCCGGTGTCTTCTGTCAATCAGCCATATTTCTATCTAGTTAATTATTCCATTTCCTATGCCATGGGCCTTTAGTTTAAGCAGTATTTTTATGTGGCACTTTGTCGAAAGCTTTTTGAAATCTAAGTAGATGATATCTACTGGTGATCCCTCGTCTACCCACTTCGTGATATCTTCCAAAAAACATAACATAATTGTTAAGCATGATCTCGCTTTTAGAAACCCATGTTGAGATGGTTTTATCAAGTTATGTTTAACAAGAAAATCCACCATGTGATCTTTAATTAGTCTTTCTAATAATTTGCAAATCACCGATGTTAAACTCACTGGTCTATAGTTCTATTACTTGTTTCTCGAACCTATTTTAAATAACGGTATAATGTTTGCTTCTTTCCATTTTAAAGGAACCTCTCCCTCTTAATGACAAATTGAAAACTGTTGCAAGCGGTATGCTAATTTGTTCCACAATTTCCAATAGTAGTTTGGGCAGAATCCCATCCACTCCAGATGATTTACTATCCATCATAGCCCTTATTTTCTTAGCTACCATTTCCGGGGGTACAATTAACTGTTCTAAATAGTATGATTCTGCCCCCTTGAACCTTGAACCTCTGGTACTGGCAGTGAACTAATATCTTTCCTGGTAAACACCGAACTAAAATACTCATTCAGGTCTTCTGCCATTAAGAATCCCTCCGATATTATATTTCTAGCACTATTTTCTAGAGGACCGACGTTATCCTGAACTTTCTGTTTGCTTCACACATAAAAACTTTTGCTGTCATGTTTTATATTTCAATCTAATTTTTGTTCACAGCTTCTCTTAAGCTGTAGCTAAGTTAAGTGCATCTTTATAAACGTTGTAGTCTTCATCATTTCCAGTACGTCTACATGACTTCCATATCATTTGTTTGTACTTAATTTTTCTAATGGCTTCTTTCGATAAGTGTTTCTTTTTAGACCGTTTCCCTTGTTTTTTGAAAGGTACAAATTTATCGACTATGCACTTAATTTCACTATTTAAGATATTCCAGCATTCGGTTGCTGTCTTATTCTTCAGTGTGTTATTCCAGTCTATCTTTGCTAAATATTTCCTCATGTCCTTATACCTTCCTTTGTGAAACTTTCTCCTGTACTGCTTTTTACTGTTCTTTTTTTATTTTACATTGATGGTAAAATGTATCTGGTTGTGATCGCTACTCCCCAGTGGTTCACAGATCTTGACATTTTCAACTAATTCATTCTGTGAGGACAAAACTATGTCTAACACATTCTCACCACTGGTTGGTTCTAGCACATGCTGAGAAAGGAAACTATCTTGTACTACAACTAAAAACTTGTGGTCCTCACTCCCCGTACTCTGTAGAGATTTCCATTGTGTATGCCCGTGGTTGAAATCCCCAATAATAAATTATGCTCACTTCCCTTCCGCTTGCTCTTCCCTTATAGCGGTTTGTACTTTTTCATTCTCTTCTATGTTTATGTTTGGACTTCGATAAACTAACCCAACTGTTACCGTTGAGTTTCCTGTAACTACGTTACACCAAACAGCTTCTTCGCAATCTGCTACTCTTTCTAATTTTATTTCATAAGCCTGAATAGTTTCTTTAATATATAAATTAACTCCACCTCCCCTTCTTCCTATTCTAGCTTTCCTAAACACTACATATCCTGTCAGTCCCAATTCGGCATTTGATATATCGGTGGTGGCCCATGTTTCGGTTATACCTATTATCGTAACAACGATAACGTTCTGGGAACATGTTTTGTTAGCTGGGATTCACCGACTTCGCAGACAATTAATTGGGAACGCCTTTTCAGCATCATTTGCACACATTGAAATTGAACAACCTTTATTGTCCATGGAATGGTTTACGTAGTATGGAAATTTTCCTTTCGGCTCACACAGTGTTAGGACATATACACATATAACAATTGTATACACATGAGATATGTTTGGAAGAACAGTACATTCAGTTTCAATCTCCCCATGCATATACACACATACACACTATTGCACATTAGGCCTGACTTTTTATATTACGGGCACGCCGGCATTACTGTTGTGGATCTAGAATAAAAATAAAATTCACAAAGTTCATTTTTATTGCCGCCGATGTCATTATTTATTAACTGAACATGTTAAATCATTAGAGGAAATGCGCTGCTAGTGTTTGGGGTTTGAATCGAACAGTTTTGGCCGTGTGGCCTTTTAACAACGGTAGCTTCCGCGCGAGCATACTTTTCTTTGAATATGACATTAACATCTGTTACATTAAATACTGTCACCCCTGCGCGAAATAATAACCTGTCAGCCGTACGCTGCGACCAGCTGCGATTCGATCCATGGGAGTGCCCGCGATGCATCCGATAGCCCAACGTCATCGAACGGCGTTCAACGACATTGGGCTATATCGATTAAACTTTCGGCTGTCAAGCTATTCTCCGTAGCAACAACTTCGAATAATGTAAACAGGAAATTAGACAACTCGTAGCATCGTGGGATTGTTCCTTGCCTCGTTTAAGAACTACGGCCAGTTCCGAGTCTCATTTGCATAAGTCTAAAGCTAAATAAGGAGATCGTTGGGATTTGGGAGATGGTTTCAACGCAGAAAAAGGGGCGTGACTACTGGCATAACTAACAGATAGCCAAGAAGACGGCGGTTCTTTTGATACCAAACAAAATGGCATACCGTGAACGAACGTGGTTGTTGTCAAGGCATAAACATGGACTGCTTTTGGCGTGTTTCATCGATTTTTGTTGTCATTTCACATTTGATGGGCCTTCTAAGTTAGTGCTAAAATGGTGACTTAGCGGTGAGCAATTGCTAAAACCGATCTGTATTGTGAAGTATATACGTCAATTTATCAGTGTCAGAAACTGAACGAAACAAAAAGTCATACAAATTATTTCTTATGCATATCACACTGTTGTGTCTGTCATTAATAGGATAACAAGTAACACTGGAGATTTATATTAATTTTCATGTATCCACGTGCACTGTGATTGTTTTGTCCTGATATTTTAACGTTATTTGTATACCAATTCCCGTCACTGCTTTCTGAACAATTCTGCCCGTAAACATGTAATTATAAAAATATGGCCTTAGACATTGACATGGTATACAACCGCAAGTTCAGTCCTTGGAATTCAGTATGTGTATGGCTGAAGGGACAAAATATTTATTGTAACAGTTTTTTGTGTGCAATGGGCATTCTGAGCCCACGCCCAGACGGCAGAGTTTCAAAAGAAGATTTGAGTGGGTGAGTTGTATCATGGTGAATCTGGACAGCATTCCTTCTTAAAATCTGCATATCAATATCATATAGTTGCAATTGATTCATACCAACAATTTTGCCCGCCCGGTTGACCAACCGAGCCAGCTTTGCTTTGTTCTTGGTAGTTAAATTTCCATACCATGACGCTATGTTAAAAGAGAGCACACTTTTGATCAATGCATGACCTGTACACCAACTGCAGAATCTCTGCGTTGACATTAAAGCTCCTTAGTTTCCGAAGCAAAAATATACATTGATGTGCCTTTTTGTATACGTAGTCTACATTGTGAGAGAAAATAAGATTGTCATCAACAACAGTACCAAGATACTTAAAAGTGGACACTCACCGTTTGCCCTTTGATCACCAGTGCTTGAGACAGAGGACATCTCCTGTGTTTTCTGGGCATTGAGCACAAGAAAACTGTTATTAAACCATGATGCAAGCAGTTCAACATACTGGTAGTACTGTGAGAGTGAATACTTATCTTTAAGACATGCAGTAAGTGCCACGTCATCAGCATACTTTATAAGCTTAAGAACATTATCACTACACATTTTTGTTCACTGAGTAGAGGGGACAAAACACACATGGGGAACACCTGTGTTTAGAACAAGTTCCTTAGACATAACTGAACCATTCAGAGAATGAGTCTCCCCCGTCCAACTGACAGTGGATCACCTTTCACATAAACACGCTGTGGTCGGTCATACAGAATGACCAGAGTAGGATTCACCTCTAAGTCAAGTAGACTCTGTAGTAGTAAATGAGGCTGTATGGTATCGAAAGCTGAGGAGAAATCCATAAAAAGGATCCTGACAAATGGTCTAGATGTTTAGAGACTGTGTCGAGCATTGTTAAAGTGGCATCCTCCAGCCCCCTTCCCGCCCTGTATGCAAATTGAAAGGGATCCATGCGACCGGCCACTGCTGCTGTGAGCTGACAATGTACTATTATGTCTATGCATTTACACAAACAACACATATGTTAATGCAATAGGTATAAAATCTGTCATGAGAGTGGCTTTGTTTGTTTTGGGTGCATGTCTAACTAGTAATGATCGCCACAGACGCGGAACGAACTGAGTGTCCAACAAAAGTTGGAACAGGCGTGTAAGAACACTTCCTAACTGAGCGGCACATTCTTTTAAAACCTTTCCTTTGAGACCATCTGGGTCTGGGGCTTTCAGAGAATTAACATATGACAGTACAGAAACAACACCATCTTCACACACTATGACTGGTAATGGATTAAGAGCCTGGCACATATAATCACATTAATTTCTGAGATCTTTATCCAAACGAGCATAACGTGTTCAATTCATTTGCTAACTTCACCGGATCTGGACATTTTATTTGCTGTTTTTGTGTATTTCTACCCATCATAACATTAAGATCTTTCCAAGTGTCTTTAGCATTCATAGTTTTTAATTGTTCCTCAACCTTATTTTTGTACTCAAGTTTAGCAGTTGTGGCCTTGCTTCGATATTTTTGCAAAAAAGTAATATTTTTCAGATACTGCTTCAAGTCCTTGCAAATCCACGGTTTATTATTGGGGTATATGCGAACCACCTTTGTCGGGAAGAAAGCTATGTAAGATGTGATTGGAGCAGTCAGTGCGACCTGGTCAGATTCGAAGCTTTCAAAGAACACATTCCATTATGTTGCTTCGACGCAGCCTCCGAGTCTCAGAACTATGAGTATTCCGTTGTTTCACTGTGTGAAGCTTTGGAGGTTCTTGTTTCAGTTTCTGGCGATATTTGAAAAGCAGATGGGAGTGAGGAAAACCATCTGGAGGCATATGCATCAGGAATATCCCGAAGCACATGTCCAGTGTTTTGTTCAGCCGAGTAGGGCACGACACATATTGCTGGAGTGTAGGAATTTCGTCCATAATGTCGTACAAACCTGAAAAACGAGAACTCACTGATGCCGACGGAATGCGCTACGCGGAGGAGAATGCACAACGCCCGGACGAATCTACACCTTTAGCAAGTTCTTGTCACCATCTCTTCTGGTGCTGTTCTCGTCATCCAGTACTGACCCAAGCGACTAGTGAAATGCTGTTGATTGCACGCACGGGACAGGATCAGGCCCTACTCATGATGTCGAGATTCTTTCAGTCATTAAACGATCGGCAAGCGACACGCCTGGCTGCGCGTGCGTGTCGGTGCCTTGTGCCGAGACTTCCGGAGAAGGTGAGGATTCGTTGTTTTTGTTTCCAGCAATACATTTTATGACGCTCTTAACCAAGACGAGGTATTTTTCTACACGTTTCCAGCGCTACGTTTTATGACGCTCTTTACCAAGAGCAAACGTGTTTCTACACTTTCCAGCGCTACTTTTTATGACGCTCTTGTCGTGTTTTACTCCATAACATTATATATATTATGATGTAGGTGTCAATAAGTGTTGTAGCTGACGGACCGACAGGAATTTCCTTAATGTATTGCGACCACGTATCATGCATTTGCGACTAGGCATTTCCGTAATTCGATAATTACTCGTGCGTCATGTTTGATGTCCCTAGAGTTATCGTTTAATTAGTTGATGGTAATCGATTAACTGTCACACCGCAACATGTGTAAGATGTAATTAGGGTAGTTTAGTATTGTATAGAAATCAATGTTCACGATCGCTGACACTTGTTATGATGCAAATTATTTTGAGCAATTTTTAGCAACCAACGTTATGTAAAACGTTCATAACTGATCCGTGGACGGTTTACGTACCGAGGAACTCTTGCAGAAAACACGCGGAACGGCGCCCTTGATGCAAAACATCTAGGACTAAAAGCTTAACCCACACTCACGCACGCACGGATGCACACACAGACACATGCACAACCACACGCACCCACAGACGTTCCCACACACGCTTTCCCATACATACACCCATGCACGCACGCACACATACACTCACACGCACACAGACAGTCTGACTGACTGACTGACTGACTGACTGACTGGCACGCACGCCCGCACGCGTAAGCTACAGTTGTTATTCTGCGCACAGAGATGTCACCCACTGGTATGGGTCCATTTCCGTGGCCTAGGTGGCTCTTCACTATTTCATCGTAGATAGTTGCCCGTAAAAGATTTCTCAACGTCTTCTTTGTGTTCTTCGACGTGGGTTCCTAAGGTACGTTTCGTTTCTTCGACGTATATATGGTAGTACAGTTCTTACAAGCTATGGCATACACCCGTCGAACATATTTTGTAGTTGTTCCATTTTGTATTCTGGTCTTACCGGAGACCTCTTGGTGGTGTTGCGAGGCTTCTTTGCTGAAATCTCCTTGCATTTCGTCGTGATCCATGATGTTGTTTCGGATAATCCTTGGATATACGGAAGTATCACTATGCCTTTGCCCTGGTATTTTCCATCGCCAATTATCGTGATGTTGCGTTCCTTCTTTTTTTCTATCATATTTCTCTGTATACCAGTGTGATATCTCTGCGCAGAACGACTACGGTATCGCCATTTACATTACCAGAAATACCGAGACAAACCAATTAGGCATGCGTCACCGCTGCACCCTTCCCGCGCGCGGCGGCGATATTAATTTGCGTTACGCGCCCAAGACAAACGCGCATGTCACGCGAGAAAAGCACCCCACCACATTTGCCGACCCAACATCTGATCTGCGGGTATCTTCTGCATATACTGTGACAAAATCATCAAAATCGGAGAAACTTTTTTGTTGACATCCTATGCGTGAATGATTTGCCTATGTTTGCAATGTAAAATGGCAGCAAAGGAAATATCACGTTCAAAAGCCTATATATGAAATGTTTGCGCAGACCGGTCACTTGCCGACCCCACATCTGATCCGCAGGTATCTTCAGCATGTACTGTGAAAATCTAATCGAAATCGGAGAATAAATGTTTGTTAACACCCGATACTTGAATGATTTGAAACGTTTGCAATGTAAGTGGCAGCAAAAGATCGGATATCTAGGAAATGGCACGTTCGAAAGACTATACATGACATGCTGCCGCTGACTGGTTATTTGCCGACCCGGCATTCAATCTGTTGGTATCTGTGGCATATATACTGTGAAAATATAGTCTAAGTCGGAGAAATGGTTGGGTTAACCAGCTTGAATGAATAGCCCTATGTTGGTAGTGTAGGCTCTAAATAGCAGTAACCGATTAGATAACTTCAGACACATTATATTCCTGAAATAAAATGAGAGACCATTTAAGGTGTAGGACAATTTATTTGAGAAACTGTACACATGATACACATTATACAAAACCAGTATGTGTCTGATAACACAAGATAATTGTCTTTGCCGGGTGCTGAAGTTCTGGCTCAAACCCCGATATACAACTTCTATGCATCTACTTGCTGTTCTTCTACTAGAATAAATACGATGACGGTTTGCTGTTTCAAAGGGTAACCAAATACTAGGGCTACTGTCGTTTAATAGCCCGAAACATTGTACGCAATTTGTATTTCACCCCACGAAATATTCGAAATATCTGTCAACAGTCGGACAGATTATAGTAAAATAATACTCGCTGTTGCCTCTCATTATCATTTATTGCAGAGCCAGACGTCCCTACCGTTGATGTGTTTGGTTCCTACGGTCTTTACACGCACAAAATGACAATTCTTGCTAATAAGTATGTATTACAATGACTATTAAGCGGTAACTGATCCTGGGTAACATATATACGACATTCCTTTAAATGTTCGGGTGCTTCGAAGACTGAGTTAATAAATATTTCTCCTCTCACTTATGTTACAACACTGGAGCTTAAGTTTGCTCTACAAAATGACTACTGTACAGCATCACGTTTGTAAAATCATGGGAATTAATTTTACATATATAAGTAGTTTTAATTGTGTGTTTAATTATTGCAAATTTGTAAAAAGATATTCACATTCAAATTACATTGATGTTCATAATATACATTAGTTTTCTGTCCACTTTTGAGTATGACATTTATTAATAATCTTAAAAAATGTGTCCTCTTCAAAGCACATAACTAAAAAAATCATAAATTAAGAAAAATAAATAGCTATATTGGTGTTATTATGTAATTTACTCTGCAATTTTCTCTAGACATTTAGAGAAAAATATGGATAGTAATCTGGCTGTGAAATAGAACGTTTTACTATGTTATCAACTAATTCATTTTGGATTCACGAAAAAAACGAAATACCATAAACATAACATATTCCACTAATTCCAATATCTCAAAGCAACAGTAAGGATTATATTACTCATGTCTGATGTAGTAGTGAATTCTGATAAAAACTTATTGTAAGCGCGTGCGATGAATATATGACTTAAATGTGTGTTTTACGCGTGTACCGATCGTACGATGTGCAGGCGATGCTTTAATTGGCTGCGTGTTGCCACAACAAAAAACAATTAGTGCGTTGCGCTGCGACAAAACAATGAAATATGTCATTTAACGCGGGCGATTGGCACGAAACTAGCGTCTACGAAAGCTCGGTATTTCTGGTAATGATCGGTACCTGTCTGACAGAAATCGAAACGTTACAGAAAATGGTAAATGAACTGTGAAATAAACATGTTACCCATTTGAACCATCCAGTTTGATTGACCTCTTCACTTATGAATACCATATGCTACGTGTTGTTAATCACCTTTTAGCCCATCGCAGCTATGTTTTAGGCTACTTCCGTTTCGGCCCTCCCATTCATTTCCCCTAGCTATTTCATAAACTGAGTAGTTTTTACCAGCATCACAAATAACTTTAGACGACCATTACCTTAACTCAAATCCATATTTGACTGATACTTTTGTACAGACCTGAAAAACGAGAATTAGCTAGTGCCGGCAGATTGCGCAACAAAGAGAAGTTTGCACGCACCACGCATGAGTGAATCAACATTGTTGGCGTTTTCTTACTGCCATCTCTTCCGTTACTGTTCTGGTATTGTCGTAAGTTGAATTCCTACTGGTGGCTTGGTAGCTTGTTAGCAGTATGTGAAATTACGTTGATTGTACTGGGCAGGTACACATTAAGAACTAATTTTATTGAAATCGACTGGCAGGTATTATAGATATGTTATGTGATCAAATGGACATCGAGTAAGAAGGCCATATTATCTAATGCCAATGTGTTGGAATTCGATTTTCTGCAACTTGATAACTCTAAGTAGTTTATCCCGCCGGATGTCCTTGGAATTATGGTTTAATTGGTTAATGGACATATGTTTGCTATCACATTGTAACATGTATAATATCTGATTAGCACGGTGTGATTGTGTACGGCAATCAATACACGCGATCGTTATTCGTAGAACCGAACCCATTAAATGTTATTACTAATCAAATAGTGCTTAGGCTACGAACGCTAGCAGGCCTAAGTGGTCAAAGTGTTTTCAAGTTTTGTTTTGGAATATGGACTTCGGCCATCAGGTCGGGATATACTGGCACTTTTTGCCCGATCAGACCAGACTCACTCCGACTGCAGTGTATACAATACATCGACTGAGTCATACTTGAAACCATATTCACGTAAACATGAAAACTTTCGAATACGTCAGTCTGACACCGACTAACCCCGACTCAGTCGAAAGTTTACGTGATTATAACGTCACGCCGTCTTCACGGTGTCAGTCAGTGTGGTGTACACACTGCAGTCGCGGTTAGGTTGGTTTGGTCTGGTCTGGTCTGGTCTGATTGGGCGAAAAGTGCCACTTTATCCCGGCTTTAAGGGTGTCGTTCTGCTTACTTTACCGCCTAGTAGCGATATTTGATCTAATTAAGGTCGTGATACACTAACGTTTTTTTACCCCGACCAAAGCAGACCAGTCGGAGTTGGTGTAGGCGGGTCGGTGTTAGTCAGCTAGTGTACCCACTCGTCCGACTGTAATCGGGGCTAGTCGGTGTAACTCTGGCGTAGTCAAATAATTTCAAGTTTACATGATTGTGTCGTCACGTTGGCATCGAGTCTGACTTAGTCGGTGTAGTGTATACGCCGCAATCGGGGTGAGTCTGGTCTGGTTTGGTCGGGAGAAAAGTGTCAGTGTATCCCGGGCTTTCGGCCTGCCATCGTCACATTAAACAACCCGAACGTGTTCAGCCGCTTGTATAGCCTGCGTCTTATTGAATTATTAATAACATTTAAAGTGATCCGTCACTAGAGCATCGATCGCGCCCATTAATCGCCCACATATCTACACATGTTGCAATGTGAAAGCAAACAGGAGTCAATCAACCAATCAAACCACAGTTCCGTGGACGTCCGGCTGGATGAATTACTTACCATCAAGTTGCAGAAAATCGAATTCCAGCAAATTAGCTGCACTACATGACTGGGCCTAGCCTATTGTGTCGCTGTCCAATACGAGAATCTCACGGTATCTTTAATGATTACCAGTCGACTTCAACAAATTCATACGTAATAGACACAGCTGTACCTGCTACAAGCAGTCAACATAATGTCACATACTGCTAAGAACTTACCAGGCAACTAGAAGGACTTCAACTTAGGACGATATCAGAATCGTACGGGAGGAAATGGTGGCACGCAGATGCCAACGGTGCCAATTCATCGCATCTTGGTTCGGTCTTCTCTGTCTAGCGCCATCTGTCGGCACCAGCGAATTCTCGTTTTTCAGGTATGTACGAAAATATCAATCAAACGTGGATTTGCGTTAATGTAGTATGTATGTATTGTTTATAAAGCTGGTAAAACTAAGTTTTATAAATAACTAAACATAATTACATATATATATATATATATTCTACATCAGTTATTTTTGACACTATTCGTATGTCTCATACTCTAAGTAATACTCTGTCGACTTAGGTCGACAATGATGCCAACATAAAATGCATATGTACAAAAATAGGAAAGATAATTTAGGAACACTTTGTGTAGAGCCTGTTGTGTTTGTTCGTGCGACTTGCATCAGTGCCTGTGTATTGTTTTTTGTGCGACTTGCAGTAGCTCCTGTGCGGACCACAGCTACGGCGAGCCGTGGACGCTGGATGAGATTTTCTCCGTGGCGGCGACATCGTCTCTCGCCTGCGCCTCTCAGTGCATGCAGACGTCGGGTTGTCGGGGCTACTCGCTCGACGCCGGCGTGTGTCGCCTACTGAGTGTCGTGGCGGCCACCGGGTGGTTGACAGGCTGCGACAGTCGGGCCAATTTCCCCGGGACAACCTTTCTCGTGAGCGCCACAGACAACGAACGCAGTGTGAGTCGGCGCCTAAATCTACTTACCTGTTGGTATCATCCGGGGTAAATAGACAAACTTTTTTGAAAAGACTACAAGAATTTCCCACTTTTTAGCACATAAGAAGTATAAATATATATTTAGAAATTATATATAAATGGAATACAATATTAATTAATCACTGACGCACAATATGGGTAATCGTTCTTTCTTCCGATTATTGCCATCAGAGAACGACTACTAAATAATTAGAAATGCCTTTCTTCTTCTATGGCTGAACTCACACCTCACTATTTACGTTTACATGATATCTCAGTCAAAAGCTACAACGTGACACGTCTTGACAGATACCATCACCCATTGGCATCGGGTGCAACCTATATACCTTGGGTCCGAATAGGGGATAGAATAGAACACCAAAATCTAGTCGGAAGGTAGTAACTAGATAGTGTATTGTTATTGATCACTTGTTTACTTAAATACTTGTTGACCGCTTAGAAACTAATGCAGTCGACAGACGATCTTTTAGCACAAATGCATCCCAAATTAACACGCGCGTCTCTGGTAATAGATAATATAAAACCACATTCATCGATGCTCATTTTGCAAAATATAATAAGAGTGTTAGCTTAGTTGACTAACGAATATCGCGTGTCCGGTTCTCCCACGCAGATACTTTATGTATCATAAGAAAATGCATCTTATTTGTACGGCAACAATTTAGCTATATATATATATATATATATATATATATATATATATATATATCAGTAAGACGAAGCAATATTAGGGCATACCAAATTGTTAGGGCCCTATGCTTGGTTTTAGCAGAAACCAGCACGCAAAGTAATTTATACAATATTTGTTTTTTAGCCATATTATTAACATAGCAATTACAATAGTTAGAAATGTATTTACCATCTTGGTAACATTTATTAATTGTGTTGATTGGGCGTAATGTTTGCAATGCAGGAGGCGCTTGGAAAATGCCCGTATTACAGCGAGTGGCAGGCGACGGGCAGAGATACCGGCGAGGGAGAGTGGAAGGAGGGGCAGTGCGTCTGTTCCGACAACAAACGCGGCGTCTTCTGCCATCTCGGTAAGGAATAATCTGTCACTACAGTATGAGTGGACACTCAGAGGGGAAGGTAACTATCGTGCCGTGTCTTCTATCAAACGTCTGTGTATGAAATCACTAATTATGGGACATTGAAAAGCTAGGGTTCCATGTGTGTAGATACGGCATGCGGATGCGGCATATGACAAAACAATTAATATAGTGCTTGGTGGAAATTAACATAAATAGTTTTAAACGTGCGTAGGCGGATGAGTTTTGTCGTGCGGATGCGGCTGCAGCAAATTGAATCGCTCCGTGTAGCGATTCGAATCGTATTCGCTGTCGCGCTTACATTTATCCGGGCGTTAAACAAATATCCGGGTGACGTTTCTGCGCGTGCGCGTATCTAGGGGAATGTATTTAGCACCAGCTACGACTGTCGCGCTTTCATTTTCCTGGCGTTATGTATGTTTATACACACACACACACACACACACACACACACACACACACACACACACACACACACACACACACACACACACACACACACACACACACACACACACACATACACACACACACACACACACACACACACACACATATATATACATACATTATACAATGTTTGCTTCCCACAGACATAAACAATTTCTGTCCTAAAACTAAAACTCCACGCATACGTCACGTTACTTACTCTTATACTTGGTCACAAATCTGAAACAGCAAATTATAATTATATACTCTAACTATAACGCTCGTATTATGACAACAAACGAAACATATTTAACTACTGGATATTATTTATCACTGTGATCTATCTATCTACAAATATTATGCCTTACATATGCACATAAACATCACCCGGATAAAATTTAACGCCCGGATAAATGTAAGCGCGACACCGCACACGAATCGGATAGGAAACTCCCAGTAGTGACGCCATTGCAGAGGTATTCCGCATGCGTTTCCGTACATATGGAATCCTAGCTTAAGTGCATATCCTCCCGGGTGCCGAGGTTACTCGATTCGTTCTATGATCATTCGCTTCCATAGACCATTTGCATCTGGGGACGGTTCATAAAAATCCTAAACATGGCTTCCAGAAAGACGATTTTGTGCATTAAAATCGATTTCGCACTTTGAAGAAGGTATTGTATATTGAAAACTGTCAATACTGTACGGCACCGGGACACTTTCGTCATTGTG
>OZ023205.1:44486703-44526703 GCA_963995525.1 Escarpia spicata | reverse complement strand
CTACTACCACCACTACCACCACTACCACCACTACTACTACCACCACTACCACCACTACTACTACTACTACTACTACTACTACTACTACCACTACTACTAATACCACCACTACTACTACTCCTACCACCACTACTACTAATACCACCACTACTACTACCACCACTACCACTACTATTACTACTACCACTACTACTACTCCTACCACCACTACTACTACCACCACTACCACCACTACTACTACCACCACTACCACCACTACCACCACTACTACTACCACCACTACTACTACTACCACCACTACTACTACTACCACTACCACCACCACTACTACTACCACCACTACCACCACTACTACTACTACTACTACTACCACTACTACTACTACCACTACCACTACTACTACTACTACTACCACCACTACTACTACTACCACCACCACTACTACTACTACCACTACTACCACTACTACTACTACCACTATGATCATTATTAAACTATTTGTATATAAAACAGAAACACTACGAACTCACCACGTCAGTATCTGATAATCATGTCAGTTCTTGGTTGTTTCACGTTCACATTGCTCCGATCGATCAACTTGAATTGTTACTTGCTGTTCGTGATTCACGATGTCATCACCCCTTTCAAATGATTCCAATGTGTATCGACAGAGACGACTTCAACTACACGATCCCTGAGACTGGCGTGGCGTCACTTGAAGCATACAGTCCGAGAGTTCATCGCTATGACGTCAACACGCAACGCTACAAACTAGTCCAGAAGCTTACCTCACCAAACAAACCGGCAGGGCTAGCTACGTTCAAGGCCGCAGGGAAACATTACGTCGTCGTCGACAAAACGATCTACTTCTACAACCCGGATACCGGCACGTTTTATATGTATAACTTTATACAAAAATATAGCATACCTATTAATTTATTTCTGGCAATCATGTTCGTTTGTAAATATAAACATAATGCTGCAATTACTGTATCTACCACTAGATGTGTGACGTTTGGGCGTGTGTGTAATTATCTATTTTTAAATCCACATCGTTACCACAATACTTTTATAAAAAAGAGAAACTAGACACACGGACCAGTGTGCACATTGAATGTTGTGAATGGTGTAAATATGATGGCAACGTTCTATTGGTGCTTCTTATCCGGTGTTGTATTGCATAGCCAAGCAGACCCCTTTATTCAAGCATATATATTATTATTTCTTTTGGGAACATTTCAGCGAATGTTGTAAGCACTGCACGAACTGTTTTTGTTCTTGTGCTGATGAACATGTCTTTCCCAGCATAGATCTACAGTTAAATTAATGACATTTTGTTGTGCAACGGCGTGATACATATCAAAGACGCAGAGCCAAAGCGTGCATTGTTGCACAGAAGGCGTAGCGGTTGTTGGTGCAAATACATCAAGCGCGTCGGTGCACGACGATTATTGTGTTATTGAAATACACGACTGAGCAAAAAAATCCTCGCATTGATTTTCTGCTAAATCTTAAAAGCAACGCAAGATACATTCATAACACAAACGTCCGAGAAAAAAGACCGTAATGCAAATTGCTTAGTTTAAACTGAACAACTAATGAATAATATTAACGCTAAGTAATGCAGGTCTGGCGAATGACAGAGTCATTATAATTTATATTGTCCTAATGTGTTCCACGGCTTACTGTACACAAACGCACACACGCGCCAGGTGTTTGTGATTTGGCCTATAAATAAAATAATGACGCATTTGTAGAAAACCGAATCAACCATTCAGTTTTGGGCATCCCAGCTAGATTTACAAGAAGTTACAGTTAAGCAGCAGCATCAACGAAGACAGAAAATATTGTCTTTAATGGGTTACAGTAAACAGACATCAGCAGCCACAACAACAGACCAGGATTTGTTTCCGTTTGCGTGTTGTGCTCTAGTAAATATGCGAATCAACCTCAAACAAACGGAAATAGTAATTGTGGAGGTATAATATATATTAACATATTAACATCGAACTTTCAAAATAATATTAATTGATTCAGTGGCATGGATTAAGTAAGTTGATGGTTTTTAGCGATGTTAACAAAACTATATAAATGTTATACAAAGGAGTAAGTCTTTCGTAGTGAATATTATGTAGGTTTGCTTTTCATCCAGATTTATGTGAGACGACCCAGAATGTAATTGAAGGGGTACCTTTAGCAACCCTTATATAACAGTTCCAATATAGAATATATTAAACAAAATGCAATATTACATGATACTGATCTCAAAAATTGACACAATTTCTTCACCATAATTAACATTGTTGAGTTTGTCTATTTCAGAGTTGTTCGAGAATTACATGGCAGAGAGCGTCACTGTCGCTTACGTTAGCGCCCTCAAACGGCGTTCTGGGGAAGTAGTAATTGCGTTCGCCTCCAACACGCACATGGAGTCCCGGACGCTGTTCTGGTGGCCTGAGCGAAATGAAGTCATGCGCAGAAAATACCTGCCGGTTCGTATGATTTAAGCGTTTCCTTCGGATAGATATATCTGGTTGAGTTTAAATGCATAGATGTGCTGATAATGGTCACAGAATGTTGATTATTGTAATGACATCTGTAACGCCTCTGAAGTTACAGAGTCAATTGGTGCTGTTAGAACCATTACGTAGTATCAGCAAGACAGATTGCAATGGACGACAGAAAATGGCAATGCCACATTTGCAAATAATGGACCAAATAAAATAGGTGTATGCCTTCATCAACAAATTGTAACAAATGTAAACACAATTACATCGGGAATTCAGCGAGAAAATTAGGTAGACGAATAAACACGTGTTTGTCGCCAACACCCTTAGCTATCCGCGAACAGGAACAGAAACAGAACAGTGGACATCAGTGTCGGACGAAGGATGTCGATATGCACATTTTGATCGATGCTCCGTGGTTACACTAGACTGCATGTGCAATTTGCCTGAAAGATGCAATTAACACGGACAGTGAACGAACGATGGCCTCGCTGACAATGGACATAAACGATGCAGTTGCCACGGCTGTCGTTAAAGTACTCAACCCCGACACGAGTGCTAAGAAAACTACCAAACCGAAACGAAAATCGAAGACGAGTGAAACTGACGTTAATCTGAACGCTGTGGGACTTGGTGACATAGTTGCTGCTATCCAGCTTCTGATTGTTAAGTCTGTCACGGAGGCAGTGACTGCTGCTTTGACAACCACTACAGACGTGATCATTGCCGAACTTAATGAACTTAAAGGTTGTTTAAATACGATGAAGGTGAACATAAACAAAGTGAAACACGAACAACAAAAACAAAAATGTCACCTTGTTGCTCTCGAGCAGTATGGCAAGCGAGAGTGCATCAAAATCATCGGATTGGTGGAAGCTGCTGCTGGTGCGGTAGAGGACACGACCGAACTGGTGATCAACACTTGTAAGAAGGTCGGGGTGGAAGTCGCATGCAATGACATCAGCGCCTCCCATCGGTTGACTGAGCAAGCAAAGGCAATGATTGCAAAGTTTGTGAGGAGGGAAACGAAAATAGAAACGATGAAGGCAAAGAACAACTGAAAGAGATCGCAGGTCCTCGACTGATGATCTTTGAAGATTTAACATCCATGAGAAGTGCTCTCTTACGTGATGTCAAGAAGGACAAGAATGTTAAACGCACGTTCACCCACGACGGCAAGATACATTGTATTGTGTCGGAGAGACGAAGGTGACTCTCGACAACCCTGACGACCTGTTTAAACTCGCCTGGACGGAAGAGAAGACCAAGAGAACATACCTCCACATGGGCTAATAGACAATATTGGACTGACTCGGACATGTGTACCTATTTATTATTTATTATGGCTGAAAACAAACTGAAATGTTCTGTGTGTCAAAAATTAAATTGACAGCTATCTGACGAGGGCGGGATATATGTAGTTGAAAAAGTGTTGGATTCTCGGTAAGCCAAATGCTTCTTGTCCGCATGCCGTCTGGAGCTTATAGCTCTGGACGGCAATCTTGTTAAATATTGTTAAACCGTTGTGATTTCGAAAATAAAATCGACCCAAACGATAATTTTTACAGCAATATCTATATAAAATGTGACTACTACACAGAAGAAAAATGTCTTAAAAGTGAAACAATAAAAACAGGTTTTTCTGTTTGCCAGAAGCCTTAAAACAAATTTTTATAACATTAGAGATTATGTATATGAACTAGAAATACCGTTTGATAATATTGCCATATCTGAGACGTGGTTAGAATCTGACGAATGTACCAATATGTTACTAGCTGGGTATAGAGGTATACACAGAACTAGACAACATAGGTTGTGGAGTAGCTATCTATGTTAAAGACTCTATATTAAGGTTATATGTATACCATGTCTGTGGTGATTGATGACATTTTAGACTGTGTCACAATGGAACTATGTATAAACAAGAAACTTAATATGATTGTTAGTTGTATAGAGGGAGGGAGGGAGGGAGGGAGGGAGGGAGGGAGGGAGGGAGGGAGGGAGGGAGGGAGGGAGGGAGGGAGGGAGGGAGGGAGGGAGGGAGGGAGGGAGGGAGGGAGGGAGGGAGGGAGGGAGGGAGGGAGGGAGGGAGGGAGGGAGGGAGGGAGGGAGGGAGGGAGGGAGGGAGGGAGGGAGGGAGGGAGGGAGGGAGGGAGGGAGGGAGGGAGGGAGGGAGGGAGGGAGGGAGGGAGGGAGGGAGGGAGGGAGGGAGGGAGGGAGGGAGGGAGGGAGGGAGGGAGGGAGGGAGGGAGGGAGGGAGGGAGGGAGGGAGGGAGGGAGGGAGGGAGGGAGGGAGGGAGGGAGGGAGGGGGAGAGAGAGAGAGAGAGAGAGAGGAGAGAGAGAGGAGAGAGAGAGGAGAGAGAGAGACGGAGAGAGAGACGGAGAGAGAGACGGAGAGAGAGACAGAGAGAGAGAGACAGAGAGAGAGACAGAGAGACAGAGATAGAGACAGAGACAGAGAGAGCACCAGGAATTAATGTTGACATGTTTACTAATCAACTTGAATTGATGATTAAAAGCATTCCGAATATTAAAAAACAATATTCCTATCTGACGAGTTTAACATAGATCTCTTACAATACAATAATAAGGTACTTCAAAAATGACATTTAGAAATGTCAGGAAATTGACTGACAGCTGCAACGAATCCCTAAAAAAAAGATCTTTCATTAGTAAGCTGGGATGGTGTATTAAATGAAACAGATGCTGATACAGCTTATGATATTTTTGTACATACATTTACACAAGTGTATGATAACAACTGCCCCATTAAGAAAATAGGTTCTAACACGGCTAAGTTGACGAAGAAGCCTGGGATAAACATAGGATTGCAAAATGCATGCAAAAAGAAAAATAATCTGTAAAAAAAATTGTTAAGGCTTGAACCAAAGAAGCTGAATGTTTATATAAAAAGGAAAAAAATTGACTTCAATCCTTACTATTCAGTGAGAAAGTTTACTACAATAAGCTGCAGGAATACGAAAAACTAATATAAGAGGTACTTGGAAAATTTTTAACGAAATTCTAAAAAAACGACAACAATATTCAAGTTACCCAAATTCGTTTATTAGTAATGGTTTATCCTTTGCAAATAAGACAGATAGTGCTGATGGATTCAATAAGTTCTTTGTAAATGTTGGACCGAATTTAGTAAAAAATAGTGTACCAATGTGTACTTGACTATTTACAAAACACCAATCAAATTAGTGTACCAATGTGTACTTGACTATTTACAAAACACCAATCAAAATAGTGTACCAATGTGTACTTGACTATTTACAAAACACCAATCAAAATAGTGTACCAATGTGTACTTGATTATTTACAAAACACCAATCAAAACACTATGTTCTTGGAGGGGGTGGAGGAAAGTGAGGTATTAAATATGGTCAAAAATTTAAAAAAATGTATTCAAGGTTAATTCAATATAGATATGGTAATTGTAAAGGAAATAATTCCCAACATTGTGTTTCCACTTACATATTTCTGCAATAGGCCCTTCAACAGTAGTGCATTTCCCAGTAACATGAAGATTGCCACAGTTATCCCAATAATTAAAACTGGTGAGAAGAATGTATTTTCTAACTACAGACCTGTATCTTTACTTCCACAATTTAACAAAATCTTAGAAATTTTTGTAATAGTAGGCTAGATACATTTATTGATAGTATGATATCCTAGCTAACTAGCAGTCAGTGTGGATTTATGTCTAAAATGCCTACATCAATGGCTCTTCTAGAATTAACTGAAGAAATCACATCTGCCTTAGACCAGAAGAAGTGTACTATTGGGGTGTTTATTGACTTGCGAAAAAACTGTTGACACAATTGATCATAATTTGCTATTAACAGAGGTGTTGCCAATCACTGGCTGAAAAGATAGTTAACTGATAGACTACAGTATGTTAACATTGATGACTGTAACACTAAGTTATTAAAAGTGACATTCGGTGTAGCCCAGGGCTCAATACTGGGCCCCAAACTATTTTACTACATATATATGATATTGGTAATATTTCATCCATGCTAAAATATATACTGTTTGCTGATGACACTAATATGTTTTGTTCTGGGGAAGGTCCTGAGCAGCTCTGCAAGGACATGACCAATGAGTTAACAAAAACTACACGTGTGGTTTTCAGTAAATAGGGTATCTTTAAATGTAGCAAAGACAATATATATGTTGTTCACAAACTGTTGCATTAATTCAAATATAGATATACAAATTACAATATGAGTATTGATAAAGTATATGTCAGTACCTTTTTAGGAGTCTTGATCGACCATATAAGCTCAAATGGGAGGAATATGTTAGTTTCATAAAATCCAAAGTGTCAAAAACTAGTGCCACTATTTATAGAGCAAGATATGTACTTGACAAAAAAAACAATGTTCATATTAAATTGTGCATTCTCCCTTATATATCATACTGCTGTGAGTTCTGGGGCAGCACATAAAAACAATTGTTAACATTTTTTTGTATTACAGAAGAAGGTAAACAGGCTTATTTACAATGGCACTTTTTTATGTCATAATAATAGCTTATTTTTTGACTTATGTATACTCAAACCTGACATAATAAAAATGAGAATTTCTATTGTAATGTTTAAGGCTAAACACAAGTTGTTGCCACGTAACCTGCAACAATGCTTTGTTACTGAATAGGATTCAATGCATGTGACACGGCAAAGTAGAAAAATGAAACACGTCTATGCTCGTACAACTCTAAAATCTGTATAAGTATATCTGTATATGGTGTTAAATTGTGGAACTCATATGAAGAATATGTGACAAATTCAGCTACAGTTCAAGTACTCAAAAAAAGACTTAAGCACTTATTTCTCTATGAGTACCGGGCACACACGTAAATGCGGAAAGGGTACATAATAATGTAAAAAATATAATTGAAATTTAACTTTGTTTTTGTATTATCAACGTTTAGCATACGTGTACAAGTTGAGATAGTGTTGGGGGAAGTAATTAATAAGTATTATATTTAATTCTTCCCCATTTCCATTTCTAAATGTTCTATATTATTGTATATTGTTTTGTAGTTTTCTACGTGTATTATTTCACTTGGAAATAAATTGAATTGATTGATTGGTTGATTGATTGGTTGATTGATCGATTGATCGATCGATCGATCGATCGATCGATTGATTGATCGATTGATTGATTGATTGATTGATTGATTGATTGATTGATTGATTGATTGATTGATTGATTGATTGATTGATTGATTGATTGATTGATTGATTGATTGATTGATTGATTGATTGATTGATTGATTGGTTGATTGACTATGCCATGAGGATGATGGCTTAGAAGGAGAATCAAATAAGCTATTTATCTTTATTAAACGAACAAATATACTGCCCATGATCTACAATGAAACATGCCCTGAATAGAGATATTGGCAAAAATATACCCTGTCCTTCTCTGCCTTTCTTTGTGTCACGTCACTTTGAGATTGTTGATGTATTCAAAGACAGAACATGACATAATTCTTGGCAAACAAAAGACTACATCAAGTTTTATTTCGTCAGCCATTAGACAGTAACTATGTTGATCCATTGCCTCGATGAAACAGCTAGTGTGCAAGAAACATTGTATGCGCATCCTAAAGAAATATATAGGACGAATAATTTACCTTCCGCAGCCGCAGCCAAGTGGGTTTTAAGTGGCACAATTACTAAATGGAGTTATGCACCTTTCTGGATTCAACAGATAATTTAAAACGATACGTCATTTATTGAAAAATATCTTCAGCAATTTTGTATGCGTTGCTTCATTTGAAGCGAACTTAAAACACGACGTTTGTTTATTGTTTTTAATCCATGAGTTTGTAAATACATGTATTTGATTAGTTTTGCATTATTTATTGAGGAAAATAAAGTGAGCATTGAAAGATGAGATTATTGTTTACTTATATGCCTGTGTGACTTAAAACCCGGTTCGCTGTAGCGGGTCACATATGGAGAACAAACACACCAATACATGTGCCCTTGTAAACCCTTGATTGTTACGCGTTGCTACAGGTGCCACAGTGCCACACGCTGAAGCTGTTCGAGGTGGGATCCGACCTGTACGCGGCAGCAGCGTTAGAGAAGAATCCATCTGGCGACTTCGTCCCCAGCTCTATATGGCGTTGGAACGGCAAGTATCGAAATTACATTGCAAGTACCGCAGAGCGTTTGGAATTACATTTCAAACGTCGATGTCGAAAATGGTTACTTTCAGAGGTTAAAAAGGACACTTGACTTATGTGCCAAGCCGTGGAGTCAGCGTCTTTGGACGTCTCCCGAGTCGGCGCCGACCGATAGATGTTGGGTCGAAGTTGTAAACATGCCATGTGGGGATGGTTGACGCCGTTGACATAGCAGTGATGAAGCAGTTAATTGGCCGATTCTGTTACGGATACAGCTTTTACTCATGAGTTGCCAGTTGATATGCAGAGGCGTTGGCATCATATATCGATATTTCGGTCCGTGGTTCTTTTCCAGATGATCCGATAGGTTTACTTCCTTCTTTTGGACTTGTTGGAGTAAGCGTATCTTCACCCAGCCGGGTTGCTAGCCCTGCGTCGGCTAGACAGAATGCCGATGACGGCTGTCGGGGTTCTGTCACTCCCGGATTTGTAGGATTATCTCCCTTACCAGGATACACCACCCGGAGATTCGGTCCAGTCCTCCGATTACAAACAGCTAGGCCTGGTTGTTTCTGTAATGACGATAGGCATGTCAAGCCCTCTGCCGTTACCAGGTAGCACATGTCCATACTACGAGTACATAGGTCGGAAGTAGAGGTACGGATTTTGGTGGATGCTAGAAGTACGAGCTCTAGTCATGTCACCTTTGTACACCCCGACTATGTAAATGCTTAGAAATTAGCAACAGAAACAACACAGATATGTTTATTAGATCCGTACTGCACACACATTCAGTAATAAAAAATTATGTCAATATATATAAATTATATATAATATATATACTTACTTTATTTTGTAAAATATTACAGTATACAGCGAGGATCATGGAGGCTTCCGCTAATATTTATTAAAAGACACTTCCGTAGGAACCATCCGTCGTATTATTTAAATTTAGTATCTGATGAAATAAAAGAATACGTGCGCGTGCATGCGTGCGTGCGTGCGTGCGTGCGTGCGTGCGTATAGAGGTAGAGCTAGAGGTCGTCAGGGAACCCCGACGAGGTATTGGTGCTGATGAAACAAAACGTAAATTACTTGGAGTCACTATGAATGATCTTAACAGGTACAGAGTGGGAAATGTCACAGACGCTGGAACAAACAAACTGCCAGGGATTCGGTCTCGATGTGACTACCTGGCATGACGTCAAGTATCTAGCTGTCACGTGCCTCGTGGCCAAGCAAACATTCGTGTTTATCTGGGGCGCTAACGATCGGAACTTTACTCTTATGCAAGTAAGTCACAGTCAACGAAAACTACATGAATATTTTAAATTACACAGGTGATAATTGTTGTTTTGTTACAAAAACGCAATTGTTTTGATGCGGATAAGTGTCATGTTAGTAAAGAATGGTTCAATTATCTGCATTTGTTGTTAAAGCCGTTACTGTGAATTAACAAACTCGTTTAAAACCCCAAATATATTTACGAAGCATGTCCATACTTTGTCTTGAATGTATTACACAATTACATTTAGTTACCGAGATTACCACTACCAAACGTATTTGATACAAGCTGATGCCTGACTTTGTAATTGGCAGACGCTCGATGTTCGCAAAAGCACATACAGGAATGGCTTCTTCAATGCCGGTGGCTACCTCTACCTGGTCTTGCCAAATTTCTCGATAGGCGACACCGCCACAATGACGATCTACCGTTTGGCCAACGACGTCTTCGTGGTACACAAGGAGATGCTTAGTCACAGCTCGTACGGTGTCAGTGTCTTCCAGCAGCATCATGATGTTTACGTGTACATCTGGCGGCGGTTGAACGTCACCGACTTTGACGACAGTAAAAAACTTGCCGAGCGCCTATCGTGGTCTCCCCTCTTCAAGTGGGTATGACGGTATACGACGGAGCACAAGACGGAGACGGTCGTCCATCCTGCATGGCAGTCTAGTTCCTCCACTGACATTGCAGCAACAACAAAAGTGGAATGTTGATCATGTTCGAGAATTGTTCTTATTGCAAATGAAGTAATGCGTAATCGTTTGCGGTTGGTGTAGTTGGACCTTATTAGTAGCAACAACGGTAGGAAGGGGTTATTATTTTGATCAAAGGAGTTTTCAACTTTGTGAGGGCATTCGAACGGTTAGCAGAATATACCACTCTTTGGGCGAGGGACAAGCTTTGTTCACTATGTGATTAAATGATTGAGTGACTGATTGGTTGGTTGATTGATTGAGTGAGTAAATGATTGAATGAGTGTGCGAGTCAATGGGTGAGTCAATGAGTAAGTCAATGAGTAAGTCAATGAGTGAGTAAGTTATTGACTCAATGAATCGGTGAGGAGAGATTAGCAAGTGAGTGAGTGAGTGAGTGGGTGGGTGGGTGAGTGAGTGAGTGAGTGAGTGAGTGAGTGAGTGAGTGAGTGAGTGAGTGAGTGAGTGAGTGAGTGAGTGAGTGAGTGAGTGAGTGAGTGAGTGAGTGAGTGAGTGAGTGAGTGAGTGAGTGAGTGAGTGAGTGAGTGAGTGAGTGAGTGAGTGAGTGAGTGAGTGAGTGAGTGAGTGAGTGAGTGAGTGAGTGAGTGAGTGAGTGAGTGAGTGAGTGAGTGAGTGAGTGAGTGAGTGAGTGAGTGAGTGAGTGAGTGAGTGAGTGAGTGAGTGAGTGAGTGAGTGAGTGAGTGAGTGAGTGAGTGAGTGAGTGAGTGAGTGAGTGAGTGAGTGAGTGAGTGAGTGAGTGAGTGAGTGAGTGAGTGAGTGAGTGAGTGAGTGAGTGAGTGAGTGAGTGAGTGAGTGAGTGAGTGAGTGAGTGAGTGAGTGAGAGTGTGAGGGTGTGAGTATGTGTGTCAACGAGTGAGTAGCATTCGAACGGTTAATAGAATATACCACTCTTTGGGCGAGGGACAAGCTTTGTTCACTATGTGATTAAGTGATTGAGTGACTGATTGGTTGGTTGATTGATTGAGTGAGTAAATGATTGAATGAGTGTGAGTCAATGGGTGAGTCAATGAGTAAGTCAATGACTGAGTCAGTTAGTGACTCAGTGAGTCGGTGAGGAGAGATGAGCAAAGAGACCCTGATTAAATAGACCTTTACCACGTGAAGAAGAAGACGGAAATTATGACGGAGTGAGTGAGTGAGTGAGTGAGTGAGTGAGTGAGTGAGTGAGTGAGTGAGTGAGTGAGTGAGTGAGTGAGATATAGATAGAGAGAGTGAGTGAGTGAGGTGAGTGAGTGAGTGAGTGAGTGAGTGAGTGAGTGAGTGAGTGAGTGAGTGAGTGAGTGAGTGAGTGAGTGAGTGAGTGAGTGAGAGAGAGAAGAGTGAGTGAGTGAGTGAGTGAGTGAGTGAGTGAGTGAGTGAGTGAGTGAGTGAGTGAGTGTGCGAGAGTGACTGAGTGGGAGTGGGAGTGAGTGAGTGAGTGAGTTAGTGAGTGAGTGTATGAGGGTGTGAGATAGAGTGAGTGAGTGAGTGTGCAAGTGAGTGAGGAAGCGAGAGTGAGTGAGTGAGTGAGTGAGTGAGTGAGTGAGTGAGTGAGTGAGTGAGTGAGTGAGTGAGTGAGTGAGTGAGTGAGTGAGTGAGTGAGAGTGAGTGAGTGAGTGAGTGAGTGAGTGAGTGAGTGAGTGAGTGAGTGAGTGAGTGAGTGAGTGAGTGAGTGAGTGAGTGAGTGAGTGAGTGAGTGAGTGAGTGAGTGAGTGAGTGAGTGAGTGAGTGAGTGAGTGATGTGAGTGAGTGAGTGAGTGAGTGAGTGAGTGAGTGAGTGAGTGAGTGAGTGAGTGAGTGAGTGAGTGAGTGAGTGAGTGAGTGAGTGAGTGAGTGAGTGAGTGAGTGAGTGAGTGAGTGAGTGAGTGAGTGAGTGAGTGAGTGAGAGTGTGAGGGTGTGAGTATGTGTGTCAACGAGTGAGTAGCATTCGAACGGTTAATAGAATATACCACTCTTTGGGCGAGGGACAAGCTTTGTTCACTATGTGATTAAGTGATTGAGTGACTGATTGGTTGGTTGATTGATTGAGTGAGTAAATGATTGAATGAGTGTGAGTCAATGGGTGAGTCAATGAGTAAGTCAATGACTGAGTCAGTTAGTGACTCAGTGAGTCGGTGAGGAGAGATGAGCAAAGAGACCCTGATTAAATAGACCTTTACCACGTGAAGAAGAAGACGGAAATTATGACGGAGTGAGTGAGTGAGTGAGTGAGTGAGTGAGTGAGTGAGTGAGTGAGTGAGTGAGTGAGTGAGTGAGTGAGATATAGATAGAGAGAGAGTGAGTGAGTGAGTGAGTGAGTGAGTGAGTGAGTGAGTGAGTGAGTGAGTGAGTGAGTGAGTGAGTTGAGTGAGTGAGTGAGTGAGTGAGTGAGAGAGATAGAGTGAGTGAGTGAGTGAGTGAGTGAGTGAGTGAGTGAGTGAGTGAGTGAGTGAGTGAGTGTGCGAGAGTGACTGAGTGGGAGTGGGAGTGAGTGAGTGAGTGAGTTAGTGAGTGAGTGTATGAGGGTGTGAGATAGAGTGAGTGAGTGAGTGTGCAAGTGAGTGAGGAAGCGAGAGTGAGTGAGTGAGTGAGTGAGTGAGTGAGTGAGTGAGTGAGTGAGTGAGTGAGTGAGTGAGTGAGTGAGTGAGTGAGTGGTGAGTGAGTGAGTGAGTGAGTGAGTGAGTGAGAGAGAGAAGAGAGAGAGAGAGAGAGAGAGAGAGAGAGAGAGAGAGAGAGAGAGAAGAGAGAGAGAGAGAGAGAGAGAGAGTGAGTGAGTGAGAGAGATAGAGTGAGTGAGCGTGTGTGAGTGAATGAGTGAGTGAGTTAGTGAGAGAGAGTGAGTGAGTGGGTGAGTGAGTGAGTGAGTGAGTGAGTGAGTGAGTGAGTGAGTGAGTGAGTGAGTGGAGTGAGTGAGTGAGTGAGTGAGTGAGTGAGTGAGTGAGTGAGTGAGTGAGTGAGTGAGTGAGTGAGTGAGTGAGTGAGTGAGTGAGTGAGTGAAGTGAGTGAGTGAGTGAGTGAGTGAGTGAGTGAGTGAGTGAGTGAATGAGTGAGTGGGAGTGAGTTAGTGAGTGAGGGTGTGAGTATGTGTGTCAACGAGTGAGTAAGGAGAGCTGGGCAAAGAGAGTCTGACTAAATCGAGCTTTCGCACGTGAAGAGACAGACTGAAGTTATGATGGAGATGCATTTTTTTAATTAATTAAGTCATGTACGATTATTATTAACAGATTTCTGGGATACTGCTTATGCAAACACATTCTGGAAAGGGCGCACTTAATATAAACGACAAATTATTGTACTCCATTTTAACCAATGGCTGTGGCAATCTTATTAAATATTGTTAAATCTTGCTTAATGTCGACACCGAAAGCCGGTCTTATATGTGCTGTTATCATAATCATCATCGTCGGTGTCTAGTCGAGCCACTCGTACGGTGTGTGTGCGTGTGACCGTAATCATCCTATTATGCCAGTGCATTAGCATATTGCTAGGGATAGATATCCTAGAACTAACACAAGCGTTATACTCTTAGGTAATGTCCCACTGATATATCCAGGAGGGAGCAGGCGTGTTGATATTTATATGTCAACTTTGGACTACGGTAAGTGCATCCCCTCCCGGGCGTAGACGTCCACTCGCCTCTTTCTGTGTTCATTCGCTTACATGAACCATTGGCCTCTGATCTTGCGATGTTCCCACGCTAGGTACTTAGCGTTATTTACATTTTCATTTATAAATGTATATTAGTGTTTTATCTGCTGCATTCAGTGATATAACTGACATCATTAAATGGTCGTGCGAAGATGTGTCGTCGTCTCTTTCTGTGTTCATTTGTTTACTTGGACCATTGACCTATATACCAACTGGCGAAAACACAACACTAGTAATTTGTAATTATATACTGACGTGTTTGCGGAATGCTTGCCTTTCTCGAAGGCCTTTCTCCTACCCGAGAGAATGGGGCGGTAATCAATTCACTAGACACCGCCAATGTATCAAAACGAGCGTTGGTGGTCCATCGGCGTCAGCTGCTTATTCGATAAACGCAACAGTTGACACACTCAATCGTAAATAAATAAAAAGGTGGAAAACAAAAACCGTCACTTTATTGCGCTAACTAAGCGATTATGTCAATTACAGTGCATATGTTACAATCGTTGATTAACTTGTAATTCAACTATCGTACGCAGTAAAAACTACGCAAGCTCTAAATTGTCACGTCTATACACATTGCTCAAGTCTATCGTGCTACGCAAGACCACTGTGCCAAATGTGTTAACGTAGAAAACGTATTGTAATATTAATTACCTTTGAGTTATACATTTCATGATATAATATTCCATATACATGCCTTAAAGCCTATTGGAAACATGGCCGACATTGCTCAATTCGTTACAAAAGCAACGCAACGTAATTATCTAGAAGGAGAGAACAGATTAAAGTTGGTTGACACAATCTGTTGCGATAATCTAGAGTTCTGGTTGAAAACAAAAACATCCCGCCGCAACAAGGGTAGCAGTGTCTGTACTAGAATGTGCAGACGTCCATCATCGACAGTCGCTATGTAATTTAAGTAAACATGCAAACATAACTTAAATACAAGTCACGTATACCATGCCGCTGATAAGATGTTATTAAGCAAGCAATAATTATATTAGTGAAACGAGAACAACAGCATTACATTCGTGATCACCGTGTTGTTTACCGTGGTAAATTATAACTGATCGCCACGCAGCACCACACGTGTACGCCGCAGTAAATGGTTGACGTACAGATACGCCTGTATATTCTTATACTGCACAGTGCATGTTAAGTTCCTGCTTACAAAACAAATTAGTTCACCAAAGTGAAAAAGATGTGTATGTTAGCAAAAATAGATAAGCGAGCGAAAAATGAACAACTGTCAAACACGTTACAAAAACGCCTTTTGAACGCAGCTAGTACCATTACGGTTCGTCGGATCCCAACAATATTGATGTCGTTTGAAAGTTTAATCTTTCTGCTATTCAAACATACAAATGGTTTCCTGATAATCATTCCTAAAATTAACTAAAAACGGACCAACTACCGGGCCCGTTCCGGTGTCTTAGACACTGAGAACGACGTTGTTTCGTCGACACAGTTCACCAATCTACCGATTGAGGCACCACTATCTGATTTCATGGTATAAGCTCCACCCACTTTCAAACGGCTGCTAAAATGACATACGCTCGCTTATCTATTTTTGATGTTAGTGATATGAAATACATCAACGCAGTATCATAGCTTACATATGTGTTATTGGATCCAAGCGGCAACTATTATTACAATGTCACATTTTAAGTATTAAAACGAGTTGATCGCAACTGACGTTTCGTTTCGGGACACACGCACGCATGCACGCGAGCGCAAACGCGCACGCACACCCAAAGAAACACGCATGCACACACACACTCACACACATGCCCACCCAAGAAGATAATAGCTATCTGAACTCCAAGTACAAGATCTTACATATTTTAGTACCGGCAGTATCAAACAATTTCCTATGATGCGTAAAAATGTAGTAAAAAAGATCGATAAATATTTATCCAGTGGATCCGGTTTCAATGTGTTATTTTAGCTGTCGGGCTCTAAGAAACAAACACCTCACTTGATAGCCTAATATCACTTAATACAACTGCGTCAATGTGAATTTAAAATATCACAATTATCTAAAAGAAAGCAGTGTGACCACACTGTGATTAATAATCCGTCATCTACTTGCAAAGGTGTTGGAGAAATGTATTGGCTGCTGCGTCTACATCGGCCAGCGATGGCAACTTGACGACGTACTCGCTATCTGGGTCGTTGGCGATATCGTTCAACTCGGGTAGGTTTGGATGCTTGCCAATCGCTATCGAATACATATCTATCGCCTGGCGTCGGGCTTTGTCCGCCTCGGGGATAGTATTGGTCGCGTCTATGTTCGAGTTTCCGTCAGATATCAATGCGGCAACGTTCCTCACCCCCGTACGTTCCCCGTGCGACGGCGTGAAGTGAATCGTACGCGTCACCTTGAGCGCCTCCTGCGTGTTCGTGCGACCGCCCTCGTGGTGGAAGTTGAGCGCGTTGATGATCGCCTCCTTCGTGCTGTACGAGTTGAGGTAGAACTGGTCGCCGACGATCGTGGAGAATGTGACGGCGCCCACTCGTGTGCGGTCGTAGCGCATGTTGAGGCCGTAGACGACCCGCTGGGCGAACCGCACCGCCATCTCGTACTCGTCCTCAACGCTGCCCGACAGGTCCATCACGAAGACCAGGTCCAAACTCGCCGTGCAACCTACATGGAGAAGTCAGCAAACGCATGTTTATTGATTAGTATTATTATAGAGTAAAGGTAAGGTATCCATCTTTAGGACAGTTCAGAGCACTTCATACGTCACTCCAGGACAGACTGGTTCAATCGAGCACCATTTTGACGTCCCCGGAAGCATTCAACCACGCTGCAATTACTGTGCAAAGATTATCCGTCCACATATATTGACCACCATAATATATAAGCAGATTCATACTGCCGAATGAACTGGGTCACCGCAGAGTCAACGAACTGTTCCAATGTCGAAGCGGCAGCAAGATAATTGGAACCTGGATTATCTCGATTGAGATCCGGATGTTCTAAACTCTGCGTTACCGCGCTCAACAAAAACTTAACCACATGAGAACATGACCGAACCAATTGTGTCACGGGTTTACAAGACATTGGCTATTAGTGTAATTTGAAAGGTTTCAAAATTTATTTGACTTGGACATACACATTGCAAAACAGGAAACCATTTGTCTACATCAATAACGAACCTCCCACCACTGAACAATCAACTGAAACAATAACCGTCTTCCGATAAAACGCAAGTTTTCTTCTGTATTTGAAAGGCCATTCCAAATCTACATCGGCCCCTCCCCCAGATGATGACTTTTGCGCGTGGTGACAATGTTTGTTTGTTCCAACTGTGAAATTTTACGTTTCCGGTTTTGATGCGTCTGGGAGCTGGAGTTCGAGAGGAATTTCGAAGCTATACAAGTGTTATTGTTATTAAATCGATGCTGTGTGTTCCTGCTTTTAATTTTGTAATAATATAACATTGTGAAGGTATTCTGGACGCCAAATATTGCGTTTAGTAAGCACGGAACAGTGTTCGCAATTTGAATGACGCCAGCGAAATGTTCAAATTGTAAAAAAATATTCAAATTGAAACAACCGCTAATGAAACTTACTGGGGAGACACGCTTCCTTATCCGGAAGTAACTTTGGAATTCATGGATTCGGCTCCTGATCGAACCAAATACTATTGTTTAAGCGAGCATCCGGTTAAGAGCACCCATGAATGCTTGAGGGTAACAATAGATACACCTGCTTTAACCGAGTGAAGATTGGTACTCACGTCGTTCGCACGTTACGCCAGTGTAGTCGTCTCTGCACCGACACACGTAGCGCTTCAACAAGTCGATGCACCTGGCTCCGTTCAGACACGGGTTACTCTCACACTCGTTCACGTCTGAATGTAACAATCGGTAACATTAAAGTTGAAATCTTAGTTAAACTGCCATTTAGCCCTTTTTAAGAAAGTGCATATATAGCGTGAACATTTGAACGTTATTTACTTACTTGATCATACTTACTACTGTATAAAAATTATATCAATGGCATTTGATATGGTATTCGATAGATTATGTTTTTTTGTAAAATGACCGGTTGCCAGGTCCAGTCAGATAATACTGATCGTCTGACACGCGGATATAGTTTCGTCGTTTGCGCAGTTTTACCTTTAAACTTGCATATTATGTAAAAAAAAATTATATGGAGTTGAGAGAATGATATATTTAGTGCATGGAGCATGTCGATTCACTGGTCATTTATAGATTCTATTTAAAGTAGAGAAAACGTTGTTCTTTTGGTTCAAATCACCAGTCACCCTACAAATTGTTTTAAACATTACAAGAACGGTTTTCTAAAACCTCAGCCAATATGCACCGGATTCAACTGATGTGACATGGTTTCCAAGACAATGCCCGCAACGCTGCCCGGTTATGATGCGTAACATCGTCAATGTGCACATTGATATAGATTTCGCCCGATATGTGGCGCCACTGTACTGTCGATATAAATGTCCCCGCAATACGCGGTGATAACCAAGCCACCACTAATCCGCAAGCATTGTCTGACGTTTTGGGGATTTGCGAGCTTATGCCACCTCCACTCTAAACACTGACGAATACACGAGACAAATACACACACGAATATAAATAAAGTAGATCATGTTGCAACCTGAGGCCATTTATGAAGTGCATGCGTATAGTGTGTAGATATAGGTTATAAGCCTGCGAGGCTACGGCTAGATGGCTTAAGTTGAGAGTTGTTGCATTATACAGATGTATAAAATATGCATAATCTGACGTGCGTCCGGTTACACCGTCAGTTTAATAGTCTTAGTTTTCACACCAACTAACTTTTACTAAGCTCTTTATTTTATAAATACACGAACAGAATAGTGTGAACGTATATTTTATATCATACTGCCTCACGTGTTGACGAGTGTATACAGATGTAATATAATGTCACCTCTCGGCTCTCACTGGTGACATGAATGCGATATCATTGTATGACGCCAAAGGCACTTTTTGTTATTTTTGGACCTCCTTGCGTACATTTAAATTAGCCAAGTTTATGTTTATGTTCTAAACATTGTTCTTTTTAACACATTCTTACGTGTATTTATGTGCGTTTTACTCGTAAACTTCACAGCATGTGTGTAAGCTCTACAACATGTGCATACAATAATATATAATAGTATATATAAATCATTGACAGAGCTAATTAATTAAATAATTTATGGACGAATCTGAAGACAATTTTGTAAGTTAAAATGTATTGCCTTGAGTCAGACAATAACGTGTTTTTGAATTGATATCGTCGGATCTATGTTCGCACACGAAGGAGTTGTTTAGCAACATTAATATGGCATCTTACCATCGCACACGGACGATGTAATGTTGTTGACTATCGCCTGCAGACCGTGTAAATTGTCGATGCGGATGATGTTCACAGGTTTCGGTTCGCTGGCTATTGCCTCGATCTCATCCATACGGACGAATGACTTTCCGATGGGCACGGCAATCACGTGGATACCTTCCACATGCATTTGTATCGCCTCGGCGACCGTCTGTTTTGGGTTGATGTTTGAGTTGCCGTCAGTGACGAAGATGGCAAACTTTGGTACGTCGGTTCGATGTCCGTTGGCGGAAGTGAAGACGTCCGTACTGAGAAGCTTCATGGCCGACGCCGTGTGTGTCCTGCCGCCTTTGAAACGGGTATAACGCACCGCCTGCGTGTGGGGAGGATGCGTGGATCAGCGATGACATTATTGGGATACAGATCATACATTTGGAATGACGCGTGTATTTGCGCATTATTGGAATACAGTTGTAATAGCGCGTACATTGGCGTTGACAATGTGGAATGGTCGGAACGAGGCGTGGATTGGCGGTGACAACATGGAATGGTCGATGTGAGGCGTGGATTGGCGGTGACAATATGGAATG
This sequence comes from Escarpia spicata, assembly GCA_963995525.1. Taxonomy (NCBI): domain Eukaryota; kingdom Metazoa; phylum Annelida; class Polychaeta; order Sabellida; family Siboglinidae; genus Escarpia; species Escarpia spicata. The sequence continues at coordinate 44,506,533 of OZ023205.1, read as the reverse complement.
GCCGGAACGAAGCGTGGATTAACGGTGACAGTATGGAATGATTGGAACTTGGCGGTGGCACTAGGGAATGGTCGGAATGAGGCGTATATTTGCTGTGACCATATCGAATGATTGGAACGAGGCGTTGATTGGTGTGACAATACGGAATGGTCGGAACGAGGCGTGGATTGGCGGTGACAGTATGGAATGGTCGGAACGAGGCGTGGATTGGCGGTGAAGGTATGGAATGGTCGGAACGAGGCGTGGATTAGCGGTGACGGTATGGAGTGGTCGGAACGAGGCGTGGATTGGCGGTGACGGTATGAAATGGTCGGAACGAGGCGTGGATTAGCGGTGACGGTACGGAATGGTCGGAACGAGGCGTGGATTAGCGGTGACGGTACGGAATGGTCGGAACAAGGCGTGGAATAGCGGAAATAGTTATGAAGTAGTTGTGATGACGCGTGTATTAGCTATCTAACGAGGGGTAATAGGATTAAACGTAAATAATAGTAGTGACAGTATGGAGTAGGTGAAAATACGGAATGTTTCGGGTAGTAGATGTAGGCCTATTTGCGTTGACAATTTGGATAAATATTAGGGAATGACAGGTTTACTAACGGTTAAGATATGGAGAAGTATTTTGGATGATAGGTGTATTGACTGTGACTGGTTACTTGTATACACTATTAGTGTATTCATCGCCACACAGACATGTGCATTTATAATCCATTGTTCTACTGCCCAACTTAAGTTTGACGGTTTACCAATATCTTCATAACGATTCAATAGTTTACTGAATATGTCTACGACAAACACAATGCGCGGGTACCTGGATGACGTCCTGTCTGTTCTGGTAACTGTTGAGGTAGAACTGTAAATGGGCATCGTCCGAGAAGGTGACCAGTGCGACTCGGACACGGTTCGGGTGTACGTCGAGCCTCTGCACTATATCGACGACGAATTGAAGCACGAGCTGGAAGCGTTCATGACGAATACTGCCGGACGCGTCGAGGACAAAGGCGATGTCCAGAGTCCCGTCACAGGCTGTCAAGTTGGACCAGAATTGTCAGAACTTCCTGTTCGCATGATAGTTATACCAAGGGTTGGGTGTATGTCATGGGGGAACTGGAGTTAGATGTCGCGTAATGTTGAACCAGGGTCAACATTTAAACAAGAACATTTTTTAATATGGACTACGTATGTGCACATAAGACACACGCACACACGCACACACATGCACGCACACACGCACGTACTCAGACACACAACACACACATACACACACCATAACTGCCCGTTCTGTTGGCCTCACCTCGCTGACACAAGTCTCCGGTGAATCCCTCGGGACAAGGTCCGCAAGAGTAACCATTGGCGACCGACACGCACGGCGCGTTGTGTTGACACGGGTGGGACAGGCATGGGTCTACATCTGAAACACAAATACAAATTCAACGTTGGTTAAGGGTTCTTCCCTGCTAAGGGTTCATATCGTACGTTAGCAACTGTTCGCGACGTTTAGCGTGTTTTCTGCAATGGTTCCGAACTTCATTTGCCGTCCTCCGATCAGTTGGGAAGGTTCACGTAAGTTGCAAGAATCGTTGAACACACGTGCAGCATTGCATGAAACTGCTCAAATTGACGTCATATTTGTTAGAGGTTAGCGAGGAATACTTCTGGAACCCGCCTTCTGCATCTTTGATAGTGATAACAATGACGACGATGATGGGTATGATGATGATTACGTATTGATGGTGCTACGATGTTCATAATCATGATATTTTCCAACGAAATATACTGTGAAATGCATATACTGATTGTGCTTACTTAATGTTCTGTGAAACAAAGCGGTAGTGTTGGTGGTGGAGGCGAATGTCAATTATTAACATAACGGATGACTCTCGTGGACCTACAATCGCGCGCACGTCACCAATCCAGCAAACTATGATGTCGCCATCTAGTGAATACAAACACAAATACATTGACGAAAATAACATTAAAATTCCGATGACGACATATTGGCAAACTGTCCACATACACTATTTTAACATCCTAAGTTGCACGCTGCAGCGAGAGTAAATGTAGGCTTAAACGCTTACTTTTGCAAACTGGGAACGCAATCTTCTTCGCCAGATCTTGATTGAGTAAGTCGAAACTGGCAGATCTGAATATGTTAAGGGCAGAGGGGGGGCTGGCCATTCCCTTCAGTTCCAGCTCGTTCACGCCGCCCCCCACGCCCACCACCAAAATTGCGATCCCGTCGTTCCTTGCCAACATCGCTTCCTTCCACGTTTCCTACGAAGTACAATAATGTATCTAAGCTCCATACCCGAAACACGCCAACCGGCGTGTAGGACGAACAACACGCGTATACATAGGTGGATCCAGGGGGCCTTGGGGCACGTGCCGCCCTCTTGACCTTTGGAATTTGGCCGCACAAAGCTTACCTAAAGTAGCGTGCCCCCTAAACGTTTGAATGTGCCCCCGTTACGTGCCCCCCATAGACGGTCTGGAATCATGAACGTCGCCAAGAACATGTTCCAACTGCACCCCCCCCCCCCCCCCCCCCCCCCCCGTCTTCCGACAGTGCGACAGCAGAGTCGTGCTGAAGCTCCTGTTCACTGTTCACCCAATATGAACGTGGTTCTACCGCCAGTAGTTTTTTGCGAGTCTCAAGGTGGGTGCAATTGAAGGTTTTGGGCCTTCCCTAGATAATCCTCTCTGGATCCGCCCCTGGTGTGCTATTGACAGACATTCGTGCCTGGTAATAACAATAGTAGATTATCGAAATGAAACCACGTTCGTCATAATGATTAGACGGGTAGGTGAGCATGTTTTATTTTTAATATTTCATTTGTATTACTTACTGCTTTCCTTCCCTGTGTTATATTATATACTACATAGTACTTATTGCATAAGCAAATGTCAAACGTGTACTAAATATTCCATTGAATCATTTTGTTTCAAACCAACTACACAGCTGAACTGGTTCATTTTTAAAATTAATATTGCATAAAGGCATGTTTCAAAGGAAGTAGACACACACTCACACGCACGCACGCACACACGCACACACACACACTCACACACACTTACACGCACGCACACACACTCGCACGCACGCACACACACACATGCACACACACTCACACACGCACACACTCACACACTCGCACACACGCGCACGCGCACGCGCACGCGCGCACACACACACACATATAAATGACACGCCTGTCACAATTGCTACAAGGCAGAGCTACCCAAGAGATTCGTAGATCTCACCTGTGGTTCGTTAGACTTGCCATCTGTGATGATGATGATGTAGTTCTGCACACCGTTACGGTCACCTTTCCCACTTTTGAACATCACCTTCCGGATGTACCTACAATGCGACAATAGGACGAAGCTAACATTCGAAATAATGTCTTTAGTTGTGATTTTGTCATGGGTAAAATACAAACATGTATTTAGTCCTAGCTTACACCCTGGGACACAAACTAAGGGCATCAATTATCAACAGTACGGTGGCGCCATCTTGAGATTACTGCTCAATTCTAGGTATGAGAAACGTCCTCTAGAAAAGCAGAGCGTATAAAAACACTGTTGTTGTTCCTGAAATACCCCGCCAATTTGCACATCAAAGAGTCAATGGTCTTAGGAAGCGAATCAACATAGAAAGAGAGCTTAGTGCATCACAACACCTCGGAGGAGATGCACGCACAATACGACAGAGTCAGCGTGTTTGTTTCTATATATTATCACAGAGTTGATACTACTTTTATGTATATATTATCACAGAGTTGAGACTACTTTTATAGATAAAAGTAGTCTCAACTCTGTGATAAAATATAGATAAAAGTAGTCTCAACCCTGTGATATCATATAGATAAAAATAGTTTCAACCCTGTGATACCATATAGATAAAAGTAGTCCCAACTCTGTGATAAAATATCGATAAAAATAGTCTCAACCCTGTGGTAATATTTGTATCGATATATTATCACAGAGTTGATACTACTTTTATCTATATATTATCACAGAGTTGAGACTATTTTTATCTATATATTATCACAGGGTTGAGACTACTTTTATCTATATTTTATCACAGAGTTGGGACTACTTTTATCTATATGGTATCACAGGGTTGATACTATTTTTATCTATATATTATCACAGAGTTGATACTACTTTTATCTATATGATATCACAGGGTTGAGACTATTTTTATCTATATATTATCACAGGGTTGAGACTACTTTTATCTATATTTTATCACAGGGTTGAGACTACTTTTTTCTATATATTATTACAGATTTGATACTACTGTTATCTATATATTACCACAGAGTTGATACTATTTTTATCTATATATTATCACAGAGTTGATACTACTTTTATCTATATATTATCACAGAGTTGATACTACTTTTATCTATATATTATCACAGAGTTGAGACTACTTTTATCTATATATTACCACAGATTTGATACTACTTTTATCTATATATTATCACAGAGTTGATACTACTTTTATCTATATATTACCACAGAGTTGATACTACTTTTATCTATATATTATCACAGAGTTGAGACTACTTTTATCTATATATTACCACAGAGTTGATACTACTTTTATCTATATATTACCACAGAGTTGATACTACTTTTATCTATATATTACCACAGAGTTGATACTACTGTTATCTATATATTACAACAGAGTTGATACTATTTTTATCTATATATTATCACAGAGTTGATACTACTTTTATCTATATATTACCACAGAGTTGATACTACTTTTATCTATATATTATCACAGAGTTGAGACTACTTTTATCTATATATTACCACAGAGTTGATACTACTGTTATCTATATATTACCACAGAGTTGATACTATTTTTTATCTATATATTATCACAGAGTTGATACTACTTTTATCTATATATTACCACAGAGTTGATACTACTTTTATCTATATATTACCACAGAGTTGATACTACTTTTATCTATATATTACCACAGAGTTGATACTACTTTTACGACAGTCGGATGCGGTTTTTGAAGCAGCTAATCAGCAGCGACTGGCATCAAGTGAAAGGGCTCGTCGTGATCTTTCATAAATGCTGAAGTTCTGATTGGCGCCAGTCAATATTTCACACCATCAGTGTCTAGACACATCGCTCATGTAAATATTCGCATCAAGTATTGTTTAGTCTTCCTCTTGTACGACATAAGCGACACAAGCACTTCTGTGTATACAGACATGAGAAATGTTGGAATTCTTAATTCAAAATATAGTAATGATGTCAAAGTATACTGCATACTAAGATATTGAAATGTGATTTGTTTCTCGTAATTTGCACTTACGATGAGACGTGTTGGTCATATCCAACAACTTATAAATGCTACAATTTAAAAAGTGTTTGTAATTTGCTATGTAGTAATTGTTACTAGAGTGATATTGTAAGTCAAATCTTTGACTGACTGCATTCGTCTGAATTTTGCTTTAAACTCAGAATGCTCTTTATCTACAGCGCACAGTTTTACTGTTGGTTGGGTGGCCTACTTCTGGCACTGGTCTGTTGTATTGTCAGCTAGGATTTGTCCTACTAGATATGAGACACGCCGTCGAAATGAGTAGCTAATAGGCCCTACACATGGACTTACTCGAGGGCTGCCGACGTGTTGGTCGTCCCGGAGGAGTACGTCACCTTGAGCGCATTCAGCAGCGCCACCTTGCCGAGGTACTCGTTCAGGTCGAACTGACGTTTCACGTCATTGCCGAACGTCACGAGACCCACGCGCATCCCGCCGTTGCCAAGGCGACCCGTGTCGACGTCGAACTGATCTATGACGCCACTCACGAAATTCAGCACTTTTTGGAAGTTTGCCTTGCCGATACTTCCCGATTCGTCGACGGCGAAAACGACATCACCGGCATTGATGCAAGCTGCAGTCATAGACACAGGTGTAGGAATCATCACAAAAGAGGTACAACGCAGCCAAATGTAGACGCCGGACGTAAAGGTAAAGGTGAGTGCTTACACGGCGCTCTACAAGATAGAATGGCTGTATCTATAGGTAGATCACGTCCATTGCGTTGTTTCTTGTATATAAGATGACACCAGGCTTGAGTAGGCTATACGATAAACGTCGGTTCATGATCGCGCAAACTATTTATATAAACCATGTACTATTAGACCAACGTACTAAGCAAGTCAAGGATGTGGTGAGTGGTTACATTGTTTATGACAGGTGTGTCCGCTGTGTGAATAATTAATACGTGATTTTGTGTTACTTGATCAGTTCACTACAACGTCTCCCACGTACAACATTCTAACATTATTACATTCACGCATGACATATCTCATGCTGTGTTACCAAGTAGACATTACTGTTCGTAAGACAATAGGCCTACTATTTGGTGTACTTTCCGTTAAATAAATTGCTTCGAAGTTATGCATCCCCATCAAATACCGTCTTACGTGTTTTACTTTAAAACACAAGGTCATTTCCTTCATTTACAGTGTTCTGTTGTATGTAGCATGCGTCGTCTAGTTCTATAAGAAAATGACAGATGGCGCCACTAAATGGCCTTGACGTGGACTTACAGATTGAAGACATTGAAATACGATATGGGAAAACAGTAGTTATCTGAAAACACGCTGGTTCTGACTAGTTCGTCTGTACTTACGATCATTACAGTTGTAACCGGCGTACCCAGATGGACATCTGCAGTAATAGTATTGTACCTTCGTGACGCAAGTTCCGCCGTTAGCGCATGGGTTGCTATCGCAGTATCGCCCACCTAAAACGAAGTATTGTCAAGTTTTATTGTGTTTGTTTGCGTTCGGTCGGTCGGTCGGTCGGTCGGTCAGTCGGTCGGTCGGTCGGTCGGTCGGTCGGTCGGTCGGTCGGGAGTGTAAATTAGATAACACCCAATAACACCATTCGTCTTGTCTCGACTTAAATGCCTAGGCCGATTTGACCCCTCGCTGGATGTCACACCCCTCCATTTCGTGCAGTCTAGAGCAAACCGCTCTACTGCTATAAGCGGGAGTCCAGTGCCCTGTCTAACTTGGTCACTCTACCTCTTCCTTCTTATCAGTGTACCACCGCATCCATCTCTAATACGCTAACTTAGGATCACCGAGGCGCTAATTTACACTCCCCTCTAGGTTCGTTCTCTTCTTTGGAAGATTCACTTGCGATCTCGCAGTTGGTGACGTATTTCATAAACTATAACGATAGTTAGTTATTTATTTATGTATTTTCCATACGCTATGTTTGCCTAGAGGGTCTTTCTCCTACATGGAAGTATTGAGTAGTGAACACTCTCCCCAGAGGACGCCACAGTGGGTACAAGTTCTAAACGATCAAAATACTGCAATGGTATTAACTGGTGCCGTCGGTTTATTATTTATGGTTGTTCGTAGGTTTAGATTTTTTCGAAATTCGTCCGTGGCGGTGTGGGTCTCGGGGTGGATCACAATTTCAAAACAGTTTTAGTGCAGGCGCCTGCGGCCGATTTATATTTGTATATGTGTCATTATTACATATAATAATGTCACGTACAATTGTATCGCTGGAATGTTTATTATGTGGCCTAGCTTAGAAAATACAGGACTGCCCCCCCCCCTCCCGGGCGACGGACGCAGGGAAAGGGGACGGCCACAAATGTGAAGGGAGGACTGCGTGAGGGGGGACATGGTAAGATCAGGAGAGGATGAAAGATGGAGAGAGGGAGATATGGATAGAAAAGTGTGGAAAGAAAAACACAGCGTGTGGTTCGCCAATATTGTACCTGACTCTCACCCCTGTAGAGCAGGGCACAAGGCGGAGAGCAACAGCGCAACGTAATGAGCTAGTTAAAGACATCAAAGCTGACTTACTTCCGCACAAATTCTGTTTCAACGAGCTCACCCACGCGGGCAGGTTATCAAAATGGTCAACGAGAATCTTGTGCGTGGACTCCGGGAAGCCGGCGATGGCGTCCAGCTCGTAAGCCTCCACCCAGGGTCCGATGCCGATCGACGTCATGTCGATGTCCGCCTGCTTCGCCCTTATCGCAGCCTGCACCGTCATCGCCGGTTTGTTGGAGGCCCCGTCCGTGATGACGATGGCGATGTTCGGCACGCCAGGTCGGTCGCCGTTCGTCGCACTGAACATGAAGTCTCGCAGCGTGTTGAGGGCAGCCGCCGTATTCGTGCTCCCACGTGAGTACGGGATCCTCAGAAAGGCAGCCATGACGTCTTGCCGTGTGTGGTACTGATTCAGGCGGAACTAGAAGACATAATCCATTACTTTTAGGCCGCAATACCATCGAATCGCGCAACACCGGGAAACAACATGGCGCGAAGTTACACGTGCGCGAAGTTGATAAGTCATTACGTTATAGACACTTTCATATATTGGTCATTCGCTCTACTTGTTAGTTCCGTAACTTATAGGTTAGCCACGTATTCTCCACAAGTTGCGCCGAGATACGTGTACATAAATACTGATAGAACGGCATTAATTAGTGAATACGCTACTTATACATAATCATTATAGCTTTCAAACGTCATTTCACAAAAGACTTGGACACGTTTTACAGACTACGTAATCTTGTTATAATCGAGCTTGTGTGTGTAGGTTAAGGTTTCCCTCTTAGACGGCTTGAACCTCGAGCGCCAAAGAATAGTACGTGCCCTCTATATATTTTCAAAATTCCTCAACGGTTCTGACTTAAAACGTTATGTGCGTGCAATACGTAAAACGTACTGTACGCGTAATACGTAGAACGTAACCTAACAATTGCAAGAACAACGTGCGCACAGCAAATACTTTGGGAAAACGGCTCTGCGTCAAAGACTTGACATCATGAAGTAGGCGCAGACACAATGATGCTTATATCTACCCTCATGTCAATATTATTTGACAATTCTACACTATCACGACTATGGTCTACGGACTGACGTGAACTTTACAATCTCTCCGACCTTCGTCATATTAAACAAACAACGAGTATTTGAGAACGCGTTATGGTATTTATATAACGATATTCTGGATTTTCGAAAATTTTGTAAATATTACTTTCACGACTGTGTTCCATGGCATCCCGTCAGATAAAGGACATTTTTGCTAGTCTAGATAACTAAGAAGAACTATGACACAATCTATCAATACACAAAAGGATACACAAATAAGTTTACAATAATTGACATTTAGGAACGATTCAGCAACCCCGTTGTTGGAAAGTCATTTAGGCGTGACAAGTTCACTCCGGCGTGACATGGGCGAAGGTTCAGAAGGACCTGTTCTCAATGGACACTTTCGCACCGCTTCAAACATAACGCTGAAACTGTATTACGACCACGTGTGAGCTAAGTTAAATTTATAGAATGCACTTTAAATATTGCGATATGTTCGGAGCTTGGAACTTACAGCTGACATGTTCTAATACCTGTGCTACGTCACGCTGATATACTGAATGCGCAGTATTCTGCAGGGTGGCCAACACAATGTTCTGCTGAATACATGTTCTAATACCTGTGCTACGTCACGCTGATATATTGAATGCGCAGTATTCTGCAGGGTGGCCAACACAATGTTCTGCTGAATACATGTTCTAATACCTGTGCTACGTCACGCTGATATATTGAATGCGCAGTATTCTGCAGGGTGGCCAACACAATGTTCTGCTGAATACATGTTCTAATACCTGTGCTACGTCACGCTGATATACTGAATGCGCAGTATTCTGCAGGGTGGCCAACACAATGTTCTGCTGAATACAATTGTTGAGTGTGCAATATATGAGGTATGATTTAAAAAACGGTAAACAAAACCAATTGTAACTGTTCACTATTTGAATAGCGACCAAATTAATTACTTGTATGCCTATTTATGTTTAGTTAATTAATTAATACGTTGCGATGTTGAGTGTGCGCTATTTTAGTTATCAGGTAGTACAGTGTTATGTTCCATAGAGACGTCGAGTGTGTGTTTGGAGCTGAGGGAATTGACTAACTAAATTTGTCACACACTCGCACGCATGGACGCAACGCACGCACGCTCGTAGACACACACGCACGCACACACGCACGCAATAAATAATAACTAAAATAGAAAACAAGCACGTAAAACAATGCGTAGCGTGCGTGCGTGCGAGCGTGCGAGCGTGCGTGTTTGTGTGTCAGTGTGTGTGTGTGTTTGTGTGTGTGTGTGTGTGTGTGTGTGTGTGTGTGTGTGTGTGTGTGTGTGTGTGTGTGTGTGTGTGTGTGTGTGTGTGTGTGTGTGTGTGTGTGTGTGTGTGTGTGTGTGTGTGTGTGTGTGTGTGTGTGTGTGTGTGTATCAGTGTGTGTGCGTGCGTGTGTGTGCGTGTGAGCGCGCGTGTGTGTGTGCGCGTGTGCGCGTGTGTGTGTGCGCGAGTTGTGCGTGTTGTGCGTGTTGTGCGTGTTGTGCGTGTTGTGCGTGTTGTGCGTGTGTAAACAGATGTATCGCACAGAGACATACCTGCGGCATACTAGCATTGCTGAAAGTCAGCGCTCCAACTCGAACGTTTCCGCTTTCAATGTTCATTCCAGAAATTATATCTATTATGAACTGAATAATCTTGCGAAAGTTGGGCTCCTCCACGCTGCCCGATACGTCAATAACAAAAACGATATCCAGGTCGTTGTGACAGTCTGAAAAACAATGCGAACGTAAGTATAATAAATGGCTGTCAGTCAGTGTTAATTACAATTACGACTCTTAGTATTGGTTGACATACTGCAATTATGTGGGATATCAGGTCGGGCATTAGTGTTTAGACACAACAATCCCAGTAGCAATATTATTATTGAGAACAGTTCAAATGGATAAACACAAAACATGTATGATTGAAATAATCACCTTACATTGATATTTTCATCCAGAATTGTAGGATATGAAGTGTGTTTAGTATTTTATGTCAACAGTACATCGCCTCCGTCTGTTTTTGTTCACGTCCTTTGAGTATTGGCGTCTGATTGACCAAATGGCGATGTATTAAAACACCAAGATAGTTACTTAGATTCAGTTCCTTTTTCATTGGACAAATTGAGTGATGAGCCGTTCACTAGAGACGATGCTGCGTTACGTTCAATTTAACGGGATTCTTATCAGCTGCATGCAATGTTCTAACTGATGGCAGCAGGAACTACATGTTAACTGGAACTGGCTTAAGATTAAAAAATACGGTAATCATGATAATTGTTGCTCCATGTTTGTTGCGTCTTGGGCGAATTTAGCTAGTTCGTACTTTCGTTATACTGTTGTAATCGTGATCACACGAATGTGCTAGGAGAATGTGTGTTGTTGCACTGGGCGAGTCTCCCACTGAGTCCACCCAATACGGTTTATTCTGTTTAAGGAATAACAAGTTGCGTACCCGGAAACGGCAAATCTTGAGCTGTGGTTGGCGGCTTTGACGGTTTCTGGGTGGTCCTTTCTGGTGTGTTTGAATGTGACGTTGTGGACTTAGGTGTGGTGGGTTTCGGTGTGGTAGGTTTTGGTGTGGTAGGTTTTGGTGTGGTAGGTTTTGGTGTGGTGGGCTTAGGTGTAGTAGGCTTTTTGCTGGTGGTCCCGGGTCCAGGGGGACTCGTGGTAGGGGAAGCGGTAAGCGGTGACGTCACTGGGGTCATCGGCGTGGTGACCGGGGTTGTGAATTTGCAAGCCCGGGAGATAAAATAGTTGAGCGCCGTTCCCAGCGTTTCGTAGGTTGACACGTTGAACACGTGACTACTGCTCGGCGGTGACGCGATCTTGCCTAGCTCAGCCAGGTCGACGGCAGAAGTGACGCCAATGGCGTATATCTCGACACCGCTTTCCTTGGCCAGCTTCGCTTCGGGCAAAGTGCGGGCAATCTCCTTGTTCGCTTGACCGTCTGTGATAATCAATGCAATGTTCGCCACGTTTGACCGATCGCCACGTGAGCCCTATCGGACAAATAAAAAACAATGCAGTATGTAGGCCTAAGTGATAGAAAGTAAAGATAAGTTCCCATATAGCGCGGTAGCAAGTGCTTAGGACTGTTCAAAGCGCTTTACAGTTTATTCTGTGGCAGACCCGTTCATTCAGATGGACACCACCTTGACTTATCTGGGAAGCGTTCACCGACGCTGCAGTTACCGCGAGAAGACTGTTCTTAAATATAAATAACTGGCTATAACAAAGTGCTCGTTCATACAGCTTGCAGAATTGGGACTACGTAGGGTGAACGAACTTATTCAAGGTTCGAAACGGCAGCAAAGGAATTCGAACCCGGAATCTCTAAATTGAGAGTCCGATGCTCTATCCTCTACGTCACGGCGCTAAACAAGTAAATACAACTAGCGTGTATTCGAATGAACCTGATTGATAAACACGTTGTATTACTTTCATGTTTACGTACGTAAATGTGCAGACACAAAACCATTCTATTTGCACCAATAGCTACTGAACTATAAGTGTAATACTAGAACGTGTCGCATTTAATTTTTAAATTGAATATGCGTAACGATGTAATAAAAAGTGCCAAACTTCCAAATACAAGACAAATACTACCTTGAATACGTCTTCTCTCATGACCCGCAGTCCTTCTGCGATGTTTGTCTCGCCTCCTGTATGCTGGATGCGGTCAATTGCCGTCTGAAGATATCACAGAAAGTAAAAATGTAAGTTCTTATATAGCGCAGTATCCAGTCATCATGACTGCGAATACTGTTCATAGTCAAATATCCACCATTGTTTATAGCCAGGTACTCATTCATACAGCTGTGTGAATTGGAGCAACTTAGAGTGAACGAACTTGCGCAAGGTTCGACACCGCTGCATTGGGTTCTCTCGGTAGAGAGTCAGAAGCTCTATTCATTGAGCCACCTCATTCCACAGTTGACGAACATCACATTAACAGTATATATAACAGTGCAACTGTCATTCCCACAGTCACATTATGTATGCTATAATAATGCCAACTAGAGCAGCAATCAATCCGAACGTTCGTCGTACCCGTACTTTGGCGGCACATATGCATACAAGCAGTGGTCGAGATTGATTTAAACTTGCATCACGCCTCTACATCTGTGGCGTAACAACAACAGCCGAGATCAATTTGAAAGCTTATCATCAGACTAACAGGAAGAGTGGTGAGAAGCCGGATGAGATGGGCAGGCCACCTGACAAGAGTGGATGCAAACAAACTTGCAAAGAGAATAGAGACGGAACAACATCAAGGACGCAGGAGAAGGGGAAGGCCACAACTGTGATGGGAGGACTGTGTGAGGAGGGACATGAGAAAATTGGGTGAGGATGAAAGGTGGGGAGAGGAGGTTGCTGAGAGGAACTCTACCTCAAAGATAGGTATATGTGTTTGCTTCAACAGCACTATACCTGACCTCACCCCTGTACAGGGAACAAGGTGGAAGAACACATCATACATCAAATTTGGCGGTGTAGAATATTGGTCGGCATACACAAGAACGCGTATCATACCCCTAACTGGCCGGCATTGTAGTACTGGTCGAGATAAATCTGCACGCTGGCACTGTCGCTGAAGCGAACAACCCCGACCCGGGTGTCGTTGAAGCCGATGGGGAAGGCGTCGACGATCGACTTGGTGAAGCCGAGCAGTCTCGGGTCCCAGTTCTTCGGATCGGCCCAAGTGATGCTGGACGACGCGTCCAGTACGAACACCATGTCTGCTCTGAGCTGGCACGCTACAACCGAAGGAAATTATGATTAACACCAGCTATGCAATGTTGGTATGTGGGCAGAGGTGTTAAATCATGTTAATTCCTCTCATATTTAAGGGTTGTTGGTGCGACTTACAGCTAACAGTCTGGCGAAGTCCTGGTGCACGTGACAAACGTACGGGAATAAGTGAAACATCTTTACCCGCACGTGGCAATATACAACAACCTGTAAGTGAAAATGTGAGAGCAGCTAACTGTAAGTGACACTGTGACTGAGGCCTAACTATAATATGTGACAGTGTCACTGCGGCCTACCCTTACAGTGACTTTAACCTATACTACCCATTTGTAGGCGGTAAGTAACTGCAGCTTACTTGCAGATCGCTAAATGATCATTGCCTACACGTAGATAACAATCTAGCTGCATTATGTTCGTGTGTAGCAATGTTACGGTAACCTACGGCTAATAGACAACGTGACAGTTACCTGCGTGTAAAAGACAACGTGACACCAGCATACTTGTAGATGTAATGCAATATGAGTGCAACCTAATTGTAAGTGACAGAGTGACACCAGTCTTTCTTGAACATAAGGTGCGTGACTGCTACATACCTGTAACAGCGAAGCGGCATCATCCTACCTCGAAACATGAAGATGGCGGTGTGACATCCCCCTACCTCAAAGATATGGTGTGTGCATGCCACACCGCCTACCCAACGGTGGCGGTGTGATATAATTCTACCCCAAATATAGGGCACCATGCACAGCTTTTACCTACCCGACGGCGGCGGCGTGACACACGCCAGACTGACGATATTATTTAGGTAGTTGGACAGCTCGGCGAAGTTAGCCACCTCGACGACGAGGTCCTTGTCCCCGGAGATGCCAAGCAGTTCGGCGGCATCAACCTCGTCCGTAATGCCGACGGCGACGAGCCTCACTCCTGCCGCCCGGGTCAGCTCCGCCTGGTTGATCGTGTCCTCATCGTGCTCGTTCGACTGGCCGTCCGTGATGACGATGCCTATGTTCGGTACGCCGTGCCTGTCGCCGTTGGCCGCGACGAACACGCTCTCCCGTAGCAAGCTGCAGCGTGAGCGATAACATGGGATTACATCGGCATGTGAAACGATATGGCTACAGCGTGGCACGATTTCCACTTTGTGGAAGATATAGATGCAACGGGGCAATATTTCGTTTGTATCATGTATTAAGTAAATATCGGCATAATAATAATAACAATAATAATAACAATAATAATAATAATAACAATAATAATAATAATAACAACAATAATAATAATAACAATAATAATGTAACTTCCATGGCGCCGAAGTCCCTGGAAACGAAGCTCAGAGGCGCATCAAAACAAAAGGTTTCGTCAATCTCAAAATCGATAAGCAGTATTCAAGTTGTCAACAGATGGATGGATCCTCCAGGGAGCTATGGCGGATAAGCAAGGTTATACACGTCAGTTTTCTAAATGGTGGTGGCATTGTATGATCTTGTCAAGTGATCTAACGCTAAGAGGGAGCATATTCCAAAAAATACAACTCTTACAATGTTAACTTCATCGCCATATATCTCACTCTCGCTCCACCACCCTCTATGTTTTATATTTCCGTCTGTGGCAGCGTGAAAAATAGCGCCACAAGGGAACTGAAGATATCGCCAATTCCCCTCAGCCGGTCCGTGCGAATATATTGATGCACGCTCATGTGTCTATATGCATGAATGTAAAAAAGTAAAGGTCAGTTCTTATATAGTGCAGTATCCAGTCGTTAGAACTGCGCAAAGCACTTTACACTTTACTCCCTGGCAGACCTGTTTCATCGAGCACCATCCCGACTTCTCCGGGAAGCATCCAGCCACACTGCAATTAATGCACGAAGACTATTTGTACAGATATATCCATCACTGTCTATAGCATGGCACTCATTCATACAGCTGAGTGAACTGGAGCAAAGTAGAGTGAACGAAACTGCCCAAAGTTCGACTCGGCAGTCCAGGATTCGAACCCGGCCTATTGAGAGTCCGATGCTCTAGTCACTGCGCCACTGTGCTCCACGAATGTATATAAAAGTTATAAACATATATAATGGTGGTGTAGTGAACAGAGCAGCTCCGAGTTGTCTTACTATGTTTGATTAAGTTGACTGGTTGAAGAGTAATAGAATACACTGTAGTACCTTATAAAGAAGGATATTTATATATACTTCGGCTTAAGACAATAGTTAGGCTTGATTTGGAATACAGCGTACACGTTTGAGAGACTTAGATGAATAATTGATAGTCTGTTGTTCGTTTAGCAAATTGTTTCGCTGTTCATGTTCACGTCATTTTATCTCTATTTAATTTTGACGGCAGTTTTGCTATCTTGTTACGTTTACTTTTCCTACCGTAGTGCGTCGGCTGTGTTCGTCTTTCTGCCGAGGTAATCCATACTTTCGATGGCCTGATTCAGCGCTTCTTTACTCGAGTACTGGTCCAGTCGAAACTCCACCAAGGCTGTCGTGCTGAACTTGATGGCGCCCACCCTGACGCGGTCAAGTCCGATGTCCAGTTGGCCAATCAGGGATATGATAAAGTTTTTCAGTGTTTTCCAGTTCTCAATTTTATCCGTGATGCTGCCCGAAGCATCGATCACGAGACCGACATCCAATCGCGTGCATTCTGTGTCGGTGGATGAAATGTTTGACACATGTATTAAACAATGTCAGGTTTCAGGACAAACTGCGATATTGTATATCCCTACATTGTTGTTTTTGACCAAAAAAAACATAATTCCTTTCCCAGAGCGTAAAATAAAACGTGTACTATATTAGACTCTCGAATACAAAACAATTGCGACTCATCATGATGACTTACTGTCCCTGCGACCGAAATATTCCTGGTGTTCTAAGAGACATCTTAATATCCCAGTCAGTGGCCTCATAATTCATCTCATCACGTTCGGTCATTCGTCAGCTCTCTCATCAAATTTTCAATGTCTACTCAACAGTCTGACGCCCTTTTCGCTTAGGTTTGAGCGCAGCCATGTCCGCTTGGTAGTAAAGGGGAATAGCGTGTACATCTCAATTATGGAATTTTGCCAAGAAAAAACATAATCGGTTATCGCGTTTAGCCCTGAAATGCTTCGTTTTTTTGTTGATATGTATGCACTTGCTTGTTTGAACGGTTCAATGCATCTTGATAACATTCCTGGCATCGACAAATACAAAAGAGAGACTTGACACAAACCAAAGCGATAGTTGTTCACATTACAAAAACACCGAATACTAAACAACTCCTCTGTCATAGTACGAGGCACATTTAAACTCGTATGACAGGTTGTACTGGACGTGTTGACGACATTACCCAGAGGCGGTCATAACCTCATCAGTCCAGCTGTTTACTAGACACGAAAGTAAGCGAATGCTAATTGTAACAAACAGCTATATTAATTAACACATCGCTAACGACATGCCTTCAAGCTTAACACCAAGTCAACTTGCCATCATAGTAGTATAATGATGACATTATTTTAATATTATTACGAAATATAAATACAATTATACTGTAAATCGTTGAATACTTAACAATCTAGTGTCCATCCTGATTAGGCCCAAGCAGATACGTGTGCCTGGATCCATCGATCACTAATGGTTTTCGAAATATCTAACGCAATGTTTTCTTGGCTCAAATATCAAAGACAGGGAACACCATGTATATTGATAAACACAACATGAAGTATGTTTGTAAAATTAACAGGAATAAAACACACACAATAGCCATGCTTACTTGGGTCCTTGGCGTGTATGGTAACCGTCGAAGCCACCAGGAGGACTAGAAGTCTTACAAGATACCTCGTCATCGTTACTGCCACAACACTGAAATAAAAAGACCAACATAGAGCATTATAATTATACAGAACCGTCTATTTGTTTTATGGTGATACAAGCAATACATTATGTTAACTAGTAATGTAGCTTGTTTTGTGTAGCTTCTATGCATTGTTTTCCATCACACAGTATCAGTGTCGTTTTTTGTTCTAAATACGTTATTGTGCCGATATATTTAAAATACCCGACGACATTAGGCCTAATTCAGACTGTCGTTCAGATGTGTTCACATAAGATCACGCACAGTTTTATTAGTAACTGAACACAAGCATGTAGACAGTAGACTTGTTCAAGAGTGAACTAATTTATCCCAAAGGTATTGGTACTGTAATGTGATACTTGAATACCGCTGTTTACCTCTAAAAGCAGTCGTGCCTAACTTTAATAGGAAATGTCAATGACCCGGACTCCATTAGTACAACAATGGAACTTAACTCAAGTTCTAGAGATGGTGGACAATTGAAGTGATATTGTATTCTCGCATGGCATATAGCATGTCCCATTTAAGAGAGGTGCCAAACCGGAAAAACGACAGTAAGAGTAGCCTGAAACTAATTTACATTTCATCGGTTAGACGCACAGGATGCAAAACAATTTAATGTACTTCCACAATGCTGAATACATACAAAGGACAGAGGTTAGCCAGCCTTTCCACCGACAATTATGACGGTAACGCCGTGAACATAAAACACAACGCACGCTCTAAGAATAAAGTGCACGTGAAAACAGCTGTATGTAATTAAGTTAAAGGGATCAATCGATGTGGTGCTTTGCACGGTTCGTTGTGTATTTACCCATCACGTCCATGCAATGTAAGGAAATTGTATCGTAAAGAATTACAAGGTACACTGTAATTCTTTTCAACCTTCTCCGGGGCAAACTCCCAAGGAAAATATTTGCCATCAATGATACAGGATGGAATACTGGAGAAGTATGTTAATTTAGTGGTTTGCGTCAGGATCAAACCTCACAGTTACATAGGATAAACTAAGAAAGAAACAAACACAGTGAGGAAAATGGTAAGCTAAGTTAATTACAATGGTCTTTTTTCTGTGTAGCCCTCAACCATGAGACTCATGCACCGTGATTACTCAAACATCAAGTCCATTGTTGTCTGTCGTTGGAACCATGCATGAGTGAACACGACCTAAGACTAACTGAACCACCTCGGTCACACATCAAACGGCGAACATTCTGAACCAACTAAATATGTTGCTCCAAAATCCCACAAAATGGAATGCTTTCCAACGTCGTGGTACAAGTTGAACAAACACAAGTGACAATAAATAAACCTCACATGAATGTGATATGCTGCGTTTACTAAGCATAATTTACTGGAGACTCGTTGCCATTTTTGAAGCTATCATACGGCTGCTTCAACAGGCTGGATACAGTGACTACGGCGTGAGAAATAATTGCCAGTATATCGCAATCTAATGGTCTAAGAGTCACTGCTAATAAGACGAATGTGAAAAAGAAGACGTTCTGACTCATTGCTGCCGGTGATTTGAGGTCGTCCTAAGAATAAGATGTATATCCTTTCGCATTCCGATCTTAGTGAATTGCCTGTCTTGTACTTATTTACGTGGTCCTCTTCATGCTCAGTTCAGAAACGAGACACTGCCAGTTTCTTTGGCGCCAGCTTGTGTGTTTGTTGTAGTCCTCCTATGCATTTCTTCTTCAATTTGTTTAGGTCGTCCTATTGTTCTTTAGTCATCCGTCTCATTACTGTATTGGTTGTATTGTCCTACCCCTGTCTCCAATAGTGGTCGACCCATTTTCATTTTCTTGTAGTCAGTATGTTATTCAAGTTTTTCTGCGCGACTGGCTGCTCTAGTATTTCTTTGTTGTTGGAGATCATTTGATATCGTATCGTATATATGCATGCATCCATGCATCCATGCGCGCATGCATACGCACACACACACGCACGCACGCACACACACACACAAGCACGCACTCTCTCTTCCTCTGTGTCTTTATGTCTGACTCTCTCTCTCTGGCTCTCTCTCTGGCTCTCTGTCTGTCTGCCTGTCTGTCTGTCTGTCTGTCTGTCTGTCTGTCTGTCTGTCTGTCTGTCTGTCTGTCTGTCTGTCTGTCTGTCTGTCTGTCTGTCTGTCTGTCTGTCTGTCTGTCTGTCTGTCTGTTCATATTTCCGTCCGTCCGTCCGTCCGTCCGTCTCTCTGTCTGTCTGTCTGTCTGTATGTATGTATGTACATATGTATGTATGTATGTATGTATGTATGTATGTATGTATGTCTGTCTGTCTGTCTGTCTGTCTGTCTGTCTGTC
>OZ023205.1:44423378-44486503 GCA_963995525.1 Escarpia spicata | reverse complement strand
CACAACATGAATCTAGTAGATGGCCAAGTAAGGTTACGCAAATGAATTGTGACGTTCGATAGACTATAACAGAGAAAGCGTGTGTTTGGAAACAAGTTTAATATGCGAAGCGATAGACCCTCCGTAATGAATACGATCCTTGTATTGATGTTGTCTGTCACGGATCGAATTGTTTTTGACCGTGATTCGTTGTTCGTGGTGTATACAATACTATACACAAACACTTGACAAGAGACAATCATCAGATGTGTTGGATGATTTCGCGATGTGCAGCAGTTGCCCTCTTCGGTTAATTGTAAACAACAACGCTTTTGACTACTTTACTGTAGATATATATATATATATATATATATTCTGAAATATGTTAATGGAGATTTATTCGAAATGCTACTCGAAAGATAGTGCACACGTAGGGCACATGTAATTCGGAATAACAACTTGGTGTTGACATATCTGCATTAGGTTCACCAAGCATAATGCAGAGCGTAGACGTAAGCATAATTCAAAACGTACACGTAAGCGGAATTATAGCACCAGCATTGTCAGATTTGTGAAGCACTTGCTATCGGCGCCATATGCACTTGATTTGTTGACGCTAGATGTCCAATATTGATGTGTTTTGATCAGTGCTATTATCGTGGCCCCGGAAGGCATATGTGGTTGGAGCGCCAACAAACATAATCCCTCAAGCTGCAGTTGTATAATCTGTTTGCGAATGATGTCCATTCGTGAAGACGGGCATTCTATGTATTTAGGCCTACATACTACTTCGTACACACAGGCTTCACAATTAAACGGTCAATATATAAACACATGACAGTTATTAACATATGGTAAATATGATATACTAATATTAGTAGCTGTTTGCTTATATGAGCGTATATCTCGCGTACTGCCCACGTTTGCGTAGCAGTGTAATGCATCCCGACAGCAGTGGAACCAATTAAAATCCCAACACAAGAAAGCTACAAATTAATTGAATGAATACTGTATACGCTTCAATCTGGGTGCCGAACGTCGATTGTCTGCCATGCATTCAGCGTTGGGGTATGCAGACCGCTGTTGCGACGAGCACAATCATTCATTGACTGCGTCTTGGCTCGACGGCGCAACGCGATACTCGCAACACGCGTGGCTGCACACAGTCTGGAGTGACGGCAAGCAGGTCGGTCAGTTATGACAGTCGGCCAGTGTGCGCGCCTGCAGAAGGTAGAGGCTACACGCTTACATCTTTGGGCCAGCCGCGTGCAATAACTCACAAAAGCAAACCCGCTTTGTTACAAACATGTTTTCGCGTAAACATTATCATAATATGTTGTTCAATAGATCACATGGGTTCATACAGATATAACCTGTCGTATAACAAGCTTCTGCTGTGATCTAATATAATTACGATATGATCGCAGGCAGTACTGACTTGCGAGTGAAGTCAATAGTGCTATGATAAATCACGGGAAAACTACTTGGGCAGGAAAGGGCGTGTTATTTAAATAAGCTGTCATATGTAATATAATTAGAACGTTAATAGCGATAATATCATAACAAGTGACCATGGAAATAGGATACCGTCTGGGTGGTCAACGAACCATTACGATGTGCCACGGTTTGGACGGACGTGGGCGTGGGTGCTAATGACCATGTGACAGTAATAAATAAATCCATAGGCGTTAACGTAGATGTCCACTTCACAGCCTGTAGGATGCGCAAACTATCACCTTGGCAGATGTACGTCATTGGGTAGGCGGACATTTATGTACGCGTAGCATTGGAGTAATGCATACATATTTTCGAACATGACGCTTGAGTGATGAATACATGTTAGTAACGAGTGTTGGTTAGGTTGTCCTCGTCAGCGTAATTAAGATCATCACTGTTTTATTGCCATTATCGTTACTAATATAATAGCGTTAATGATGATAATATAACGGACTATTGTTTTATAATGTGTTAACAATTGTTGTATCTGCTGCAAACACCGTGTCGACAGGGTAATTTCACTCGTATCACTTATGTAAGTATTACCACTTTCACCAGCTACAGCCACTATAAAACTAACATATTATATGCCGCATAATTCTTACTTGGACATTCCTTCCGTTGGTGTACTTTCGACGTGAAGGTTCGTTGATATGTCGCCAAATTAATAACAGCATGACACTTTTCCCAGACGACATCCAACATTGCTAGAGATACCTGATACCTGACATCACCGGATTCATCATCGTGTGTCATGGTCACTCCTGGGGTGATTCGGCATCGTCAGAAGCCAATTTGTCAGCAATGCTTTGCTTTATGTACCATCTGCTCTAAAACCTGTTCATAAATCTCGCTTTAAAACAACACGTTCTCTTCCACCCCAACCAGCAATGCAATTGTGGTGAAACACTCAGTCAACTGATCCGGTAACTCTAAGACACCGTTATAACACGGACCGCCTAGTGTAGGGTATTGCCAACAATTCCAGCGAATACATTTACTCCCACACACTTTTACACCCGTGTTTCCGTTCGTCTCATTTGAGACTCATTTTGCGAAAACGAGGATCTGTCTAATACCCATCATCGTCAGTATTACATTATAGTGCTACTTAGTTCTGGTGAGCAAATTCTCAATATTACGTACTACCATTTCATCATGGTTTAACTCACCAAAATGCTGTGCACGACTGCCCTGCGGTGACTATCTTTAGCGTATACTATATCCTTTCATGCATCCACCTACATGACTGATTCCGTCGATGATAACAGCTGATAGATGCGATCAATGAGTGTGTTAGCCAAGTCATCAAGATAACACTAGCTATTATTAGTCATTCGCCTGTGCGTATGTACCCATGCGACTGTGCATAGCCTCCTCTTGACTGAACCCATACGCATAAAACGTGGCCGTTGACATAACAATATGACGACATGGGCGTTCGCATCAGAAACTATTATTATGCAGGTTGGAAGTTATTCAGACATATAATTTCGCATGGAAACAATAACATTTATATAGTATAGTATTCGAAGACGAATCTTGTCAAGATACGAATACATTTGAATGTGTGTTATAAAGTATTCCAGTAGGAATACACAAGGGGGCATGTCGCCGTACACCTACGCTGCTAGATACTAACACATGTTTTTTGAGTAAACAAGTGATGAATGTAATACGTTTTTTTGTTCGCGTGCAACGCGTCAAATATAGGCCACGCACAAAATACAAGCCGCACACACTGTTTGATGTCATGCGGAGAAAAATGTTGTATCATATATCATATGACGTATTTGAGGAATAGCTTGGCTTTGTGCAGGGAAGCTGCATTACAGACGAAGCGTTAATAGTAAGCGACATCGCACAGATGGCAAAGGTTATGAAAACTCAATACTTCAACTTTGGCTAATATGCAAACACTACGTCAAGAAGACATTTGACATTGAACACGTTCTTCCGTGTTACGAATAGACGACGCACAACCATACTAGTGTCCTTTTGGTAAAAGTATCTGGCAATGATATTACTATCTCTTGTTTTTTCCCCAAACGGTCGAAGGAAAAGTCACGTACTTGATAGAAGAAGAGATCTCTCTGAGAAAGGTGTGTGTATGCATCACAACAGAGAGTAGAAGAGAAACCTACGCTATGCAACATCAAAGGATGAATTTGATGAAAGTGCCAGTGCGAGTATCTGTCTGACAATCAATGAAGCGGAGCCAAAAATGGGCCGTAAATGGTAGCCAATACTGGCAGTGAATGTGTGCCAGCTCTATCACTATACATGTATGAATGAAACAATGACATTGTCCTCCTGACTGTGCCCATAAGCATAAAACGTGGCCTTGCTAACAATGTGAGGGCATGGTGCCAAAGGTCTAACTGAGACTTTGGCTAAACTGCATCATGTGGAAACACCAGTGTTGGCACCGTTACTCAACCACATGCTCACCTGCCATTCTATCACGCTATCGATTTTGCTGTGATAAATTTTATGTTTGTAATCATAGTTCATAAGCTATTCAGTCGCACACATCAAACAAACCACTCTTCAATGCAAATAACAGTTGTTTGAAATCCTAGATTGCCAAATGAGTAGCGGTCTTCGTTATATTGATTTGCACGCGTTCTCTGTCATCTTATTCGACGTGTCAAGTGTTTGCCAACTGAAGTAATTGATGTAGTATCAATGCGATTATGCGAGCGTGTTTACTTCATTGATTAAACCGGTGGCGTGAATTTCAAAATAAGTTCCTTGCTAAAATAATCGAACTTCCAAAAATAATACTTTCAGATAACAATAATCGTATTTGCAAAACCATATAATATTTTTTCTGAACATACTTGATCTAAAAAGGAGGTATCAAAACGGCGATGTGTACACGACATCCCTATGGTACTAAACGTGTTACATAAGACAACGCAGGCAGTATTGTGACGTAATCAACATTTACTCAAGAGGCGCGATGTCTGTCACCTTGAAGGTCTCACCACTTGCGCTAACTTCGATCGACGCGCTAGGTGTACATTGCGGTAAGAGGTGATTTCAAAACCTCGATCAACGGCACTATATGAAACTTATTTCAATTAAACGTAGCTTCCCACAACAAACACGCACGAAAATGAATGGTCGTCGATTGTTATCGACTTGTGTTAAAAGGTAAGTTCTCATATATAGAGGTGTTCGGTTATAAGGACTGCTCAAAGCACTTTACAATGCACCTCCAACAGACCTGCTCATTCGAATATAATTTCGACTTTACTGTTAATCATCCAGCCACGTTGTAGCTAGTGCTCGAATACTATCGACCACAGACATCCACCGCCGTCTATAGCGAGACACTCAGTTATACAGTTGAGGGAACTGAAGCAATGTGGGGCGATAGAAATT
Source organism: Escarpia spicata (assembly GCA_963995525.1). NCBI lineage: Eukaryota > Metazoa > Annelida > Polychaeta > Sabellida > Siboglinidae > Escarpia > Escarpia spicata. The sequence goes on along the minus strand of OZ023205.1, from coordinate 44,481,637 downwards.
GCCGAAGCTTCGATACGGCAGGAAGATTATACAGTTAAGGGAACTGAAGCAACGTGGGGCGAAAGAAATTGCCGAAGCTTCGATACGACAGGTAAGTTATACAGTTGATGGAACTGAAACAATGTGGGGCGAAAGAAATTGCCGAAGCTTCGATACGGCAGAAAGATTATGCAGTTGATAAAACTGAAGCAACGTGGGGTGAAAGAAATGCCAGTACGGTCAGGGTGCACTGTGTATTTAGCTCCTTCCTCGTTGCAATACGTACATATAGTGGCGAACATTTCATGTGTTGATATCCACTAAGGTAACAACGACCTGGTGACGTACTTCATTTCACTCACGATGACTTCGTATTTTCAAACCAGTTTTAATCATTGTAATGACCATCATACTTTTTAATATCACTTACGATATTTGAGAAGAATGAAGGCTAAATTCCAAAATCTTTATTTTCACCCGTAATGATGAAGTGATAACGTATTTATTATAAACGCTCTACGTTTTGGTGTTGACGCGGCTACCCACTTCAATCGCGTACAACTAGTGATAACAAACATATTTGAGAAATTAATGTCTAAATAACGTATTCAAACAACACCTTTGGATACTTGCGCCAACAGACCTGTTAACCTATTTTGTGTTCTCAATGTCTGAGCAATAAGGCAAGCATGTTAGAGACGGTACAACAACTACTACACAAATGTGTGAATTTGTTCGGCACTTCGAGTCAACACCGGAGTGTTTGTTACTCTGCATATATATCTTCATCGACGAGACGAGTGGTGCGTTTGCTAATTGCAGAACATGATATCTCGGACAAAGGTCCCACAGTGCATATCGCAACAGTCTCACTAGAACATGCATTACCTGCACAACAGTGTGCTCTACAGCATCTCGAATGATGTCCTTGTGTTTGTGTCGTTATGTATAATCACATCAACAACCGAATAACAACTGCAGCTGCACGTACACTCACCGCCGTAATAACCAACAAACGTCAACAACTTGCAGCACAACCACCGTCGCAACAATAACCATTTGCGAAGCAGCAACAGTATTGCAACGTTATATATATATATATATATATATATATATATATATATATATATATATAGGGTAACGTTGCAATACAGTATTGCAACGTTTTATATATATATATATATATATATATATATATATATAGGGTAACGTTGCAATACTGTTGCTGCTTCGCAAATGGTTATTGTTGCGATGGTGGTTGTGCTGCAAGTTGTTGACGTTTGTTGGTTATTACGGCGGTGAGTGTACGTGCAGCTGCAGTTGTTGTTATTCGGTTGTTGGTGTGATCGCAGAGGTGCTGGTCATTGTTTTGGTTGCTGTTGATTTTTAATTTGGTGAATGTTGTTGACTGTACGTGTTCTTGTCATTGCTATTGTGCTTTTGTAGTGTGATGGTACATCGTCGATATTATATATCTTACTGTTAATTAATAGTCATTACCATTCGATGAATATATAGCTATACAGCGAAACGAATACAATGAAAAACGGGATAGGGGAAACGAGGCTGCTATTTATGGGTATAGACGCAGTGTTATCAAGGATAATAACGCGGCGATCAGCAGGTATGCTACCAAAACAACAAACCGAGACATACAAGGTTGTACCTGTATTGATTGTCTAGAAGAATGTGACCGTAACCTAAATAAGTGTACAAGGCATCAATGGAAACACACACACACACACACACACACACACACACACACACACACACACACACACACACACACACACACACACACACACACACACACGCACGCACACACACACACACACACACACAAACACACACCCACACACCCACACACTCACCACCCCACCCACACACACAGACACACTCACTACCCCACACACACTCACCACCCCACCCCACACACACCCACACATACACAAACACACACACCCACACACTCCTGACATCAAATGACTGGAGTGCGTTCCCAGTGGCAGATGTGGCCCTCCGATTTGCGATCACACTATGATAGTTAAGCAACAGCCATGCATATAGTAGCTACACCGCTCTTGCTGATGTTCGTTCAACATAGAAACTTCGTATCCACTTCTCTAATGCCATTCGACTAACATATCCATTTTTCAAACATAATGATTGCATGGTAGCTGTCGTGTACGTAGCCCAGTCATTGACACTGGAATGTTACGATGTCCATTGCCAAATGCATAACAATAGCGTGAGTTGTTGGAACACCTACGCTCCAGCACGCGATTACAATAGCGTCAACTGTTTCTCAACGGATGCACGGTTTACGATTATAGACTAGGTGTAGTAATGGTGTCTAGGATAAAGACATCGGAGGTTTCCCGAGTATCCAAGTGCACTGATAATAATCAAAATGGAGCGGTTATCAATATAGACAACCTATAATAAAGAACAAACTAGAATAAATGGCAGATAAGGAAATATGAATATTTAAATAAACCGACAAAATAGCTTTGGAGTGCAAATGGGTATTGATATGAAAGTCTAATCATTGCGGTATGATGTTGTTGTAACATTAACTTGGAGAACTATTACTTGGCACTATAGTGTTCCGTGCGTCACAGTGAATCCCATTTTACACAATTGCAAAAAAGGGCAGTGTACTAAAGCCTCACTTTCTGATTTGAGGATTAACAAACAGTTATTGCTTGCTCCTGACATAGACACAAACATGTCACAGCTGACAAGGAATGGGTGCAATTATTGGAAGAGACAGTTGTAACCACTCGATAAACCATGCGACGGCTTTCTCTGTATTTTATAATTTGATAATCGTTGCCTTAAACGGAATTCCCGTCAAACGACTTCTCTACATTAATGACCTTAGCACGAATGTATTTCCGATCAGTGCAAGCCAATTGTGCATGGGCAGTAGAGCGAAGCGAACTCGCAGTACACATACAATCAATAATTGATGAGTCCTGCTCTCGCCTGTATCTGGATCACATCCAGGATACACAACTTCTACCAACCCAATCCGATACGTAAACTCTGATTCTGAATACACTATCCGGATGCTCAGAGATGACACATTTCCGGTTATCCGATTAACGAGAGTTGTATATTCGTATATTAAGAGCATTTGACCGTAGTCTGTTGTTATTAGATGCTTGTTTGCGTCGACTCGCTCTGTTTGAGATGTAATCCGGGTGTTGTTGAGGCTGAGCTAAGCGGCCTGAGTGCAATCATCGGACAGATGCACGTCTACCGCCAGCGGTGCTTCGAGCTCCGGTCTAGACACGGAGCTGAACCAGGTGAACGGTACATAGCTAATACGACACACATTCACGTGCAGTCTTACCTTGTCTTTCGCTGTAGACCGAGCCGATGTTCGTCCTACTCTTCCATGTGATACGACTGAGCTCACGTGAAATGACTCCGAGGCAACACACCCTCCAACGGGTGACAGACACTCACACGCCGACGCTACAGGGCTACAAGCAAGCGTCCCTCTGCCGACCCGGTGTATGTGGGTCAATCCCGCGTGCGCGCTCAACCGTGACGTCGTTGGCTGAACGACCGGTGGCTGAAGCGAAAGTTCTACCCACAAGGTGTCGCGGCAGTTGCCATTCAAATAGTACTCGTGCGCAAAGCACCATACCGTAATACGCGAAGTTGAGTAATGTCCCCGTGTAGCCCATCCTTGTTTCCGGTGATCTACGATCACGCCAAATGGTCTCCAACAAGGCTGGAAGTTCGTGTTTCAACATAATTTCGACCTAGTCATACAAATGAAACTAACATAGATACAAAACATGTATTAACTATGTATTAAAGGGGGCGATAGCGAAGCTAGCAGAGCATAGGAAGCTCACTCGAGATATTCCAGGTTTTAATCTTCTTGCTGTAATTTCGATCTTTGGACAAGTTCGTTCATTTCACATTGCTCCATTTCACTCGGCTGTGTGCATATTAAATTACCTGGCTATAGACCATGATGGATATTTGTGAACGCGTAGTCTTCGCGCAGTAGTTGCAGTGTAGCTGAATGTTTTCTGTAGAAGTCGAGATGGTGTTCGATTGAACAGGTCTGCCAGGGAGTGAGGTTTAAACCGTCCTGAACAATATGATGTATGCATATATGCATGTGTGCACGTGTGCACGTGGGCACGTGAGCATGTGTGCATGTGTGCATGTATGCATGTACGTATGTATTTATGTATGTTTGTATGTACGTACGTTCGTATGTATGCATGTATGTATGTATTGTATATATGTATGTATGTATTGTATATATGTATGTATGTATGTATGTATGTATGTACGTGTGTATGTATGTATGTATGTATGTATGTATGTATGTATGTATGTATGTATGTATGTATGTATGTATGTATGTATGTATGTATGTATGTATGTATGTATGTATGTATGTATGTATGTATGTATGTATGCATGTATGCATGTATGCATGTATGTATGTATGTATGTGTGTGTATATGTGTATGTGTACGTGTGTGTGTGTGTGTGTGTGTGTGTGTGTGTGTGCGTGCGTGCGTGTGTGTGCCTGTGTGTGCCTGTGTTAGTGTGTGTGCGTGTGTGCGCGTGTGCGTGCGTGCGTGCCTGAGTGCTTATATAAGTACAGTGTGCGCGAATGTGCTTGTACGTGCGGGCGTGTGTGCCACATATAGTGTTTACATTACTATATGACTTAGTCACTCATCATAGAGAACACCGTGTACCGCACACCTTGTTCTCCGAGGCGCTGTCAGTATAACATATTAAAACTATTGTTTTCCGTGCCGTGTCAGGCCAGTACATATCTAAACTCTCTACGTTGGAGCGCCAGCGTGAGTCATAGTCGACCGGTGACAGCGGCTGTCAGACTTCTCACCGGTCAGCGATGTAATGGGGACACTGTCAGTGTATGTTTGCCCGGAGGCGCACATTCGTACACCGGCTGAATGGCGACAAAAGCATTTAACCTGGCAATGCAGTGATTTATGCGGTTGGATGTTCACCCAGTCACGTTGAAACAATCTGTTACGGTGTAATTCATCAAATGTTATGATATATGTATTTTGCCAAATATTTACTGTCTTCCACCTCGGCATTAATGCTATAACATGCGCCGCATACATTATACATGCCAATCAGTTCACATTACCATCAATTAACCAAATAAAGCTAACATTCTGAAAAAAGGTTCAAATACATTAAACTTGTAGATGGCTCCTGATATGATAATTATTTATTATATTAATTACACATAACGATCAATATACAACCGTGTATAAACGGTCTCATGCAAATCAGTAAGAGGTGGCCGCAAATCAGTTCGCGATGTCCAAAGAACGTAAGTCAAATTGCATCACTGTCGATGGTATTTGATCGTTACCACATTTCACACACAAAATCCATCGCTGAAATGCCGCCGCCTGGCGAGTGAATCCGACACTAACTCACATTGACGCTATTGTTGATACTCATCCCAGCGGAGTGATGGATAGTGTTCTTGTTAACCATGCCACGTCAGTTAAACATATTCGTATAGTATATAGTATTACGTTGTCCACTTTTGGTTGCCCATATGCACAGTATAGAAAGTCTCATATCGCATATTATATAGTGTGATGGTTTGAACCAATATTACATGTGCCTGTCTTGGGATTATTCAAACTTACGAAACCATCCCTAAGAGCACCGCGTGTGGAGAAGATGTGGCAATATGTCTTCGTTATGCGACTACGGTACACATATTCTATTATTAGGACAGCTTTGAGAGACACAATGTTATTGTAACGAAAACCTCTGGTTTGTTTTCAATATAGAACTGCAACACAACATTTGTGTAGGCCATTCCACTATGGAGTGGGGCAACAACACGTTTTTATTCGCTACTAATACACACTCTGGCTACACCGCGATCCTACCTAGTTCTGTCAGCCACACACTACAACTGCCCACTGTCCACGCCGTTGAACTGAGCTTTATGTAGAACCAGCTATCCTGCTACATCTCGGCCCAAGGCATAGCACCAACCCTGTGGCTCCCCTGCAGGCCACCATGACTCCCTACTGTTCACGCCGGTCTGTCCCTAATAGAGAGTGTCTGCAAGCATACTGATCTCGATTCCCCTCCCTATCCCTAACGCCCTGTGCGTACTACGTCATCGCTTGTTGTGTTTATGCGATCGGGATCGGATAGGTAAATACGTAACCGGCAGGGGTGATCGGTAAGCGCAATACCTATCCATTTTACGTTCAAATTATGGACGAATCAAAGTAAATAATATGACAGCATTGTACATACAACTGTTTTTGACTGATTAGCCGCCTCGTTTTAATTGCAGTTGTGTTTAATGCATCAGAAAAAATTATTTGTTAAGACCTATCTTAGCATGGAATATATAACGGTAGCGGCACAAATCGTGCGTGCAATCGTTTTTGTTGTTTTCACCAAAACATTATCAAATTCTTCCGTATGATATCTATGTGCTAAATCTCTAACACATATTCCGTTAAATTTGTGCAAATAAATTGTTAGAAAAGTTGTCTTGAGCGAAGTACTTACGAATACAAACAGGCAAATCCAAATCTCGTAAAAGGCGCTAACAACCGTGCATCCTATCTTCTCTGTGATGTGCTTTTGTACAAAATTCAAAAAATATTTAGATGCATTACGGTCTGTCCATTTGAGGTTGTGATTAGGACCACATATCCAGCTGAAAAAAGCATACATTTACGATACGTTGGCGAGTGAAACGCCGTGATGTAGACACTCCTGATGGTTACGTATCTCCAACAATCAACACCGATTGCGCAGCGCGTTAGGGATAGGGAGGGGAATCGAGATCGGTATGCTTGCAGACACACTCTAATAACTGTCGCCACCCACTCCAATGCAGAAGTTCAAATGTCAACTCGTGGCCGCGCCCAGGCTATTCTAAAGCACCACAACTGGTTTATTGCATAACGTCTCGTCGCACCAGCCTGACCTTCTATAGTCCGACCACTGCAGTTACTGTATAACTAATTAACTAATTACAAAACTATGGTTCGTAACATTATCGTGCATTTAGAGTGAAATATGACGCAAAGGAGATGGAGGTATAGCATAGGCGCCGGTATCAGCGGGTGGGCTAGGCGGGGGGCTGGATATATGATTAACCCACCAATATTTAGGGAAGGGGTATGCGTCTTGGATGCAATTTTATGTATTTGGGGAGCATGAATTTGGCGCCCCAGGGAGTGCAATTAGAGGTTTCTGGTGAGCTTCTACATTGTTGAATGTCGCCGCGAAAAATACTCAACCGCACACACAGACAACCCCCCCCCCCCCCCCCCCCCCCCCCCCGTCTTCCAATGTCATGATCCAGGGCCTATGTTTAGCGTGAATGAGTTTAATGTTAATGAGTACATAATCAATCTAGACAAAACCTCTCACGGACATATCCCTTATGATAAACACCTTCAATATAAAACACGCATCCTTTTAGATGTAGAATTACATACAATAGCTTGGAATCCCCGTGCGGTAGGAAGTCCCTATTGTATTTCCAAGATTATACCGGCTTGATGCTTGTCTTAGATGGAGACCGTCTATAGGGCACGGACCCCCTGGGGATTCATGCCTCACACAAGGGGGCGTCTTACCGCAGACTTGGGGACAATATAGTTAATTAACGGTTATAAAATGATAGCGCTGTCAAATGTAACTAATTCTTTGGGAATGTAACATAACCACATGACAATCGTATGACACCAACAGGACGTCAAAATTACAATTTATGAATAACTGCTCCCATGTTCCCCTAAGGGGCTTCATGCGTCACCCTACCCTAAATGTCCCTGTGTTATGTTCGTCAGGGGTTTTGTTAGTGAGGCGTGTTTCCCTAGGGGTAATGTCCGTGATATATTAGTTATGTCCATGATTGATTACGTCCAGATGAATTATATCGTGACAGGTTTTGCCTGTGAGGGGACATATATATATATATATATAACCCAGTGTATGAAGAGATATGGCAGGGTTGTAGAGACGAGAGTGCGAGTCAAAGGCGATAGGCAGAGATGACTCGGAGGGGGAGGAGGGGGGCGGATAGCAATATGTTTATGCAACGGGTACGTGTTTCTTGGACGGAAACCCGGCCCGATGCGTGAAACTTTAAATATAATGACACACCAACGGCGGTACTCTGTCACAACTTGTCATAGAGTAATTGCCTTCCAGTGCAATAACCGCCAACGTAAATGAAGTGTTATTACACACCGTTCGACATCGCGGTAACTTACGCTCTTACAAAGCACACGCCGAACAGCTAGTCAAGGGTATATTGTGTTAGTCACCCGCTTTAGTATGAGGTCATCGACACCTGTCGAGATATATATTGTCTTTGTTTGTGTCGTGTTGTCATGACCACACATTCGCGTCTTTGTCAATGTTAGCCGAGTCGCGATCGCGCCAATCCTCTACCAGAACAAAACAAGACTTTATGCATAGCAACAATGCACGTCCAGTATATACTGAAATAGGCCAACTTAATGACATTTACTTTTATTAATTAACAAAGATTACGTATCCATCAATACAATAATCGAATCACATATTCACACAAGCATGCCGGCCCCAATGGTATTGCGACAGAATACCTACAATTCACCAACCTATTAGTAGTCTCAGTAACAGTTATAACAATATTCTTTAAATGTCTCCGGCAGCTACCTGCTACCTGCTACAACCACTAACTATATCCCTACTGGCTAGTGTTTACCGTTCACACCGCGTATCAGTGGGGTCTCTCCGCCGTCTTGCACACAGCTGCATCCCCACTTTCATCATCATCATTGTGCAGCCGTAGTGTCCCCGGGTTGGGCGAAGTGTCTTGCGCGGCCAGATGGTGCTCTTCCAGTACTCGTATGGTTCGTCTCTCCACCGTCTCGCCGGTCTTCCTCTTCGTAACGTCTCCATGTTGTGATACGCGATGTCCATCGGTTATCTCGTAGTCTGCTGGTGTGCTCTGCTCAGGTCCCCTTGTGTTTTATGATTTGTTCTTTCACGTCTATGACTTCTCTGTCTTACCCAGATATTTGTTTTCCTCTCCCGACCGATATGTGATGTTTAAGATACTTCTTTCCACCTTTGTTTGTGCGGCTGCTAGCTTGTTCTCTGCCTGAATGGTGAGTGCCCATGTTTCCGCACCGTATGTCATCGCTGGAAGTACGCATGATTTGAAGACTTATCTCTTCAAGCAGGTTCCAAAGTTACCCTTGAAGATGTCGCGGTGTTTGGCGAATGTTGTCCAGCCGGCAGTGATTCTTCTTTTAATCTCCTTGTCTTAGTTTTCGTTTCTGATACTCTTTCGCTGTCTCAGATAGACGTAGGTTTCAACGTTCTCTATCAGCACGGTGTTGATATATATATTGGTGTCACATTTTTGTAGCATCACTTTTGTCTTCGAGATGTTCATCTTCAGACTTTGTTTTTCACTTTCATCATGAGTATGTCGTCGGCGAGCGAAGATGACTGAGATATTCTCCGTCTATCGTCAAGCCTCTGGTTTCCCAGATCAGTCTTCGGAATATGCTTTTGAGTGTTGCCGTAAACAGCTTGGGCGATATGGTGTCACCTTGTCGTACTCCTCTCTTGAAGTTGATCTTGTTGCTCTTTTTGTGTAGGTGGACTGTCACCGAGCTGTTGATGTAGATGTCTTTCAGGAGTTCGATGTATACGTCTACTATCCAAAGTTCTTGAAGGCAGGTCAGTATTATTTGAGTTTGCACCGAGTCGATATCCTTCTTGTAGTCGACGAAAGCGATGCAGAGCGGGATATTATATTCTCGGCACTTCTCTTTCAGTTGGTTTACGACGTGTATGTGGTCCCTAATTTATTTACCGCTAAAACCCAGTGGAGAGGAAAAAGCCTCGTGTACCCATCTGGAACAGGGAAAAACGTCAAGGAACTATATTTTATTTAATCTTAGACTTCTGCCATAAATTATGCATACACGTGCAGGGAGGAGTGTGGATTAAACAACTGCTTATTAAACCATGAATCCGCTTAGCAGTCCAAATAACAATCCAACAATTAACAATGAAATATCAAGCAAAGATCTCACAGGCAGGTCACATCCATCTACAAACATTAACTCAGCTATGTGCATCACGTGGTGCTAGGTATCACTTCGCGCATGGCAGTAACAAGGTTATTCATACGCAAATGCTAGTGCTGGCCTAATCCACCAGTGGATGCAGCTACCAAGTGGCATTACGCTCGCTGTCGCATTTGTCTGCATCCCCTGTGTATCCCTTACGTTGTTACTGCCGCATAAAATATTGTTTGTGCCATTGCATGTCACAAACATATCCATGTTATTACTGTTGGTCGCTAGGTGGCGTAAGGTGGTAATTGTTTATTTTGTCACTGCATGATTCAAAATAATTTTTGTAACTCAACGTTTTATTTTTGCCTGTGATTCTAGTGTAGAATTAGTGTCAACGTATTGTATTGTTTGATCAAAGAAACATTTTATAAATTGCTACCACTGACGCTGTTTAAATTGGTACTACAATTATTTGGGCGATAATACAGTTCGATTTGATTCTCGCACCAGAAGGCTTATCTTCCTGGCGAAGTCACGCCTGGCTGCGTGACTTCGCCAGGAAGATAGTCTGGCTCAGAAGCCGCCTTTTGAATATTATCCGCTAGATGGCAACCCTGGGAAGCTGCCTTTTGACTGCTCACTGTCAGTTAGTACGTCTATCCCTCAGAATGTTTAAATATTATGTATATTTATGATAAAGAAATAATGCCCGAAATAGTATTATGCAAAATAAAAATGAATCTTAAACTAAATGAACACAAACAACAGTTTCGAGTACTCTAAACATAGATGCTCGACACGCTACTGACTTAGCCCCCAAGATCAGTACATAACGTCTTTTACAGAGCCATTCACAGGATCAATATCGCAGCCTTAATGGCTGATATCCTTAATTCCGACCTTATAACACATTCTAAAGAACCCGTATCAGACTTGTACGAGCAGTACTGTCAAGTACTTAAGGCACTGCTTCACAAACCTGCACCATTTAAATCCAAATCTGTGTCACAAAAACCACCAGCTCCATGGAAGACTCCAGAAATTATAAAATCTAAAAGGCGCCGTCGTTATTATGCGCGTGTTTGGCGAAAATCACGCTCGTCCTTGGCAGGTCACGTTATTCAAGACAATGTCACTACTGAAACAGACAAATGGCCAAATCAAAATCGGATTATTACACAAATATGGTCTCCAATAACACTGATAGTCCACATCAGCTATGGAGCTGCATAAATCAAATTTTAAATAGACGGCCTGCTCCATCCCTACCAAATCATGCATCAATAAGTGTTTGTGTGACTCGTTCTCTAATCAGTTCAAGGACAGAATCAGTCTTATCCGGTCTGCTTTCCCAGGTCATACCTCAAGTATTGTAAATGTTTTCTCTCCACAAGTAAATTCTCAACTTGCATCGTTTAAATCTGCCTCAGTTGACGAAGTGAGGAACTTAATTATGTCCTCCCCAAATACACCCTGTGGTCTTGATCCATTCCCGACCGCACTGCTAAGAGCATGTCTTGGTGCATTACTCAAACCAATAACATATATCATAAATGCATCAGTGTGCTCTGGCTTTTTCCTGATGATCTTAAACACGCCTATGTAAAACCAGTTCTTAAGAAGACATCTCTGCATAAAGAAGGCCTAAACCGTTATGGACCCATTTCCAGCTTCAGTTGTATTTCCAAAATACTTCAAAAGGTTGTAGCAAACCGTCTAAGATCTCACAACAGCACAAATTACCTATCTAATGTGTTGCAATCTGCATACAAACAATTCACTCTACAGAAACTGCTCTTTTAAAAATACACAATGACATAAACCTAAACATCGATAAAGGCAAAGTAACGGCACTTAACCTGCTTCATCTGTCCGCCGCGTTTGATACCATTGATAACAACATTCTTATTAAACTTATATTACTGAACATTCTTTTAAGAATTTAAATTCTTATTAAACGTTTATCAACGTGGTACGGCACAGTTTTGAGCTGGTTTTCTTCATACCTAACTGACAGATACCAAGCCATAAAGATAGGCAATTGCTTTTCAGCCATGCTGCCCACTTCATGTGGTGTCCCTCGGGGTTCTGTTCTTGGGCCTTTGCTTTTCACGCTCTACACTACGCTACTAAGCTCTGTTATCCAAAGTCACAACTTGGAGCATCACCTTTGCGCAGCTGACACACATATCTACATTTATTTGGTTACACCAGATACAAATCGCTCCATAAACCAACTCAGAGATTGTCCCCAAGATATCTTCCATTGGATGAATGATTAAAGTCAATGCAGATGTATCGAGATCGTAATTATCGAGATTGTAATTATATTGACTCGATTATATACGCCTGGATACGGTTAACTAGAAATTTGGTCAGTGGCATAACAAGTGTCCGTTATGTTAGACATACATAGTGTCAATGCATGTAAGTGCATGAACAATTTGATCATGGCAGAAGGCTTAAGGCCGCCGAGACACCTTTCGTGCACCGCAAGCAATGCCGCCAACGGCGACGCGCACATAACAAAATTGTGGGTAAGGTGGCTCGAGCAATTCGACTACTATATGCTAGCGACCGAGAATAATAAGAAGAGTGAGAAGATACAAGTGACTACGTCGTTAACTCTCCTCGGTCCTGGGTGCATGGACGTTTTCAGAACGTTCACATTTGATCGACCGACAGATAAAGATAACACTGCAGCGGCGAAGCTACAGTTCAGCAACTACTCCACACCGAGAGTGAATGAAACTTACGAAAGGTACACATTCTTGCACCGGAAGCAGAACAGGGGTGAAACATTTGATGTTTTCCTGACAGATTTGCTAAATCTAGCAAGCACGTGTAATTATGTGCCCAAGGAAAGAGAGAATATAATCCGCGATTAAATCGTCATAGGTTTCTATTCAGACACTGTGAGATAGAAACTGCTCTACGAAGGAACACTAACGATGGCAATTGCGGTAGCTATATGCAGGAACAACGAAATCACCAACAAATACACTGAAAACAAGCATGCAGAAACGAGTGCTGATTCAGTGCATCAGGCTGCCAAAAGTCAGAGAAAACCCAAAGCTAATTTTGGTAAGAGAGACTTTTCCAGACGAGAATTTAGAATTCCACAGACTCAAACGACATGTCACAACTGTGGTAAACAACATGCTCCCAAGAAGTGCCCTGCTTACAACCAGACATGCAGGAAGATTGAAAGAAGGGACATTTTGCAGCTATGTGTAGATCATCGAGAATAGCAGGCGTTTCTCAACAGCATCCAACGACAGATGACACAGTGTGGCTGGGATCGGTTGACAACGACAAGACCGAACCTCCGTGGACTGTCGATGTACAAATGAACAACATGGTAGTCATTTTCAAAACTGACACCGGTGCAGATGTTTCGATCATCAGTGAACACACCTACTTGCTGTTGGTTCCCATTCCGAGACTCAAGAAAACTACGACAACTCTTCGCAGCCCAGGTGGTGTGTGTGTGTGTGTGTGTGTGTGTGTGTGTGTGTGTGTGTGTGTGTGTGTGTGTGTGTGTGTGTGTGTGTGTGTGTGTGTGTGTGTGTGTGTGTGTGTGTGTGTGTGACGTGTTTATCATCGTAGGTCCGCCTGTTCAGCGCAACCTCCTAATTCGGTCTGTTGCGACACAATTGAATCTCGTTGCACGCATTGATGCGTTGGGTGGTAAGCCGGTAAAGATCGTGCTTGACCCAGATGCACAACCGTACAACGTGGTGGCACCACGCAGAGTACCAATACCTCTACTACCAAAGGTAGAAGCTGAACTCGTTCGCATGGAGAATGAAGGAGCAACCAGAAAGATAACTGAGCCAAGTGAATGGTGCGCGCCAATTGTAGTGGTTCCAAAGAAAGAGGGCGTGGGAATCTGTGTTGATTTGCGGAACTTCAACAAAAGTGTTAAGAGGGAACATTTCACAATTCCCACCTTTGAAGACATGGCGCATAAACTGCGCGAAGGCACAGTCTTCAGTCGCCTAGATGCCAGCAGCGGCTTAATACCTTTAAACGAGGAAAGCCAGAAGCTGACCACCTTCTTTACGCCAAGGTGTGGTAGATACTATTTTCAGAAACTGCAGTTTGGGATCTCATTAGCGCCTGACATTTTTCAGCCCAAAATGCAGGACATGCTGGGTGGCTTGGACGTGGCTTAGACGGTATACTAGTGTACATGAACGATATACTGGTCTATGGTGCGACCATGAAGGAACACTACAAGAGACACGACAGTATTTTGAACAGGTTCTCAGCGGCAGGGTTGAACTGAATAGACAGAAATGCGAATTCAGACAAAGTAAGATGATGTCCCTAACACATAAGATCTCCAAGCCTGACATGTTGCCTGGTAGTGCGAAAATTGCCGCTATATTATATTTCAGATGCCAGTTCCAACATGCGTTCCTGAACTGAGGAGATTCCTGACAAATTAGCTGGGCCGATATGCACCGAACCTCAGCATCGTGCTACATCCACTCAACGAGTTTCTAAAGATGGACACTGAGTGGAACTGGAGTGTTGCTCAGCAGCAAGCGTTTGACAAAATATGCTCCATGCCTAACATTCTACGACACAAAGAGACCAACTACTGTTAGTGCCGATGCAAGCAGTTACGGCATTGGTGGTGTCCTGCTCCAGCAAACGGAAGATTTGCAGTGGAAGCTAGTCGCATTCTGTTCACGAACACTCACAGAGAGTGAGAAGCGTTATGCCCAGATCAAGAAAGAATGCTTAGCAGTGGTGTGGGCTTGTGAGCGGTTTGACTGCTATCTGCGTGCACTGCTAAGAGTGGCAGTGTTGACTGACCACAAACCGCTGATACCGATCATCAACAAGAAGGATCTTGACAGAAGCCCACTCAGATGCCAGCGATTGCTGATGCGGCTAATGAAGTACAATGTGACAGCAGAACACAGAGCCGGAAACACGTTCATTGTGGCAGACGCTCTTTCACGAGCTCCTGTCAACAAATCCGGACCAGAGGTTGCAGGGTTACAAGCAGATGTCACGGAATATGTGGATTCCGTCGAGAGTAGCTGGTCTGCTACAAATCGCAAAGTGGAGGACATACGCAGAGTTACTGAAGACGATACAGAGCTCCGATAGATACTGCAGTACATCCGAGGTGGTTGGCCATCTAGCATCCCTGACAACGTTGCGTCATATGCTATCGCAAAAGAATAATTACGTGTTCATGCTGGACTAATTGTGTTCGAGAATCGTACCGTGATGCCGCGTTCGTTACGAGAACACACGCTAAAGAAATTTCATGAAGGGCGCCTAGGGTTGCAGAAGTGCAGAGAATGTGCAAAGTTGGCAGTGTGGTGGCCCAATATCGGACAGCAACTACAACAAATGATCATCAATTGCAACTACTGCCAGAAGAACAGGCGTAAGCAGAAGCACGAGCCTCTCATGCCAACTCAACTACCATATTGCGGCCATGGCAAACGGTAGCCTGCGACCTGTGTGATCTAGATGGAACGAGTGATTTAATCATCGTTGATTATTACTCGCGGTATCTTGAGATCATACCACTCACAAGTATCACAAGTGCGATGGTGATCGGCAAACTGAAGATGACATTCGCACGATTTGGCATACCAGATGAGTTGACCAATGATAACGGAACACAGTTCAGCAGGTTCGCACGTGAGTACGGTTTTAAGCACATCAAGACAAGTCCGCATTTTCCACAAGCAAATTGGGAAGCAGAGCGTGCCGTGAGAACCGTCAAATCCATACTCAGAGACAAACCGACCCAGTGCTTGACTTGATGGCACACAGAGCAACACCGACGACAATGACAAGCGTGAGTTCAGCGCAGCTGCTCATGGGTAGACAGATTCAAACTAGACTGCCTACATTCCTCGCCAACCTGTCTCCAAATTTGCCGAGTGATGTCACTGTTCGTGAAAGAGATGCCCATTACAAAGGCGGTGAACCAGTCTAACTAGGACAAACGAAAGGTGCACAGCCTCTCAGCGACTTATCACCGTGACAGCGGGTTCGTTTGAAACGACAGCCCAACGAGTGAGGATGGTGATCGTATTGTGTGATTATCTCCAAAACGGATGGACCAAGATCGTATTATGTGCAAACGCCCCATGGACAATATCGACGTAACCGACAACACATAATGCTCATCCGGAACATCACGTCGGGCACTAGTGTTACAAATGGTACAACTGGTCAGAGGGGCCGGACTCCATCAACAGTCGACTCGCCGGCTACACTAGATCGACAACTTGCTACACGAACAGATGTACTGACATCCAGGTGTAACTACACCAAACACTGACACACGTGACGGTCTGCGTATGACCCGATCAAGACGTGTAGTTGTGACTCCAGTTCGTTACAGGCAGTCATAGACTCGTAATCTGATGAGAGACAATTATGTTGAACAGTTTGATTAACCACTCATGTGTGCTTTGGTCTCAGCATAGTCTCTGTTGATGTCTTCGCCTTAGAAGGGGAGATGTATCGATATCATAATTATCGAGATCGTAATTACATCGATTCGATTAGATACGCCTGGAGACGGTTAACTGAAAACTAGGTCAGTGGGACCAATCCGGCGTGGATCAACCGGCGAGGTATTTGTAAGATTACCGAAATTTTAAAACCTAATAAAACCGAACTCAATCAAGGCATAACAAGTGTCCGTTATGTTAGACATACAGCAGATAAAACTGAATTTCCCATCAATGGTACTCCAAAGCAGCGTAGTAAACTTGATGGCTTTTTCCCAACATGTATTTTGAGTCAAAGTATCACACCAGCCGCCTCAGCTCGGAACCTCTGAGTAACGTTTGATGAAAACG
Source organism: Escarpia spicata (assembly GCA_963995525.1). NCBI lineage: Eukaryota > Metazoa > Annelida > Polychaeta > Sabellida > Siboglinidae > Escarpia > Escarpia spicata. The sequence continues at coordinate 44,464,710 of OZ023205.1, read as the reverse complement.
TAAATTTTATACACCACATATCCAAAACGTGTCGCTCCTGTTTTTTACCATATCCGTGATCTTCGCCGTATTCGCCGGTATATGGCACTTTCCGTCGCTAAAACTATCGCAACTTCTCTTCTAAGCAGCAGACTCGACTACTGCAATTCACTGCTTTGTAATATTGCATGCAAAGATATAACAAAACTTCAACGTGTCCAAAATTATTTGACAAGGGTAGTCACGTGTTCTCCTCGTTTTTCTCGTTTAGTGCCGCTTCTAAAATCACTCCATTGGCTCCCTGTGCGATATCGGATTATTTTCAAGATTTGCCTACCAAACCCTTTCATTCAAACAACCTGCAAATGTACATTCAATGCTCACTCCAGCAAGAAATCCCTGGCAGCTACGGTAGACCAGTTGTAATCTTTTCACCCCCCCGAGTGAAGACGACTGCTGGAACTCGAGCCTTCTCGGTTGCCGCACCAACTCTGTGGAATAAATTCCTGTCAGCGTTAAATTAGAAGGAAATACAGATTCATTTCGCCGTCGTCTAAAAAAAAATCTTTTTAATATTGCCTACCCTCCTTAGCTTCATAGCACTTCCATCCATATGTTGACGACTCACGCTTCCGTAGAGGTATTTGTGATACAATCGACGCATCTGTGACACAATCTATAAGAGATGCACACGACGCAAATACCATGTACCCCAGGATGCGTGAGTACGAGCGTTTGTGCGTGAGGGGGAGATTGTGTAGTGGAGACTGACTACAAGTGTGCACTAGTCAGTTGTTACACTGTTCCTCCACGTTACCTGGATTGCCCCACACCAGCCTTACGCAGGCAGCGATGCATCAAACGATATTACAATTATACGCGGTCTCCTCTACTATCGATTATATCTATAGGTAGTTAAATGTACTGTCGATATTATTCTACGATCACACCGAACAACGCAATGCATCATAGTTCGATATCCCTAATTATAACGTTGCATCATCGATGTGTGTCAATAACCCTTGAAGATCAATGCCATACATACGGATGGAAACGTGTCAGTTCAACAGAAATAAGTCAAAACATTACGGATTGTCCACACCTGGGGACCGTTTACGAATTTTACATGGCGTAAAAAAGGCGTCAATCTCGCCTCCTTTTTGTTACGTCATCGTGCAACACTGACGTCATCTATTATTAATTTGTCGAAAAGAAATTCGAGAGTTGCTACTTTATGAAAACAGCGAGCTTGTGGTAAGTTTTAACCTGTTTATACTTAGCATCAGTTCTATTACATTAAGGTAACCGTGACGATGTCGTGTATTTGATATTTAAACATTGACATCTTCTGAAGTTTGGTTCGTAATGAAACTGACCTCTGTTTGGAAACTTCCATTTGGGCACACATTATAGGATCTAGATTGCTACGTTTACATGGAATTTATGTTTGTTATGTTGTTACCACGTTCCTTGCATTCTGGCACTATTTTAGGTAAGATGTCCTTGTGAATGTGTATTAACCGTTATTGCCTTAGCTGAGAATAAGTAAACGAAATCTTCTTTGCTGCTAAAATGAGCGCTCTGCCCCATATCCCTCCCTCCCTCCCTCTCTCCGTCTCTCTCCCTCCCTTCCTTCGACCTTCTCTCTATCACTCCCTACATCACTCCCTCCCTCCCTCCATCCACCCCCTTCCTCACTCCCTCCCCACCTTACCTCCCTCTCTCTCCTTCCATCCCCTCTTCCTCCCTTTCTCAATTACTCTATTCCTTTCTCTCTCCCTCCCCGCCTCCCTCTCTCCCTGCCTCCCTCCTCCCCATAAATCCGTCCCACCCTCCCTTCCCTCTCCCTCCATGCCTAGACGTTGACATGGCGTTTGTGTTTGTCATGTTGTTACTACGTTCGTTTCATTCTGGCACGATTTGAGATAAGAAACGTGTCTTTGTGAATGTATTAACCGCTGTTGCCGTAGCTGAGAATATGTAGACGAAATCGTCTTTGTCGCTAAAGAGGGCGCATTGCCTTACACCCCTCCCTCCCTCCCTCCCTCCCTCCCTCCCTCCCTCCCTCTCTCTTTCCCTCCCCCTCCCTCCCACCTTCCCTCCTTCCCACCTCCCACTACATCTGAGCTTGAAGGTGCTTTTTTGGCGAGTCTCAAGGGGATGCCAATCGAGGTTTTTGGGGAGGGTCCCTTATCCAGTTGATATCTGGGATTCATGCACTGACTGGCAGTCATGTTGTTAAGTCTTGTTAAACAAACGTGCATGTTTAACCCAGAATAAGAGGATTGACTAGACGATTAAGTTGCGTCACCTTGTGGTGGCAAGGTAAGCCGAGACTGGAAATACAACTTCATAGGTAGTGCTGCCGCCTGTCGGACACTAGCAGAAATACAATTTTCCCGACACGCAACAATCATGAAATTATTTATCTCTCACAATAATAATTAATACTGTCAAGGAATGGATTGTCACGGTTCTGCGCGGTTGTTGGTTGTTGTTGAAGACTAATTACGCACGGTATAGGTTACCAAGGCTACGATTACCACTAACTCACCTGGTGGACTATTTTCAACTACTGAATGGTGTTTTTTTTGCATTTGTTTGGTCGCTGTCAACAATGGGAGCTGACATACACGTGTTTCAGTCACTTTACTTGATTTTCATGTGATTGCTACTGATGTTTTGTGTATAAATTCTACTCTACTACTACTTTTGGTGGTGATTACCCATATTACATAGTTCGCAGCATGGCCGAATCCCGAAACAATGTGTAATTTTCTTGTTTCTATATGCGACTTGTGTGTAGCAACAACGGAGAGTATGTATGTTTGATACAATTGAACTTGAACCGTGAATATTGTGTAATTGTGTTACTGATCACTAATGCTTCGACTAGTCGGATCAGAAAGGGTATATGATCGAAAACCGCGGTGCCAGTCTGGACACGCGGTTTCCGTTCTAAACGCACCGGCGGCGTGACAGCAGTACTAATACTGCTACAGGCAGCTAGGCCCTATTACTATTACTACTGCTGCTGCTACTGCTGCTGCTGTTGCTGCTGCTGCTGCTACAGCTACTACAACTATCACTACTACTACTTCTACTACTACTACTACTACTACTACTACTACTACTACTACTACTACTACTACTACTGCGACTGCGACTGCGACTGCGACTTCGACTACGACTGCGAGTACGACGACGACGATGACGACGACAATAATACAAGTTATCATATAGTCATTCGGATTAGAAAGGAAATATTTATTTATTTCTCATATAAAACACGAATACAAGAAGATATTCAAACCATTAAATTATATATCGTACAGTACCTATTATAACCACAGCGATTGAGATCACTGTGACAAAAACAGTTCTGGGGAATAAAGTGAAAGTTTGTTGTACAAAGTCATACAATTAATGTTGAAACACTTGATGGCGTGAGCTTTTGTATTTGGACGTGTTCTTCTTTGCGGTACGATACGGTAACAGTTATGCAGTCTGGCTGAAAACAGCATGTTACTTAACTATTAAAGCACTGGTGAATTATCCAATTTAACTGCGTTTTGAAAGCGATTTCTATGCAATTTAATAACGCGTAAGCACCTACATATACCGATGTTCACACAGTAAGACAAAAATACATAACACATAATTAATTCGTAACGCGCAAAAGATGCTACTTTTTCTATGATGCAGTTTTATATGCATCGATGAAACACGCGTTGGCGGAGACTTGAAGACAACCCGTTGGTCCCAGTGTCCAAACAGAGGCGTCTCAATATGAAAACAACACAATATAAACATCTACTTCGGCCGCTAATGCAACTTGAAAGATCAAAGCAAACACAGACGTGCGAATGTTTAGTAAGTGTGCATAGATAAACGTTGGACAGTACTGCATTCATTGCAAACATCCATGACATAACAGACGCATGTACACTGTAATTAAAGATGAACGGTTTTAATGAGTTGCATACATGTACGTGTATAGATGCTATGTTGGAAGTTTTGTTTTCCATTGACACACAATGTATATAGTTTGCGTTGTTTTGACCTGGTAATGGTCTCGCATTAACTACAACGTAATACACTTTATATACCAAAAAGCACCGATAAAACTATCAGCCCAGTAGACATGATTGGTGGACACAATTTGCCGATGAACTCGTAGTCGCATCTAATAGTGACGAAGCCACATCTACTCATTTTCTTCAGTCTACCAACACCTCTACTATCTACTTTCAAACACAGTTCTGTCGCAATCTCACCATGCTCAATATGTATTCAAGATTCGTGGTAATTGGCTTAGCAAAAGTGTAAAATATTACTGTGCCGGTTACTTGCGCCGCGCAGTCGGCTTAATGCGCAGGTAGTGCGTGAGTCTTTCTGTTCTCTTGATTGGCTCATTTTGTTAGCCGAAAAACGTCACTTTCGGCCCTTTAGAAGCCACGTGAGAGAGTGCTGTCGACAGACAGTGGCGCTACACGGTGAACAGTAGTGAACCAGGCAACAAAGAAACAGCTCTGCGCATGTCATCACATATAGCATACTGCGTTATTCATACAATCCGTGCTGTGTGTGTTGTACTAATACAACTATGTTTTAGATACACTATTAGCTGACTGGCGTACCAGATGCATATGAAGCGCAACACGTTGGCGGAAGCCGGACTCTTCTCTTTTCGTATACTCTATTGTCATTTGAACTAGCGTCACAGCGCTGACAGTTCGAAAACAGGCGGTGCCAGTGGCATCATTGAACAACGTCCAGACTGCATTCTGGAAAACAAACACCTTTGATTAACTCCTTTGATTGTACAAGGAAAATGCCACGAAATAAAACATAACACTTTGTAGTAGCAGACAAATTGTCATTTCATTTTAAACAGATTCGTACCGTAAATATATTCAGAAGTGCTTTTTTAATAAGAGGATTACGTCTTCTTAGTAAAGTCAATTATAATGAGTCGAGCACAACGCGTTCGAGAGAAAACACTACCTAACACGGTAATTATGTTAACCGGTTTCGTTTGTATGAAAAGAGAACTGGTTGTATTAGCATGTTTAAAAGTTTTTAAAACTAGACAAAACGTGGGGATAGAAAGACAGAAAGACAGAGAGACAGGGTGACGGACAGATGGACAGATTGATAAACGGACAGGCGGACAGGCTGACATAAGGAGAGACAGAGAGAAAGTCGTAGTGGCGAAGAGAGGAAGCGACTGTCAGACGGAGTGATATAGAGACGGACAGGCAGACAGGCAGACATACAGACAGACATACAGACAGGCAGACATACAGACAGACAGACAGACAGACAGACATACAGACAGACAGACAGATAGACATACAGACAGACAGACAGACAGACAGACAGACAGACAGACAGACAGGCAGGCAGACAGACAGACAGGCAGGCAGGCAGGCAGACAGGCAGAGACAGAAACATATAGATAAAGTTATTCAGGGAGACATGAAAATACATACGTAGCGATGTCGCCGAGTTGGTTCAGAAGACCTATCCGCACAGCTTGCTCAGAAGTTCGTTGGCTGCTGACTGTGCCTGCGCCTTCGAGTTGAGATACACAACGTGGCTATTATCCGGGTCGTTGGCAATGGCGTGCACCTCACCCATGTTGGCCTTGTTGCTGGTGGCTGCAACGAACACCTCGATATTCATCTGTCGCGCCGTATCGGCTGCCCTCCCCGTGTTTGCGGAGTTCATATTCGAGCGACCGTCCGTGATGACGACCGCGATGTTTTGCACGCCACCGCGATCTCCACGGCCCGAGGAGAAGACGCTCTCGTACGCCCTACTGATCGCCTCCTGCGTGTTGGTACGTCCGCCGGCGGCGCGGAAGCTGAGCGCATTGAGGACCTCCTGCTTGCTCTGGTACGTGTTGAGGTAGAACTCCACCCGGGCGCTGTTGGCGTAGCTGATGAGCGCAATACGAACCCGTCCAGATCGCATCGGCAGGCCGTGGATGACGATGTTCATGAACTCGAGGCTGACGTCGTACAGCTCATCGAGACTGCCGGATAGGTCCAGTATGAACACAAGGTCCATTTGTCTTGTACACCCTAGATGGTAGATGAAAGAAGTTGACGTGATGTAATCAGAGTCAATGTAGTTAAGGATATGATGATTGAATACTAAACCAATTAATGTAGTTACACACTGGTGGCTTATACTACTTCTTCGTGTGACGTACAATATCTTAGCTATAATGTATGCCTCTATGAAAATAAAATTCAGTAAACGATCATTCATTCAAATACTCAACCATTCCAGTATTTAACGAAAACATTGAACTCGATGTAGTAATAATTTATACACGTCGCCTTTATACCAATCCTACGCCAACTGCTTCGAAGTGATTCCACTGGGTTGTAATACTATAATATGACGTTTATTAGCAAGAATACTCACATTGACGGTACAGAACTACAAGAACTTGTCTGCAAAATATATGTCAGTCGTACACGTATATAAAGCAAATTTAGGTGGCAAAGTAAATATGGAATCCTTACGCAGTAGGCAAAACACCATATTTTGTACATCGACGCTAAGTAATTTGTATGTCAAAGTAATATCAATAAGATGTGGATCTTTCTACTTCCCGTGGCATAAGGACACGATAGAAAGGTTCGTGTGAATAAGGGTCTCTCCCAAAACATACAAGCGAAATGGGGTGAACAACAGTGCACGTGGATTCAAGCCTTCATTCGCTCTGTTGACAGTCTGTTGTTCTGGTCACTAGACCACCGTTCCACACGAATGACCTTTCAAGCCCTTTGGCAATATGTACCTGTGTTTGTTGAGATAAAACTATTGCGTTCACTTACGTCTGTTGCAGTTGACGCCTGTATATTCATTTCTGCACTCGCACCAGTAATGGTTGATACGATTCTTGCAAACTCCTCCGTTGCGACATGGGTTGCTGTCGCACTCGTTCCTATCTGTTTAAGAGAAAACGTTATATATTTAACACCGCACCGAGCGTGCAACACAACGATGACAATTTGCCATACAACCATATGCATAATGTGTTACTTATAAATCTTAGAACTGTGAAGACACACGCTCTTTGCAACAAATAATAGTTATCAAAATTAGTAAAATGCATTTTTGAAACATAAAACCAGATTTTGTCTACACAGTTCAATGAAGGTATTGAACAAGAGGTTTCATATAAGTTCTGTGAACGTGCCTGTAGTCGTTGTCAGCAACGAATATACGACTAAGTATTACGTTACTGTTCCAAATTTCAATTTCTACAAACTGCATTGTAGGGCATAATTGAGGGACACTTTTTAGTTGTTATTAACAAACGGTCACGACGACAAGTGTAAGAGAATAATCTTTCACAAGTTGGTGCCTGCCATGCCACTGACAACTGTAGCGTTTTCGGAAGATAGTTCAGGTTTGATTCCGAAGAAATCAACATATCCGATGATACGCGTCAAATGTTGCCACAGGCAATTGGATTTTGTCTACACACACAGAGAATCTTTCGTTAGCGACAAGCTCACATGTTGCTAGCTTGCCACCGTTAATACACGTTTGCCTGTTAGCCAGGGTTGAATAATACTAAGATGGGTTACTGTATCAAATGACTGGCACTTCATTGGTGAGGCATGATCCAAGAAGTACAATACTGATATGTCCCAAACATTGACGAAATGTGTTGCACTTGTGGCACTAATTCTTACCGTCACACATGCTTTTAATGACGGGCGTGGGCAGACTTCCCAGGTCCGACCAAATCTTGGCCTCGTACACGTTCGTCTTGACAGGCATGCTCGCCATTCCGCGTATCTCCAACATGTTGATGAGAGTGCCGATGGAGACAACGATCATGTGTACACCCTTGACGCGGGCGTTGATGGCGTACGGGATCGTGTTTTGCGGGTTTAGGTTCGAGTTGCCGTCAGTGATGATGATTGCGAAATTTTGCACGCCGTCTCTGTCGCCGTTACCCGACGTGAACATGTTGTCTTTCTATAATAATAAACAATAATGATAATACCAATAGCAAGTACCTTATACTGCCATGGAGCAACAAACCAATGCCACAAATTATCGCCATTCGGGCATTGTGATCTTATAAAACAAACTACGTGTGTATATATATATATATATATATATAGCCCTGTATATACATATATATGTATGTATATACGTATATAATATCATATAGTCCTTTTTCAATCCCTTGGTATGTTGAAAGACTGATTTAATGGAAGAGATTGGCATGATGAAATACATGAAAATTAAAGTAGTTTGGAGCTTACTGACGTATACAGAACATGTCTAGAGAATGAATGAGTGAGGTAGATCAAGAATGAATGATTGCGGTAGATCAAGAGAGCTCGAGGAACGGACTATGGTAGCAGAAGGAAGTGAACATAAATTTTGAAAGGGCAGGTGTGAACAAACTATAGTAACAGAACATTGTCGAAGACAGGGGTGGGTGGAGACGAATCGTTGAAAGAAGAGGGAATCGTTGCATAAAAAGAAGTAGAATAACGACAACAAAGAACAACAATAACAAATAACAACAACGATAAAATGAAGAGTTTGTCCCAATCGCAACATACTCCTCACTCGCTCCTCTGTCAACATATAATTGTTGCATGCATGCGTTCGTCATTACAAAGTGTTATGTTACTTCAGTTAAACAACACAATGTATGCATGGAAATGCGACAAATGCCCACCATGAGCTGGAGTCCAGCCGCCGTGTGGGTCCTTCCGCCGGCGAACTTGATGGCGCTGACGGCAGCCATGACGTCTTGCTTTGTCGTGTAGGCGTTCAGATGGAACTGGACGGACGCGGTGTCGCTGAAGACGACGGCGCCGAAACGTGTCGTGCCGTCCACGACGGAGTTCTTGTCGACAATACTGTTGACCAAGTCCAGAATCTTCCCGAAGCGTTCCCGGCGGATACTGCCGGACGAGTCGATTACGAACACGATGTCTGCTTTGCCGCTGCAACCTGCGCGGAATAAGTGGATGTGCATTAATATTCAAACATAGACCTATGGGTTCGTGTCTGGACAATTGTGTATGAGTATCTGAAAACGTGTATTTGGGCTCGCCTCGGCTCCGCATGATAATTGTTACACACCGCATGCATACATACACAGGCTAACATCGCTTTATGGTCACCTCAGTAATACAGCCACCTCACAATTACGGTCACAGATGGACTGTCCTTAATTACTTCTTTAACAGTAAAGTAGATATATAGGAAGTTAGATAAGTTAATACGGTCATCTCTCCATCCAGGCCACTCTGGTTCACTCCCGAGCGTGACCGTAATAGCGATGAACCACTATATATGAAGACTGTCACAAGTTACATGCCGTGAACCATAATTATTAGTCTACCGTATGATTTCACTCTGTATAAACAATGCGAAACTTTCAGGCATTCACTAAGTAATATAAATATTGTAATTTATACTTGTTGTAACGCAGTCCAACATGTTGCCGTAGTCATTGTTATTGTTACATTATATATTGTTAATACTACCGCACAGATATACTGTGCATCCTCTAGGACATTGCACTGTACTAAGATGAAGCATGCTGCTTAAGTGGACGGGTTTAGCAATTAGTCCATGCAGTGACATCCCCGAATACACTTGTGTGTGCATAAAAACACCTTAGTCTCAAAGAGAGGATCGCTCTGTTTTTTTTATTAACATTGCATGCGAATGAAACATATAGATAATAGTCAAAAATAGGAAGATTGCCGCGAAAAGCATGAGGCAGCATTAATTTAACTGCATCGAACTGCAGGTTAAAACAACGATCATGTCCTCGTTCAAGCTAGCTGACAACATTTGCAGTGCCACACCAAGTCCTGGTTTGTTTGGTTGAGAGTCCACAACAGGCTACATATTGTTCAAGCATAGAACGATTAGCGTATTTTCCGACGATTACAAATGTCGTATACATATACTTATTAAGCATCACTGAAAGTTACAAAATTTTCAAATACTTACGACGTTCGCACCGACTGCCGGAATAGTCACTGCGACATTCACATCGATAGCCGTTGATTAGGTCCACACACTTGCCGTTGTTCTGGCACGGTCTGGACAGACACTCGTCATCGGCTGTCAGAGGACAAAAATAACGAAAATATTAGCAACAGGTTCAGAAGGGTATATTCAGAGGACAACGCATAATTATCTATGTTCACTGACACCTCACATGTGCACAGTAACACAGGTGCCCGCATGCACACGCACGCACGCACGGACGCACGCGCGCGCGCACGCATGCAGGCACGCACATCAAATATGTTTTTGTTCGCATCTTTGGCGATGTCACGCATAAGACGCGAACATGTCAAAACACCATTGAAAACAACATGCTAAATATTTGCGCAAAATAAGCAACATGTTTGCTCAGCGTAGGTCCCTAACGTGTTAAGGCGACTTGGCAACGTGTCACATTCAAGCCATTAATGTCTTTCAAGTCAGTAATTGGTACCACTGATTGCGATAAGAACAAACCGAAGTAACGTACCATTGCAGATGGCTAAAATGAGGTTATTTGCGAGACCACCAAGACTATCGAAGCTCCTCGTCTTGAAGTAGTTCCGATCCTGCGGGAAGTCGGCGATCGTCTTTAGTTCGCTGTGATCCACGTTGTTTCCCACGCCGACGGTCAGCAGTGCCATGCCCTGTTTGCGCGCGTTCGTCGCCGCCTTGATGGTCGCGGCTCTATCGTCGGAGCGCCCGTCGGTGATGACGACCGCGATATTAGGAGCGTCACTGCGGTCGCCTCTGCCTGAGGTATATATGCTGTTCCTCATCACATCGATGGCGCTCGCGGTGTTCGTTGAGCCGTCCGTGTAGTAGAAGGTGAGGGCGTTGAGGACGGCGTACTTCAACTTGTACTCGTTCAGGTAGAACTGCACATTCGGCGAACTGGCGTACGTCATCGCCGATACGCGGCTGTCGACGTTCAGGTTCAGGCCGTTGACGACCTTGTAGACGAAGTCCACCTGTTTCAAGAAGTTGGCCTTTCCTACGCTTCCGGAAGCGTCCAGTGCGAAGATGACATCGGACTTGATGCGGCATCCTGTAAGAACACATTCATGTTTTACATACGCTGATACATTGCTACGCGCTTATGGCTTAGACTTGTCACAGTATGCTCGTCAGTTGAAGTATTTATTTTAGCAGTTTAAGCTTTATAGAAGGGTATAACGTTAGCATGACCACATGTTTAACAATTCCGTTACACTATTTGTTAAGAAGCGACATAAGTGTTTGTCCAAACAAATTGAAATTACAGGTTTTTCTGATTTAAAATGTATTAAACACACGTAGAAAAAAACTACGCCAGAATCACCTACTTCGTTCGCACTGCACACCGGCGACACCTGTCGGACAACGGCACCAGTACATCGCAATGCCGTTGATGCAAATTCCACCGTTTCGGCAAGGATTACTGTTACACTCGTCTTGATCTGAAACGAGTCAAACGTATTTTTCGTTGGAAATCTTCCAATAGTTGAACTACGTCTATAACAAGTCCACCAATAGCTTACGCATAGTATGTCTGCAAAATGAGTTTCCGCTAACATTATATTCATTTGCTCATGGCATCAATCATGTTTGCAAAAAATGAAACACTGTATAGCATTATGAAAATGTTGGCATACACAGAAGCGAATGCAAACGCACGCACACGCGCGCACACACTCACACACGCACAAAAAACGAGTTTATGGGACGTACTGTCGCAAATCATGTCGACTATCTTCTGTCTGATCGATGGCAGAGCGTTGAAGTCTTTGATGTCGATCTGATTCCTGCGGTACGGTGCATTCGCAATGTTAGCCAGCCCCAACTTATCTGTCCAACCGCCGATTCCGATGACAATCACGTGAATGCCCTTCTTCTTCAACTGCCAACACATGCAAACAGTGAGTAGTAAAGGTCAATTCTTATATAGCACAGTATCCAGTCCCTCATACTGGCGAAGACTATTCGTACACAAATATCCACCACTTTCTATAGCCAGGTACTCATTCATACAGCTCACGACGCGACAGCACAGGATTCGAACCCGGGTTCTCTCGATTGACAGTCCGATGCCCTAGCCACTGCACCACTGCGCTCCACGTAGTCTACATTTCATCATTTCTATGTTACGCATTAGTTCAAATGGATTGTGACTTACTCACTTTCTTTACCATATTCACTGAAATTAGCACACAGTGTCGAAAGAGCTTCTATTACTATAAAATAGTAGGTTCTTTTTTTCTTTGTGGAATGTAACTCCGTTAGTTTTGATTTATGTGGCTGAAATTGTGAATGTGATTTAGCGGGCCTAATAGGATGGTTCGTAGTTTTTTTTAATTCGTCCGTGGGTTGGGGGTATCGAAGGAGCTCAGTACTTCAAAACGCTGTACATGGAGTTCCAGCGACGGAATTTAGTGGTTTTCTATAATACTGCCATCTACAGATATGTCACTGGATGTATGCATACATTTTTATTAGTTTTTATGTTATTGACGTTTATAAATCCAAAACGCATGAACCTGCATCAGCATTTAACAGCGACCAGCCCAGTGAGGCATGCATTTCAGAATAATGTAACTTTTCTGTCTTTTGTTTATGTAGAGCAGCGGTATTTAACCTGGGGTATTTACCCCTTGGGTGTAATTCGGACTTTTTTGGGGGGAACACAAACATTTTAAAGTACGGCTATTTCACTAATTAATTGATCACGACGATCACGATATCATGCCTCCAATACTTTCCATGGTAGAGGTCATTCATGTAAATTTTGGTGGTCTGGAACACTGTGAGATGTTTGCATGGATAGTGTTACTTTCTGCATGAACGAAGGAGTCGTAAAAAATGAAAGACGACTTTCAGGATTCCGTCCTGGTAATCTTTCTGACAAAAAAGCTGGTGGTGAATACCCAATACGCTCGGACAAAGCACCCAATACCCAACAAGCTCGGACAACCCATAGTTCGCGTCCCAATGTATTGCTGTGGAGGACTGGCAAGGATAAATATTAAAATATTTAACATTAAAACCTTAAACATTAAAACATTATATTTTCACTCGATTCTGTCAATTTTTAGGCGTACGTTCGCTTGATTCTGCAAAACAATAGCGTTCTTTACACACGCCATTCGCCTACCTTATAAGCCTCTCTCTGCGTGTCTTTGTGGCTGTTCGATGCTCCGTCCGTCAACATAACGACAATGTTGGGGGCGTTTGAACGATCACCGTTACCCGATTGGAACATGACATTGTACAAGAAGCTGAGGGCAGCTGCTGTGTTGGTGCGTCCACGCGTGTATGGAACGCTATCGATAGCAGCTGAGGCATCCGTACGCGACCTGCAAACGCAGCGACAACCATTATATATGCGAAGACCTATTGCTCAATAGAAGGTAAATAATACTGAGTGAAAAAACTAGAGAAAATATCTTTACCATTGAAAATATCTCACCCAGAATATCTTACAAGAAGCGCAGAAGGCAACACATCGTACATTAATGCGCCGAAATAAAATAAAAGGTAGTTGACGAAATGGAATTATTACAAAGACATACGAAGGAGGCACACCAAACAACGAAGTTAGCATTGGTAGCACCGTTCACGTAGATTAAGGCGGTTAAAGTTTGGTCTTGGCAATGTTATTTCCGCAAAAACGCTATTTAAAGGCCATTTTGATGTACGCGTGCCATATCAGTGTGGAATGGTGATTTGTTAGTAGATCAAATTCTTGAAAACAAAAACATAATGTACAAGTATATCATCGTACGAAAACAGTTATATGAATCCGAGACCACAATCGTAAGAAATATATTTTGATTGTGACTTGTATAAATAACCTTTGTTTGAAAACGTGACAGGTTATGATTATGCCTGTAATGCATCATATTGGCATGTGACAAACAGCATCCACTTCATCTGTACGTCGCAAAGTCCAGAGAGACAATATGTGTGAATAGTGTTAGAACCCCCCTCCCCCTCCTAATACATGGTGTGGGACTTGCAATCTTTACGATCCAAAATGGCTGTCAGCTTCAGTTTGTATTAGTATGAGTTTCATTCGATAGGTGGCACCACTGTAGCAATTCAATTCCACGCGATGCGTTGCGACCAGCGTTCGAAATATACGCTGTCCCGGTGGTCACTGACCAACTTTGCCGTTGTGTCAGTAACGTTTTTGTGTTAATGGTCCGTGTGACCGCCTATTTTTCTGGGGAAATTGCAACGTTATGCAGCAGTATACAACAGCTTATCGTTAAAACTGGCCGCCGGAAGACGCTGTTTCCCACCCATTTTTTTTAAGAAATGTGTTTTCAATATCATTATTGAATAATTTCAGTTATCGCGAAACGCGGCGGTCACGAAGCGCGCACGTTATGAAAATTGTTACAGTGATTTTTATAGTAAAAAAGAACCCGAAACTAACGTAAGGTAATTTACTCATTCTGGTAAGGCTATGAATCTTCGGTTTGGGGATCGAAGCACCTGGTAATATTGAGAAACATGAAGTGGTAGATATTGCTCACGTGATGGAGTTGCCACAGGTCCTGTTGATGACAGCGCCTCTGACTTTGACGGCGATTCTTAATGATCTTTGGTAACAGAAAGCTCTCGAATGGTCGGCTGCCAATGCCTGCCGCTTGTTTCAATTAAATAAAATGTAGGAACAACTGCACAATCTCTTTGGTTCGTAATTAATTTGGGTAATTTATAGAAGTAAGTTTGAAACCATATATTAAAATATTAACAGTCTGTTGATATATCAAATAGACCGGGGCACCATGCACAATGAGGCGCCATACTCATCGGATGTTATTATATTTGGAGCCGACACTGCAATATGTTGTTCTATATTCTGTTTTGTGTACATAGCTTGTCAGTTTGACCGATCTCATTACAGTTGCTTAAAGTTTGATAAATTTAGTAAAATTGTGAAGCACCAAAACTAATGTTAGTGGCTGATAGTGTAGTTCATAATTAGCGTGACTCTCGCAACTTCCAATGTAAAAGTTAAATCACATCATAATAACCGAATTAGACAATTTATTAAGCTATACAGTAATAAGCCTTATTAGATTGATATATAAAACAATTAATCTACTTTAATAAATTACAAATATATATGAACATAGGTGCCCCAATACTGAGAATGGTGTTCCACGTTTTTTTGAAGAAAACAATTTAGTTTTCATTGTTCTAGATATGTTTTGGAAATTATATTTCTATCAACTAGATATATTTGTGAGGATCTTAAAACACACACAGAGAACAAGATCTGTTAGGCCATGGGCCAGATATGCCCCTTGTGCACACCCCCATAACTCTACCAACCCATGTTTTTTTAAGCGTTGGGGTCCCATGAAGATGATTTCAAGTGGTAACAGTGAAAAAGTTGGGTCTCACTACCCATTTCCGACCTATCTTGGATGGTACCTTGAAATATCGTATTTATCATCAATGTCGCGTGGTATTTAATCACCCACACCACAATCGTCATTGTATAGTCATATATGTCTCAATACATACTTATAATATGTCAAATTGAAAGTTTTCATCTGCTGATCATTATAATAGCATTCAATATATATCTACTGTTATGGCATGTGCCCTAATTAGCATAGAATAACTATACCCCATTCTCACTCGTGACCGCATAGATGACATCATTATTTTTGTCAAATATATCAATTTCCTTTGATCCTATGGCCTCATTAAGAACAAAATAATAATGCATGACACTTTGCAGCATAATATCTTTCATTTGACACCAGAATTGTCTTTCTGTCATTACAAATGGATCAGATATGATGCTTCAAAGATAACCGTACTGTCGCGGATCAAGAGGCGTAAAACAGGGCATTTTTTATTATTACACATTGTACTCCATCAGCAATGGATTGATTAAAATGTATTGAAGAAGTGACTATAATATTGTTGTTTTATAAGTCACTTACGTTCTTTTGCAGTATCTAGGTCCATGTTTGCAGCTGGAATACTAGTTTTCTTACATGTTTCATCATGGTATGCGGATATCACAAGGTTGTATCCCATATTATATTATTTAAGTTTCATATTATATCATTTAAGTCTCATATTATATTATTTAAGTTTCAATTGCAGCTTATACGAATACCTCAGGTCAACTTATCAGATATCGATAAGTTAAACTGTTATTTAAGTTAGATAATGATAAATTATAAGCTTTACCTGCTTTGACCTGCTGATATTGCATACCTACCTTTGTATGTATTTACTATTAAAACGAAAACGAACATGTGATCAAACTGTCAAACCTATTTGTGTAGTTCACGTAAAGGGCTGAAAATATGGAGAACTTCAACTCATGTCTGGTATGTGGGATGCAGAGAAGAAGTTGGAGAAATTGCAGGAGATCAAAGAGAAGAGACTTTCAGAACATCTAACTTCAACCCACAGGATGGAGGACACGTGCAAGCTCATCCCCAACACAGTGATGGAATATCATGGCTTCCATTGGGAATGCTACAAACGTTTCATCATGAATATGGACAGGCTGACGTCCACTTCATCACCACCATCTGATGCCTCCACACCCCAACGTATGAACCGCATAACTTCCACCGAAGGTGATAAAATCATCTTCAAGTCGGACTGTATTTTCTTGGGATCAGAGGGTCGTAAGACGGTAAAAATGAAAGGCACATGGACCAGTCAAGGCATGAGTCAGTTTGAATTTGATGAATGTAAGACTGTGGCGACGATGGCAGAAATAAAACAGGATGAGAAGTTCCTCACAAGAATACGATATGTTTGCTTGTGAAGCCAAGTTCCACAAGAATTGCCGCATGAACTATATGCAAAAACCAGAGAAATGGCGAAGTACAGATGAAGAGGCACGTGTTAACCAGTTCAACTTGATGGAAGCCCATAAAAAAGGATTTGACATAGTATGTTGCATGGTGGAGAAGGATGACCTGCGTGTTCGGAAGATGGTGAAATTGGCTGACCTGCAACAAGTGTACATATCCAATCTAGAGAATACAGTCCATAGTAATCATGCCGGAGTGAGAAATTAAAACTCAAACTTGAAACTCATGAACCCTTCAAAGGCAGTCTGTCCTTCTGTGAGATGGAGAAATTACAGTCAAGCGTAGTCTATGTTTCATAGATTGACATCAACACAGCCGTGAAATATGCCTTCCAGTTGGGATCAACTGATGTTATCAAGACCACTGGTACATATATTCGACAGTTTATCCAGGATGGGTTTGCTGAAGCACCTGGTCTTAAATGGCCACCAACTCCCCGTGATTGTGACAGAATTGACACTATCGTACCAGACACACTCCAAATTGTTTTATGTTATGTCATAACTGGGATGACAGCTCCCACATCATCCCGGACAGAGAGACTTGTTCTGTCAATTGGTCAGGATATCTGCCGGGCAACAACCAATGGACCGTGGAAGCTGCCAAAACAAGTATTCATGAGCATGTCCATGCGTCATATGTTCAAATGTGAAAAACTCGTAATTCTCTTGAATAAAATAGGACACTGTGAAAGCTACTCCTTTTCATTGGAGCTGGAGACAGCGCTAGCTGAACCTGTTATGCAGTCGTCCAGAATTTTATCATTTCGAATAGCTTCTGAATGATCTCACAGGAAAAGGATAGGATCAGTTCACACAGCTCATGGCATCATGTTACAGGAAGTTGGCATTGATGATCATTCTGCGGAATTTGGTGACTGTCCTGAGATACCATCTCAAACAAGGAAAAAGGAGAGGTCGCTGAACCTGAAGGAGTCGGCCACACTAGAGAGAAGCTGATTCTGAAAGGAGAGGCAACCAAGAGGCCACCTGATTGGAAATCATCCTTGTCCAATGGTGAAAACAAGTTCATCAAACTGCTTCTGAAGCTGTGGCAGAGTGATGGATAGGCATCAAAACTGCATGGAAGACAAGTGATGTTTATATATGCCACTCTGCTGACAATGATGGCCGGACGACAGTAACCCATGATCTGCCCCTTCTGAAGTCATCACAGGAAACTGACTCAAGAGTTATTCTCTATGTTAATTACGCGAGGAGTAGGAATTACTGATTCGTTCGTGTGAAGAGCCCATATTCAGGCATCTTCTTCGTTCGTCTGCACTATGCTGCATCAATTGGAGACATCACCATCTTGTTTGACAATGGTGTAGGAAATAAGCAAAGACTGATTGATGTCAGCAAACTAGGAGTTGATCTCGGCCAAGAAAAATGTACGGCTCTGATGGTTCTGTATGCTTTCAGTGGATATGACAGCACTAGTGCTTTTCGAGGGATTGGCAAACTCAAACCAGTGAAACCTCTACTGAATATTCCTAAATACATTCATGTACTCAAGAAGCTGGGAGATACATGGGACCTACCTGAAGAAAGGATTGATGAGCTGGACAACTTCACTTGTGTTGCGTATGGTAGAGCATCAAAGGTGTCAACAATTGATGACTTCAGGCTAATTCGTATCAATGAGCTGTGCGCCAAGGATAACCGTGTTATTCCTTCAGTTGATATTGACATGGCCAATCTACCATCATGCAATTGCAGTCTCACCCAGCATGTCAGAAGAGTAAACTATCAAGTTTTCATATGGAAGAGAGCACATATTCCTGAGCCTGACGCTCCAAAGTGAGCAGAAACCATGGCTGGAACTTCAGCAATGGAAACATTGAGCCACTCTGGTATGATGAAGATGTGCTGCCACGTGAACTGGCTGATATAGCTTAGGTAGACCCCGACCACACTGATAGTGATGATGAGTCTGACATGAACATGTCTGATGGGATGGAACTATATGCTGACAGTGACAGTGATTATGACAGAGCATCAAAATGTGACTAATTGGTTAAGTAACTATCAATGTTTGGAAAGTGTCCGTACATCAACCTAGATACTGTATGTCATTGCATACAATTAAGATGTGAATAACTTTTTGGCATCTAACTACATTTTGTTTTATCAATGGCTAGCATCTAAATGAATGTCATACATACGTAATTCGCTTTAAACTGAATTATCATATTTTGAGATACTGGCTTTCGATTTGTCTGTGCTGTTGACATTTGTCACATTTTAATTCACGAGTTTTGGATATGACATTAAGCTAATATACATGTACATTATATGAAATATGAAGTGCTTTGTTTTATGCGTCTAAAATTAACATGGCGTAAATATATACATGAAAACACACACATAATGCAGACAGTGTTGACATGTATGCCATCCATATCCATGGTTATCTTTGCTTTCGCCACTTGATCCGCGACACTACGGTTATCTTTGAAGCATCATATCTAATCAATGCAATTGTAATGACAGAAAGACAATTCTGGTATCAAATGAAAGACATGATGCTGCAAAGTGTTGTGCATTACTATTTTGAGCTTAAAGAGGCCATAGGATCAAGAGAAATTTATATATTTGACAAAAATAATGATGTCATCTATGCGGTCACGAGTGAGAATGGGGTATAGTTATTCTATGCTAAATAGGGCACATGCCATAATAATATATATTTATTGAATGCTATTATAATGATCAGCAGACGAAAACCTTCAATTTGACATATTACAAGTACATATCGAGACATATATGACTATACAATGACGATTGTGGTGTGGGTGATTAAATATCACGCGACATTGATGATAAATACGATATTTCAGGGTACCATCAAATATAGGCTGGAAATGGGCATTGAGATCCAACTTTTTTTCACTGTTACCACTTGAAATCATCTTCAAGGGACCCCAACGCTTAAAAAACATGGGTTGGTAGAGTTGTGGGAGTGTACGAGGGGCATGTCTGGCCCATGGCCCATGTATTCAATAAGTTTTATTAAATCGATATATGTTTACCCAAGAGATGAATTGGAATAAACCGTTCCCCGGTCCCCATATATGGTCAGGATAACACCTATCTGATATATATATATATATATGAAATAAATTATTATCAGCAGGCAATTCAATTGCTCATTAATTCACTATTATTTTGCAGTGGTGTTTTAGTCAAATTTATTGTAATTTGGTAAAATCCGGATCAGTAACTTTGTTGCCGGACCAGTAATTTTTTTAATTTGCTGGTCCGACTGACAAGCATGTTTTTGAAGTAAAGGTCGAACGCTGAACATACCTGTATGCCTTGTGGTGGACGTTGAAAGTAGTAGATCCAGAGAATGTCATAACCCCAACATACCTGTGTGCCTTGAGTTGGAAGTTGAAAGTAGTAGACCCAGAGAATGTCATAGCCCCAACATACCTGTATGCCTTGAGGTGGAAGTTGAAAGTAGTAGACCCAGAGAATGTCATAACCCCAACATACCTGTATGCCTTGAGGTGGAAGTTGAAAGTAATAGACCCAGAGAATGTCATAACCCCAACATACCTGTATGCCTTGAGGTGGAAGTTGAAAGTAGTAGACCCAGAGAATGTCATAGCCCCAACATACCTGTATGCCTTGAGGTGGAAGTTGAAAGTAGTAGACCCAGAGAATGTCATAACCCCAACATACCTGTATGCCTTGAGGTGGAAGTTGAAAGTAGTAGACCCAGAGAATGTCATAACCCCAACATACCTGTATGCCTTGAGGTGGAAGTTGAAAGTAGTAGACCCAGAGAATGTCATAACCCCAACATACCTGTATGCCTTGAGATGGAAGTTGAAAGTATAGACCCAGAGAATGTCATAACCCCAACATACCTGTATGCCTTGAGTTGGAAGTTGAAAGTAGTAGACCCAGAGAATGTCATAGCCCCAACATACCTGTATGCCTTGAGGTGGAAGTTGAAAGTAGTAGACCCAGAGAATGTCATAACCCCAACATACCTGTATGCCTTGAGTTGGAAGTTGAAAGTAGTAGACCCAGAGAATGTCATAACCCCAACATACCTGTATGCCTTGAGGTGGAAGTTGAAAGTAGTAGACCCAGAGAATGTCATAACCCCAACATACCTGTATGCCTTGAGGTGGAAGTTGAAAGTAGTAGACCCAGAGAATGACATAACCCCAACATACCTGTATGCCTTGAGGTGGAAGTTGAAAGTAGTAGACCCAGAGAATGTCATAACCCCAACATACCTGTATGCCTTGAGGTGGAAGTTGAAAGTAGTACACGCAGAGAATGTCGTAACCCCAACATATTTGTATGCCTTGAGGTGGAAGTTGAAAGTAGTAGACCCAGAAAATGTCATAAGTCCAACATTCCTGTATGCCTTGAGGTGGAAGTTGAAAGTAGTAGACCCAGAGAATGTCATAAGTCCAACATACCTGTATGCCTTGAGGTTGTAGTTGAAAGTAGTAGACCCAGAGAATGTCATAACCCCAAAATACCTGTATGCCTTGAGGTGGAAGTTGAACGTAGTAGACCCAGAGAATGTCATAACCCCAACATACCTGTATGCCTTGAGGTGGAAGTTGAAAGTAGTAGACCCAGAGAATGTCGTAAGCCCAACATACCTGTATGCCTTGAAGTGGAAGTTGAAAGTAGTAGACCCAGAGAATGACATAACCCCAACATACCTGTATGCCTTGAGGTGGAAGTTGAAAGTAGTAGACCCAGAGAATGTCATAACCCCAACATACCTGTATGCCTTGAGGTGGAAGTTGAAAGTAGTAGACCCAAAGAATGACATAACCCCAACATACCTGTATGCCTTGAGGTGGAAGTTGAAAGTAGTAGACCCAGAGAATGACATAACCCCAACATACTTGTATGCCTTGAGGTGGAAGTTGAAAGTAGTAGACCCAGAGAATGTCATAACCCCAACATACCTGTATGCCTTGAGGTGGAAGTTCAAATTAATAGACCCAGAGAATGACATAACCCCAACACGAGATTTGTCGTTCTCCAAGTCCAACTCCATAACTACGCTCGAAACGAACGCCTTTATCTTGTTGAAGTGTCTCTCTTCGACACTCCCGGACGAGTCCAGCACGAACACAACATCTGTGCTTGCCCTGCATACTGAAAACGTCGCGCGTGTTTATTTCAGACTACTCTAAACATAAACAAAGTGTAAAAGTAGATTCTTGTATAGCGCAGTATCCAGTCATCAGAACTGCTCAGAGCGCCGTACAATTCATTCGCTGGCAGGACTGTTCGTTCGAACGCCATCTCAACATCTGTGGGAAGCATTCAGCCACGCTGGAAGTACTGCGCAAATACCTTTTGTACACAAACACCCACCTGTGTATGTGACCAGATATTCGTTCCAGCTGAGTTAACTGGAGCAACGTGGAATGAACGAAATTGACCATGGATCGAGCAGACGGCAAGAGGACTCGAAGCCGGAATCATTCCATTAAGCTTCCGATGTTTTATCTACCACGCCACCGTGCCCGTTATTAACAAATTCAGATGCTCGTGCGTCCGTCATGTCTAGAATCTAGACAATATGTTGCTGGTTGTGTATATGCCGTAAACTTATTTTCAAGTTGAACAACCGAAACATAACATGTATACACAAATAACACAAACACCTTCTGTTTGTGTTGTTCATAGTAGTGCTATGGTTCGACAAAAATGAACTGAAGAACACAATTGAATGAATGGTAGAGTACAACTGTGATAGTGTCTCATTCTACTAGCAATGTTTGTAAGTCTCTTTTGAGGGTAACACGAGTGCCGCTATTTTAAAGAACGAATGACCTCAGTTAGTTTTACTACCGTAAATATGGTCAATTGTTATGGTTGACTTTTAAGTGATGTGGCCCTTGAGAACCCAGGTTAAACAGCAGAAGGGGAGATCTGACTTGGCAAGCTTACCGGCTGGTTCCTGCAGGGTGGGTGCTGGGGGAACGAGGGTGACGCACGCCTGACTCATGAGCCGGTCGAGAATGTCTCCGAGGCGATGGAAGTCTTCGACGGAGAAGTAATATTCTTCCGAGGTGACGAGTTTCTTCAGCAGCTTTTCGTCGACGTTACCTGTCACGCCCACGGTCATGATCGTTATGTTGTTATTTTTAATCGTCCGCACCTCATCCAAAAGCCCGCGTACCTGCCAAAAGGATTGTGTTTAGAAGGATTAAAAGTGATGGAGATAGACAGCATTTACAAGATGATCTTGACAGGTTGATCAAATGGTCTGAAAAGTGGCAAATGCTGTTTAATTTTGGGAAATGTAAATGCCTCCACACAGGACATGGGAACGAAGAGGTAGAATATACAATGGGGGGTACTGTACTATGTACTACTGTAAAAGAAAAGGACTTAGGGTTAACCATTAGTGCTGATATGAAGGTTTCAGAGCAGTGCGGAATAGCAGCTTCAAAGGGAAATCAAATCCTTGGATTAATTAGGCGAAACATAACGTATAAGGAAAAAGAGCTAATGATACCGCTGTACAAAACAATAGTTAGGCCTCATTTAGAATATTGTATTCAAGCATGGAGGCCATATCGCAGGAAGGACATAGATATGCTAGAAAGAGTGCAGAGGAGAGCAACTAAAATGATTCCAAAACTGAGGGATCTTAGTTACGAAATACGCCTAAAAAAATGCGGTTTAACAACACTAGAGACCAGGAGATTGAGAGGAGATCAGATAGAAGTGTTTAAAATATTGAAGGGTTATGAAAACATTGATAGAAATATTTTTTTCTCAGTTAAGAAAGATAGAAGGACTAGAGGACATGAACTTACATTAGCAAAGGAGCAGAGTAGATTGGATATAAGAAAGTTTTCATTTTCACAAAGGACTGTAAATGAATGGAACAGATTACCTGCTGATTGTGTGGGTGCTAGTAGCGTGAATATGTTTAAAAATAAAATCGACACATACCTCAGACGGGCGGGATACACATAGATAAAAGGGTCGGAATCTCGATAAGCCAAAGGGCTTCCTTGTCCACCTGCCACCTAGAGTTAATTCTCTTGGTGGCAATCTTGTTAAATCTTGTTAAATCAATCAATCCCGTTAATCCTTAAGTAAAGTAAAGGCTTGGACTACTCAAAGCGCTTTACACTTTACTCCCTGGCAGAACTGTTCAATCGAACACAATATCGACTTCTCTGGGAACCGTTCAGCCACGCTGCAATAAATGCGCGAAAACTATTTGTACACAAATATCCACCTCTGTTTATAGCCAGGTACTGCTTTTCATTATGGCGATGAACCTGATCAGTGGAAAGATATCGGAGCAGGAAGAACTTAAGATGATAATGTACGCAGACGACCTGGCAGTGGTGGCTGATAACAAAGAGAAACTACAGAAAGCATTGCAAGAATGGAGTGACACCTTCAGAAAACACGGCCTTCGAATGAATCTGGAGAAGACTGAAGTAATGTGGACAGGTGAACAGGAGGTAGATCTGCATGTAGTTGTTGACGGAAAGACCATTAAACAAGTGAACAGCTTTGTATACCTGGACGGTACAGTGTGTGAGGATGGAACGAGTAGTAAAGAAATACAGAGGAGGGTGCACCTAGGAGCAGCAGCATGGAAGAGGATAGAAGGCATTATATGGGACAGAAAACTGAAGAAACAACTGAAAGGAAAAGTGTTGGAAGCCTGCGTCGTACCAGCCTGTATATATGATTTCGGAACACTGCCACTGACAGAGAGACAGGGGGAGAAACTACAGGTAGCAGGAAACAACTGGGTCAGAAAAATATATGTAGGATAACGCGAGAGGATAGAAGGAAGATGAAGGAATTGAGAGAGGAGATTGGAATGAAAAAACACTTAAAGAGGAATGTAGCCGGTAACAGAATGAGATGGGCGGGACATGTACATAGAATGGGTGAAGACAGACTGACGAAAAAAGCATGGAAAGTAGAAGAGGGTAGCAGACGAAGGAGAGGAAGACCAAGGCTGAGATGGAACGACAGCATAAAACGAGACCTTGGGAGGACTGGTGTGAACAGCCATGAATGGATGGCCATTGCAGACGAGAGAGAGAGAGAGAGGTGGAAGGAACTGATAAAAAAGTAGAAGAACCTAACAAGTGACGTGAATCCCACCTCGCAAGGGAGCAAGGGGAAGACGAAGAAGAAGTTTATAGCCAGGTACTCATTCGTACAGTTGAGAGAACAACAATATTTTCAAGTCAACATTCCGAGACAATCCACAGGAAGGTGATATAAGCACGGAAAATTTAGTTCAGTTTAAACGCGTAAGTCCGTCTGTGGAAACCATGTCGTTCGGCAACAGTATTCATAATTACGTGTTCAGTTAGTTCCGTCGTATTTATAACAGTATATATCTACAAGATAAATACGTTTTTTTGTAATTTAGAGAAATACTGGGTCTGGGTATCCAAAATGCTCACGTCAACACATTATGAACAATGTGGTTTACATTGAAAACAAACAAGAAACTTTACCAAACGAACAATACAGTGGAACCTCACTGTTAAGGTTAACCTCACTGTTAAGGTTAACCTCACTGTTAATGTTAACCTCACTGTTAAGGTTACCCTCAGGACTGGGAAAAAGTGACCTGAATAACGAGGTGACCGCATTAATGGAACTAATTTCCTATACTTTACTCTTTTAAAATTAATTTGGGACTGTCTCGTGGTGACCGTGATTGCGAGATGGCTGTATTACTGAGGTGACCGTGATTGCGAGATGGCTGTATTACAGAGGTAACCGTAAAGTCAGGTTTGACTTTATTGTGATAATACTGCTGTTATACTGGCGGAACTAAAGATGCCCAAACAAATTGAGTTTCTACTGGGTAATCATTCACCTCTCTCGTGGGGACACCGTCGGTGATAAGGATGCACATGTCACGGACTTTGTCTCTGTCGCCGCCTTTGGCGGTGAAGACGTTCTTTCGCATCTCTCTCAGTCCACCTGTGGTGTTAGTGTTGCCGCCTCGGTTTTCGATCTTGTTCACCGCATCCAGCATGTCTCCCTCATTTAAATAGTCATCCAGATCGAAGTTAAGTTTGGCGTCATTACCGTAACTGACGGCGGCCATGTGGGTGCCAGTCACGCTGATCTGCATGTTTAAAATCAAACACATAATTAAACAAAGTAATTGGTATGTTATGCTGGTGATAACGACGCCAATCCAACAAATGCGTATGCAAGTGGAACAGTTATTGAAACCCTGTGATGATATCGAGCCGTGTCCCTTTGTCTTGGTGTCTTTATGATAATCTGGGACGATTGAATAGATGTGACAAGTGTTATATGTTTAGATATGGATACAAATCTACCTCACCACAACCAGGCCCCATTTCTTTGTACCCAAATGCGGTCTAGTGGAATGCGTATAAAATGTTATAGAGTTGCAATAACGGTGCATGTCCATGGCATTGTTGTGCCGTTACAATGACGATAGGTGTGTATTTGGGGTTCATCCAAAAAACTAATGTTTAATACCAAGGGAAATTTGTTTCATTACAGAGGGGACAACACTTATTATGCCTAGCGTCCATCACCGACGTATTTCGTTCCAAAATATTGCTTTGTTTCCTATCAGTATTCATATTCATAGAGGATCATAGAGAATGTCATCGTTAGGGCGGACCGAGTAACATGGACTCCACCCCGCAGGGAACAAGGGGAAGAAGAAACAATCGTATGGATGCTGACTTCTAGAGTTGTAGTTTATTTAAACGAACGGTGTTGGGTGGAAAAAAGTTATTCATCTTCTACTTCCCCTTGCTCCCTTGCGGGGGGTCCACGTCACTCAATTCGTAGCTTCTTCGCTTTTCTTGTTAAGTCTCTCCATTTCTCCCCCCCCCCCCCCCTATCTCTCTCTCTCTCTTTCTCTCTCTCTCTCTCTCTCTCTCTATCTCTCTCTCTCTCTCTCTCTCTCTCTCTCTCTCTCTCTCTCTCTCTCTCTCTCTCTCTCTCTCTCTCTCTCTCTCTCTCTCTCTCTCTCTCTCTCTCTCTATCTCTCTCTATATATATCTCTCTCTCTCTCTCTTTCTCTCCCCTCTCTCTCTCCGTCGTCCGCGACGATTCTCAACGACAGACTGTTCACATCTGTCGTCCTAAAGTCCCCTTTCATGTTTTCATTCCATATCAGCCTTGATCTTCCTGGAGAAAAGCTAATTATGTCTGCAGTCATTTACCCACCTTCAATTTCTTGACGACTTCTCTGATGAAACTGATCACCTGACCCCAGTTGTCATGACCTTCTTTCTGGTTGTCGTCGATTGACCCCGAGTGATCAATGACAAGGGCAACATCCATTAGACAAACTACAGCAAAGGAAGGGTCAACAGGTACATTTTATTTACAATAAATATATGTAATCGAAAACGAAGCAATAACTCTTATCATTAAGTCATATTATCGGTTACATTATCAGTTACTATAAGTATACAATACTATGTCAAGCACAACAAAGCATACTGGTAAAGAATTAAATTATAAACAGTATGTGCGCGCATGCATGTTTGTGTGCGTGTGTGCGCGTGTGTGTGCGTGTGTGCGCGTGTGCGCGTGTGCGCGTGTGCGTGTGTGCGTCTGTTTGCGTGTGTGTTTAAGTGTGCGTGTGTGTGCGTCGATATGTGTGTATGTTTGTGTTTGCGCGCTTGCGTGCGTGTGTACATGTGTCTATGTGTAACTCCGTGCGTGCGTTCTTACGTTAGTTCACATGCACTGATTAGTGTGTCTAACACAAGATCGCTTGGATCAATACTACCTTAATCATAACACAAAATAGAATCTGTTTTTATATTCAACAGCCGCACACACACAGGAGATCTAACATTGTCACCACATACTACCCGTAAACAATACAATACAATACATATATATTTGAGAGTGCGGTGCAAAATTAAGTGTTTCGTTTTTGCGCATGAACTGATTCACACAATGTGCACGAGTGAGCTTACCTTCGATCGCCGCCTTGTTGACGTATACAAGGGACAGCAACAGAGCTGCTGCAACAACCAACTTCATCGTGGCTCCTGAAACATGTTGACGGTGCACGAAGTGATCAAGGTGACAAATTAAGAAGAATGGGGAAAGCTATGCAAAATGACACGCCTTAACAAGTGGTGTTAGACGTGTCTCAGGAAGTCAGAAGGTTACTAACCTAAAGCAATTATTTTTGTTAATAGATCGAATCGACTGTTTAACTAATATTTTCAGTCGTACCGAAATCAGGTATTGAGTCACATTTTCACATTTTGTCGCAACACTGCATAGTGAATAGCGACATGAGAAAGTTATCGGAGAGTCCGCTAGGTGAATCAAATAGTTTACACAACAATCCTGACATTGAGGATCGTTTGCCAGTCGAGGTATGCACCGTTAACAAAGCTGTCTAGATCCCTGGTAGTTGACAACAGATCGTCTTCATTAGGCCTGTTATTTCCACGTTATTAACACACACTCCCAGACAAGTAGGAGTTTTCACAAAAAACGACTAGCCGTCAACTCGCATTCATTGCTAATTCCATTTCATAGAGCAACGTAGTGATGTCACAGTGCACCGTGCATGCCCTACATCTTAACTACAACCCATCCAACGCCATACAACGCAATGCAGTGCACCGTTCGTGTGTTATATTTTTTACAATAATACACTAAACGCCATGCAAATGGCATGACAATTTGTGTTATTTATTACTTTCGATGGAATTCCAGGTGACTTATTTGCCTTCGCTGCATTCATTATATAAGTTATACAGTAATAGTTGCCAATAGTATTAATATGGTTCAATGAGCACGCTGGTCTCTGGGTAAGCTGAGGATGTGTATATTGGTAAACGTCAACTCTAATCAGGGTTACGGTATTCCTGCCACAATTTTATTGGATAAACAAAGTGCGGCCATTTCTTCAGAGGACGTCTCACCACGTTTTAATATGAAAAGTAATGACGAGAAACAAAATAGTTAACACAAAGAACATTCAAGTTCCACTATTGATTGACATCACCATTTTTCTCGAATGTTTGGATGGGACCAAACTGTTTTACGAGATGAGTTGTCTCGCTACGTACGTTTCCTGAGACGTAAAGTCAACCACTATTGAAATATACAAAACCGGAATATTAAAGTTGTTTTCAGTAGAACAGTGACATGTTTTGTGAGATGTCACTCATTTGTGAAACCTAGTAATCTGGCCCCTAGATAGTTAGCGAACCAAGAGCACCTTTATTCAGGTCCTTAAATTGCTGTTGCGTCTAAACAGGAAATGTTCGTTTACCAATTTTTGTCTGTTTTTGGAAGACACATTACAAGTTACAAAACGATAGTCCTTTCTGTCTGCTGTCGATGTCAGTAGAACTTAAATATATCATACCGAGAAATGGAGACAAAAAGTCATTAACTTACAGAGCTGCCAATGATCTGGATATATAAAAACCTCATAAGGGCGTTATATTAGCTGCTGCCAAAATACTTGCTATGAGTATTGAGTACGCGCCAAGAGCCAATGTGTGGCCCGGTGATGCATAAGGTCACACATCGTTTTGTTGCGTACTCCACGAAAACCATTTTAACATTATTGTGCATGTGTTAGATCATTTACATACAAATCTGCACTGGATACAACATTGTTCTATTCGGCGAAACGCTATCTATATTACAGGTTTCGTTAATGACGTAGAACGTAACGACAATATTATATGATGAAGCGATTTTCCAAGATCATGTTACGGAAAATTACTGTGAACAATCTTAGTGTGTTGTGTGGTTACCGCTTACAACGTCGAGTCATTGTCAGTCATGTCAGTCGATAACGAACGCAGACAAGGATATTTAAAGTGCTTTATATTCAATCCTTGGAAACCGGACAAACTATCACAATACGGACAATTGTGTGACGCTTTCACACACAATCACATAATGTGGACAGTTTTTGTGGTAAAGGATACCTTTGCGAATTGCGACGCTCGCGAATCAATGTTTACGAAATAATCGTACAGCAGCATACATCCAGGAGGAAGGAGGAATACACGTGTACAGAATATTTATCTCAAGGAGACTAATGAACACAGACAGAAAAGATTGAACCCAAGCTCCAGGGAGGAGATACTGTTAACCTGTCCCATTGTTAGTAAATTAATACATAGGTTATTTCCCACGTACGATTCTTTGTACTACTCCGCCTGCCATCAAGGAAGATTGCGGCGGAATCGGAGAGGTGTCATTTTATATTTACCTCACGTGCCTAATGATTTTCAAAGCAAATTCTATGTTGCGGACTACTTTCAGAACGCCTCAGTCGGTAGTGATTTTGCTACGTGCGCAGTCAATCCGGTCCGCGTAACTATTTATTAAACTGCGCTCAGCGTCAATCCACGAGTCAGTAGATAACGTCAAATTGAAAATAAGAAACCACCTATATTGGGTAATTATGAAACTCAGTTAAATGGTACTTATTTGAATGATAACGTCCACGTGGTGAACGCATCATAACGTCACCAAACTAATTTGGTTGTAATCGCGCCCGTCGTGTCACGAAAGTACATGAAACTACATCCGGGTATTTGGACAGAAAATGCCGAATTCATGTGTAGTCTTGTATAACAGAGTACCTTTTATTGATACTGAATAATAAAAACTAATTTTCAAAATATTTTAACGTTATTATGAGATAACACAACAGCTCCTAAGCTTCGTGGTGTAAACGGGAAGGTGCATTACCCGATAGTTGTATGTA
The DNA here is from genome assembly GCA_963995525.1 of Escarpia spicata. Lineage (NCBI taxonomy): Eukaryota > Metazoa > Annelida > Polychaeta > Sabellida > Siboglinidae > Escarpia > Escarpia spicata. Next base: position 44,434,081 of record OZ023205.1, on the reverse strand, counting down.
AGGAAATGCACACTCTTGGAATGTTGCGACTCGTGACATATGGAGTAGGTTCGGAGGTCCCCAGCAACCTCCATTTACGGCTGGTTGGCAGCCTGTAGCGGTGTCTAATGAATGCTACTAAACCAGTTAAGTTCAGCTACGTTGAACGGTGACCTAGTCAGGGTAGGCGGTGCAAGAAGGCTTTGGCAGACGTAACATAAGTCATCCACAAAGTGTCTGCCTCTTGCGGTTTTCATAAGGTGGCTCGCAGACGAGAGTGTTAACTGTTTTACTCATGTTTTTTAGCCATATAACAATCGCTAATGCGGGGCCCACGTTCTTGAAAAGTCGTTCCTGTTCGGCGAGACGCTTACGCGCACATGGTTCAACAAAACGGTAAATCCTAAAAATAAACTATTCGCAAACTGTCCAACTAGATTTATAATATGAACTCAGGTCTGGTAATTTAATAAGATCACGCAAAATGAGATAGCTATTTGCTTCGTCAAAAGCTGTTTGGTCATGGAACTGACAAGTAGTAATTTCGGTTTGTTCTGAATGAAAAGGCAGCATTACATGAAAGTTGAAATATGGGCAATTTATGTCTCTAAAATAATAATTTGTCTACCAAAATGATACGACTGCCAGGTGTGCCGATGACATCACATAACATTATATGGCCACGAATAAGCCAAACACATCATAAATTACTACCTGGCCGATTTACACCTTCGTTATTTTCTTTCTTTATGGACAAATAGTCAGATTATCAATCGTGATTTTGCCGAAAAGGTGCAACAAGCGTAGTGGATGAATTGACGTTAGATATGAGGCATTGCAAAACACTTAGGCAGTCAACTGTGAATTTCTCACAAGTTCTATCTTCCAGGAAATTGTTGTCTTGAGGTTCTAAATTAAATTATGTCCCGTTTTCCACCAAAGACTTCTGAGCAGCAAATCCACAGTAATACACATCATAACACAATAGTGCAGAACTGAGGCAAACAATAAGTATAGCTCTTCGCAGGCAGCGATGCTGGTAAATTGTTCCGTTTAACGCACCTGCCATATGCTGCAACTTGTTTACTATTTTTCAACTAAATTGCCAGAGTAATCTACTTGTTAAGGCCGGTGATTGAGCTAAAATGTAAGGAACATGCTCACACACACCAGGAGTAACAGCTCATATTCGTTAACATGGACATAAACCAAACGACTGCAATAGCCGAGCATAACCAACGAACTGGAAGAGCGTTGTTTTCACACCAGAACCTCTGCACTTCCGCTCTGCTACGGAAGCGCCTGGTAAACAAATGTTATATAATCTTAAAGTCGTGTCACGTCTTATGAATAAACGACGCATGAACCAACATAACCGGTTGCGGCGTCACCCCAGGCTACTGAAAAAACCCGCTCCGATTAAAAGACTCTTATCACGAACAAAATGGCCGTATTTCAAATCACATCCAAAAACCTCGTTATCTGTTACGTATACTTTGGGTCTTTCAGAGAATGTGTTATCAAAAGGAAACGTTGAATGGAATGATGTTTGTGCAGCAGATGTCTGCGTATTCCTGCGGGTCGGGACGTACGGTCACACGGACAATGTCACGAGAACAGCAGCTGTGGGATCGCCAGTAATCAACGTATAGTGAAGCTATACCTGTCAAGCGAAAACATAAACCCTGTTGCTTGCGTTACTGGAGCGCACGGAATGTGCATTTAGAATGCATGTACTATATTATGTCTAGACACGGGATTATTCGACTTTTCACCGCGTGTTTACTTAACAAAACCTTTTTTTTGCTGGTTTCATCATGAATTTAACATCGTCATGTTGCACTACATAAGCAAGGCCTCTGTTTGAACTGGCATAATACGATTGTAACCAACTATGTTTTCACACAACCTTTCCTTCCATGTGACGACGTGGACACTGTGGCTAAGATTGGCCGTTGAACAAATACTTTTGAAGTAACATATAGCGAACCATTAACATACAATGAAAATCACTCACATAATTGCATAGGTCTTGATCGTAATATTCAATGTCTATATCAACATCATGATACCTTTTTATCACCTTTTCGTGATTTTTTAGGTAGAAAAACAATATTTTGGAAGGATATTCAATCCTTTAAAAGTAAAACGTTTTTTGAGAGTTTGGGTACAGTAGCGATAATTGTTACTTCACGGCCGGCGGTTTTGTCATACTGCTGTTTGTTTGGTTATGGTTATACAATTCGTAATAGTTTATACATTTGAAAAAATCGCTCGAAATATATGTTTTAAAACGGCAAAATGGACACTTTATAATTAACCTGACACGCCATACTATGCTAACAACAAAAAAGGCTGCTTATAGACACCACGAAGGGAGGATTGTAATGTTTTGAGACATGGACAGACAGGACGATTGCGTTATTGTACCGAACCAGAAAAAAACACACGTAACAGTTTGCAAAGACTCTGCAAAATCATAACGAAATGAAACAGCATAGGATATTAAACACGACGTACAAGGTCAAGGACATTTGACATTAACAACGAAATAAATTGGTATGTGAATACTAAGGGAAATAAACTCATCTTACTTGATATAGTAACTCAAACTTTGCGTGAATGGAGACCACCCCATTGAGCCGGAGCACTTGCCCTATGTTGTAACTAGATGCTAAGTAAGATATATCGTGCTAGCAGGTAGAGTGTCGATATGGGATGTGTTCGGTATTATTAGAACTGACTAAGATCATGCCACACAGTATCACTGACGGTGTCAGATAAAGAAATTACTACGTGACAAGCGGGACTTCAAAAGCAGTACTACATCACTCAGTACATCCAGTTACGTACACTGAGTGAAGCAGTACTACATCACTCAGTACATCCAGTTACGTACATTGCGTGAAGCAGTACTACATCACTCAGTACATCCAGTTACGTACACTGAGTGAAGCAGTACTACATCACTCAGTACATCCAGTTACGTACACTGAGTGAAGCAGTACTACATCACTCAGTACGTCCAGTTACGTACACTGAGTGAAACACTGGCACCTTCGACAATGTTTTCTTTAGTTTTCCCTGTATAATATGTTTGATTTAGCATGGCACACTAACGGGGGTCAGTGCTTGACCTGTACCCCTTTCTGGTGTCCTATGTAAGCCAATGAGCAACGCTGTAAAACTTAGCTCGTTTGTGTAAAAATCGTAAGTTATTTGTGAAACTGCAGCAGGTTCTTGTATCTGTTCATAGCATTATACACTTCACCACCGGCAGACCTGTTTATTCGAACACCCACGCAATTTCCGTGGGAAACATTCAGTTAATGTCATAATTTGCCACAGTAGAAATTAAGTGGTCATTGGAACGAGTTTAATCTAAATCGGTATTGAGTGGGGTACCACAGGGATCAGTATTAGTTCCTATATTATTCTTAATATACATCAACGATTTGGATGATGAAATAACAAGCAAGGTGTTGAAATTTGCGGATGATACAAAAGTGTTTAGAAGGATTAAAAGTGATGGAGATAGACAGCATTTACAAGATGATCTTGACAGGTTGATGAAATGGTCTGAAAAATGGCAAATGATGTTCAATTTTGGGAAATGTAAATGCCTCCATATAGGACATGGGAACGAAGAGGTAGAATATACAATGGGGGGTACTGTACTAAGTACTACTGTAAAAGAAAAGGACTTAGGGTTAACCGTTAGTGCTGATATGAAGATTTCAGAGCAGTGCGGAATTGCAGCTTCAAAGGGAAATCAAATCCTTGGATTAATTAGGCGAAACATAACGTATAAGGAAAAAGAGCTAATAATACCGCTGTACAAAACAATAGTTAGGCCTCATTTAGAATATTGTATTCAAGCGTGGAGGCCATATCGCAGGAAGGACATAGATATGCTAGAAAGAGTGCAGAGGAGAGCAACTAAAATGATACCAAATCTGAGGGATCTTAGTTATGAAATACGCCTAAAAAAATGCGGTTTAACAACACTAGAGACCAGGAGATTGAGAGGAGATCAGATAGAAGTGTTTAAAATATTGAAGGGTTATGAAAACATTGATAGAAATATGTTTTTCTCAGTTAAGAAAGATAGAAGGACTAGAGGACATGATCTTGCATTAGCAAAGGAGCAGAGTAGATTGGATATAAGAAACTTTTCATTTTCACAAAGGACTGTAAATGAATGGAACAGATTACCTGCTGATTGTGTGGGTGCTAGTAGCGTGAATATGTTTAAAAATAAAATCGACACATACCTCAGACGGGCGGGATACACATAGATAAAAAGGTCGGACTCTCGAAAAGCCAAGGGCTTCCTTGTCCACCTGCTACCTAGAGTTAATTCTCTAGGTGGCAATCTTGTTAAATCTTGTTAAAAATATATTGTAATGGTGACAATTGTTACTTTGTGTCTATTGCGCTACGTGTGTGTGGGTGTAGACCAGTGTAATAATAAGCCCATTGTCTTTATCGTAAGCGATCCAATAATGGACTGAGACAGAAAGAGATAGAGATACATAGAGACAGAGAATCAAAGAGACATATAATCATTGAGGCAGAGAGAGGGGGAGAGAGAGAGGGAGGGAGTGAGGGAGGGAGGGAGGGAGGGAGGAGGGGGAGGGAGGGAGGTAGGGAGGGAGGGAGGGAGGGAGGGAGGGAGGGAGGGAGGGAGGGAGGGAGGGAGGGAGGGAGGGAGGGAGGGAGGGAGGGAGGGAGGGAGGGAGGGAGGGAGGGAGGGAGGGAGGGAGGGAGGGAGGGAGGGAGGGAGGGAGGGAGGGAGGGAGGGAGGGAGGGAGGGAGGAAGGGAGAGAGGGTGGGAGGGAGGGTGGGAGGGTGGGAAGGAAGGATGGAGGGAGAGAGGGAGAGAGGGAGAGAGGAAGAGAGGAAGAGAGAGAGAGGGAGTGAGGGAGAGAGGGAGAGAGGGAGAGAGGGAGAGAGGGGGAGAGGGAGAGAGGGAGAGAGGGAGAGAGGGAGAGAGGGAGAGAGGGAGAGAGGGAGAGAATGAGAGAGGGAGAGAGGGAGAGAGGGAGAGAGGGAGAGAGGGAGAGAGGGAGAGATGAGGAGGGGGATACTCTCATCATACCATAAAATCAGTAAAGTTAAAACAATGTGTAAACTGACGCAGCACTATAGAGCGTATGGGGGGATTAAGGGAAGACACTGGCATAACAAAACACAAATAAAGTAATATCAGAGCAGACTTGGATAGATAGGACTCGCATATAGAATGAAAGTGTAGATGTTGACAATGAATGCATGTGAAAAAGGAGGTTGGTTGATCGAGAAGAAGATGACTGAGATTAACATAGAAATGATGATGGAAAGGGCGACCTCGAATAGGGAGAGGTGTTCGACCGACATTGGAAGATAATAGCAGAGGATACTCCAGAATTCCGGACAGAGTACACGAGCTGGCCTTCATCCCATCAAGTGATTTGCTGGGGTAGACGATATCAGTGAAACGTCTGAGATGCCAACACGCCACGTTGTCGCGCTCCACGGAGCATGACCTAAGCGTGCCGATTACACTTCACTGCATTGGCATACCCGATCTGCGACTGTAATTATGACTTATGGTCTGTGCGAATGCCGCATTTCTTCGAACTCGTGCGCACACGTACTGTTAGAACCTGTTTGTCCGCTTTCGGGTGAAGTCTTGTGTGCACCAACATTAACCTGTCTACCGAGTGCAGCATTTAGGCCTGCTTCCAGCTAGACTGTGGGCCAACTGGACGGCTACGACCTCATCCACTGGCGTCTCTCGTAATCAGTTCACACCGGTTCTACAAATACAACTATGACTTACCGACGAGATTTATTAAACCTTTTTTGATTTAGTCAAATTATTATGTATATATAAGCTGATCCAATATGCACACGGAAACAAGGCAGGGTAACTAACATTGCGACGCAGAAGGAGGTTTATCAGTTTGTTTTCCCTTTGATTCATACAGACAACGAAGTCCGCAAGGCGATATGTGACAGCCCCACACACTTGTTATGCGCACTTGTTAATATTACACAAAGTTATACATACAAAGATAGCATAATTAGTTAGATACGTGTTGAAAAAACTAGTCCAGACGCGTCTATTCATAGGTATCATGTAATGATCGCTGTTGCTATTTTTACGATAATTTTAGCTGTTGAAACCACGCATGCGATTCTGACTGCTTTACATTGAGGCATTTGTCAATACGCTCACCTACATTTATGTCTGGTTGTGCGTTATTCATATGTTAATATCACTTTACTTGAAGGCATGGCGTGATGTGTAACGAATCAGACGGGAACAAATTGCTTGGGAAATATTTTACTTAGGAGGCATTACCCGCTGGCCGTGCACGTTTGAATAAACACATTGTAAACGTAAGCAAAGGGAACATGCTTTGAAAGTTCATCGTACAGAATATGGCGTCGCCATTACCGTTCACCTCTTGCATGCAGATAATACTGACATTTACACGGCAAAAGACATAATGTTGAAGCTCCGGATAAGCCTAACTTAATTGGTTCTACATTGTATCTGAAGTTTCTTTTTTTTGCAGTTTTTATAAGTTGAATAGCTTGATTGGATTTTATTGCACAGCGCTTTGAGCATATTATGGATATTGCGCTCTATAAATATTAAATATTATTATTATTATATGCTAAAATGTATATTTAGAAAATATAACAACTTGCAATTTTTTTAATTTTGTGATGGTTTTGCATTCCTATGTTTGACTGTCGACCTGAGTCATTTCCCATTATTATACTGTATACCCATATACATTTATAGTTTATCGTAGTTATATTTTTACTTAAACATACTCTATTTGTATCAATTATTTGTTTATATCAATTGACTGAACGTATAATTAGATTAAGAAGGCCATCCAGCATTTCCGGAAGAAGTTATTTATTCAAGATATATACAATCATAGGGTAATTATAATCGAAGGAGAGTTATATTACACCATGGATAATGTACGGTTAACATGTGCTTTATCTTATCATCTTATTCATCTTCTCCAAACAACCTTTTGCGGGGAAAATACCAGATTGTTTCCATGACATGTAACACGTTTGCCACCTGTATGGATTATTTCGCTGGCACATGTATCATGTAATAGGAAGCTAGGGATTATCGTGTTGCATCCGGAATATACACAAAAAATTGAATGAATTAAACTGTCTTAAAGGTTAATGGAGCCATTATTTAAAAAATGTAAGTCACTGCGAGAGTGTTCGACAAAATGTACCATTAAACACGTATGACTACGTGTTATTACAACTTCATTTTTTCAAATGCACGTATGTGAAAGAATTAATTATCTAAGTCAGTTTTACTATCTTAATTGTGATTAATTGTTAACAAATAATGATTCTACAGATATGTAAACGTCGACTTGACAGTGTGTATATTTAAACAGCGACCATGTCAATTGAGAATCCGAGTCTCGAACCATCGTGTCACTACGTCCCGGGTGATGGCATTCATAGCTCACATGAATTAAACCACCTGACACATAATGTAGGCGGAGAAAGGCGAAAAGTCGAGTTTTCACGATCAAAAACGACAAAGATATGAGCAGTATGATACAACATATTCCAACAACATTATAGTAAGTGATGGATCCTATCAATCATCACCATTGCCTGTGGATATGGAAATCATATTACTAAACTTTACAATGACATAAATAAAGAACTCCTAGTATTAGCCGACTGGTTTCATGCTAATATGCTCTCATTAAATGTATCCAAATCAAAATATATGTTGTTTTCTAGGTCACGACATCTACTTTGTGAACAAATAACATTAAAGATGTCAGATCAGATAATTCAGCCTACCCATTGTGTAAACTTCCTAGGCATTCTTATTGATGATAAACTTGACTGGCATGAACACATAAATGTATGCAAACACAACTTTCAAATGCTCTATATGTTATAAATAAAGTTAATCGCCTTCTTCCTGTAGAATCCATAAAGACGATTTACTATGCATTAGTATATTCATATTTGACATATGGAATAATCCTTTGGGGATCTACACATAAAAGCTGCACAAAGAAATTAGCCATTATGCAAAAATACATTTTCGTAGTATTCTTCGAACTGCTTTCCATGAGCATACTCTAATTTACGGATATTTATGAAATAGAAATTGCGAAATTTATGTATAATTATTGTCATAAAAATCTGCCAGTGTCGTTATCTAATATTTTTACTCTAACCTGTGATATTCACAATCATGACAGAAGGCAACTTAGACACATTCGTCCAATCAGCAGTTCTACGATCATCAAATAGTTTATTATGCAATGGGCCGATAGTATGGAATAATATTTCGCCTGATATTCAAAGTAAACCTATTACCAGCTTTGTATCTTCTATAAAGTCCTGTGTCTTAAAACACCATGTCTATGAAGATACTACACCGTATTAAATGTGTTATCACTTTTGTGTTTTATATTATTTGATTAGTCTTAAACTGTTTATGAAAATTCTACTACATATTACATTGTTATTACTGGATTGTTCTTCTGCAATCTAGCACTAGTGTTGTATATATGTTTAAGGAAAACAATGTTGTTCATTTTTGGGTCTACCAACCACGTCGCTACTGTTACTTATTATTGATGGTAGTGTATTAACTGTCTGCTTGTAGTTAATTGCACGTTGTATCTACAACAATACTACATTACTGTTATCAGTGGTTGGCAGCGACCAGTGATTCAAGTTATATTGTTTCCTGTTATAACATTGTATATCTACTGGTAACAGCCTTGGCTCTGCTACCAACCAGGAATTGTAAAGTTTGTATACACTTTGTGTTTAATTTATCTTCTGTATTATACAATTCCGAAATAAACCTACCTACCTACCGACCTACCTAATCAATGCCGCCCAAATCTAACAAGGCATTGCTCACCGCGGTTTTTATACTGCTTAAATGTCTTTGATTTCCAGATAAACCAACTCCGTAAAGCAGTTGACAGAGCAATACACCAGAAAGCTCTATGTATCTGCATTATTGCAGATATAAAGTTCCTATGTCTCCACGTTTGCATTCCTTACCTTCCTGCAGTGCCGATCGTGGGAAGCGATTCTCCTGGTAGACTCCGGTCGGGCAGATCCTCGGCACTGTGAGTGTAAAGCAACCAGGTGCCCGTTTTAAAGGACGGTCTTATGAATGACGGGTAGACCGCTGACACTGGGGCACGATTAGATCAAGGTGCCAGGTGGAACATTAAACACGCCTGACCGAACAATACATGAATAACTGGGGAATCGGCACAGATAAGGGGCATCGAGTCTGAAAAGTTTTTACATGTAGTGCACCTGAACATCGATACGACACGTAAAGGCGGACTAACTGGTGTTGCCGTATATTGTGGAATGTGGGCGAATATTAAAGCGTGCAGGGTGCTTTAGTTGACCACCGTTACGTGAACATAGAAGCATCAGCATTAAGGTTATCAAGGAAAATGCTCTCAGAGTGTCAAGGAGAGATACTAAAACTGAGGACGATTGATTCTTTAAAATAGTGTTTAACAAGACGCAACAACATTGAACACGAATGTCATTCATATGATATGCGGACAAGGGAAGCCTTTTATTTAGTGGGAGTCTGTTTGCATTTGCCCGTGAATATTTGCAATTTTATACAATCAGCAGATAATGTGTTCCATTCGTTTAATCCTCTGTCTCACACTGAGAGGAATACCGTTTCCAAAATCAGGAAAAGACCAAGATTATGTCTACGAGATGTAATAAGAAAGACAACATTATGTAATGGCAACGGGAATCGTTGAAGGGAAAGGTGGTCGATAAAAGTTAAATTATGTAATGGAAACGAGAATCGTTGAAAGGAAAGGTGGTCGATAAAAGTTAAATTACGTAATGGCAACGGGAATCGTTGAAGGGAAAGGTGATCGATAAAAGTTAAATTATGTAATGGCAACGGGAATCGTTGAAGGGAAAGGTGATCGATAAAGTTGATATTACCAAAAATAGATAAGCGAGCAAAATATTAACAACTCTGAACACGTCCAAAACATTGTACGATCGCTAGCACCCTCACGGCTCATCCTATCTCGACGATCTTGGTATCATTTGAAAGGATGCACTTTTTGCTATTTTATTGTCATCTAGATTTCCCGGTATCCGTTCGTAAAACACCTATAAACGGACCTACAACCATGCCTTTTTCGGTGTTCTGTGTGGTTCCGAACGATGTTGGCGGCGGGTACTCAGTACACTAATCTACCGATTGCGAAGCTGTGTTCCTCATTTGCATAGGTGCAGACATGCGCACTTCACCATTTCTTGATTTCATGTTATAAGCTCCACCCACTTTTAAACCGCGGCAAAACTAATGTGCTTTAACCACAGCGAAACCAATATATATATCTATGTTGGCGTGACGTCACAATAACGTACGCCAACCAACGGGTCAAAAATCGTTGCGTTGATTGGTTGATATACGTGATTGTGTCGTCACACTTCGAGTACGTCACTTTAGCAGCCGTTTGAAAGTGGGTGGAACTTATCCCATGGAATCAGATAGTGGTGCCTCAATCGGTAGATTGGTGAACTGTGTCTGAGACACCGGAACGGGCACGGTTGTAGGTCCGTTTATACTTTATTTTAGGAACGATTATCAGGAAACCATTTATATGTTTGAATAGCAGAAAGCGTAAACAAACGATATCAAG
>OZ023205.1:44413378-44415878 GCA_963995525.1 Escarpia spicata | reverse complement strand
ACACATGCACCACAAACACGCACGCACACACGAACACACATACACACGCTCGCGCGCGCACACACGCACGCTCACACACGCGTGCGCGCGCACGCACACACACACACACACACACACACACACACACACATTCACCAGGCCCATATCGTAACTGTTGTGGGAGGACATGTATACATCCCCCTTGACGCTGAACAAAAACCCCCAACTACTTCCTCTTATGGTCTGGTCAAGAGAAACTCTTTTGCGTCAAATAGAACTTATGGTTCGAGCGCATCCTACTCACCCCGAAGCACTGTACACTGGTGCGTTAAAGTAAATATATTACATTTCCAAGTTACCTATGCATCATCAGCTGAGTTAGGTCATAATCTAAAAAACTTCACTTGTCGCCAGAATGAGACTAACAAGGACCCAGACTTGTAAAACGCATCAATGCGATATATAGCTCTGGTGTACTTATTGGACTGGTGTGCAATTTTTTTGATTTAACATTACTGATATGTACGAACATTCGATCGGTATATTTTCGTTGTTTATGCAGTCATTTTGTATACATATTTAAGGTGATATAATCCATCCACCCCAGCATACCTGTATGGCATAGAGTCTGTAGAACGACAGAAAAACAACAGGAGAGGGTACAGGTTTGCTCAAACACGGGGTCAGTAAATATCAGGGGTGAAGAAAATCGACAAACGGAGAATGAAGGATCTGAGAGAGGAGGTTGATGAAATAGAACGTTTTACGAAGAAGCTGGTGAGGAGTCGACTGGACATGTGGAGAGAATGGGAGTAGAACGACTGGCAGATGCCTGGAGAGTGAAGGGGAAAAGGAGGCGAGGTCGACCTAAACTACGACGGAAGGACTGCGTAGCAAGAGATTTGGAGGATTATGAGACGAGTGGAGAATGAGAGCGAGATATAGAGATGAGTGGAGATGGTTGGCGGAGACATTAATGCACGAACAGTAAGGAAGGAGAACAAGAAAACAAAAATGTTGGATCAGTTTCGAGGCCAGCCTCACCCCGACAGACAGAAAAACAAAATAAAACGTTTGTTGCCAACATTTATTTTATCAATAGTTAACTTCTTATATTTGACAGGGACATTCATAGATACGCCGTGCCCAGTGTCATTTTGCGCCAGCCTGCTCTGATTTATGCCGCACGATCGATGTGGATATATCGGTCTTCTCCTTCGTATTTTCGAGTAAGTTTGTTTTTTCTGGCGGCACGTTCTTCTTCTGCCATATATGACGTGAGACGTTTTTGAAATGGTGTTGTGACGGGTGGCGTGGCCAAACTAGTATAGCTGGCGTCGTTTTACGATTGACAACAGCGAATCTTTTGTACGGCTAGTGAGTCAACTTACTATCCGAGTCATTAGTTTTACGTTCTGGATACGAAATAAAGATCCGTTTCAGACACTGACGTAAATACCTACTAAATACTATACAATGGTATATTCGTTACCAAATGTGTGACTACGCTTCCACACAAATACTGTCTAAAAGTAATTACTTCTTAACTGTTTGCATATCGTTAATACAGTACGTATTATTGGACTTAATTGCTCCAACATAATTTACAGTTTGTGCCTGCAATACTATACAGTTTCACGATTGTGGGCAGTTATAAAGTATACTGAAACAGAAGTGTAAACAATTACATGCTAGGCGGAAGGAGAATGCAGCCGTTTACGCCATTCCACCCTCGAGGGGCCAGGGTTTGCCAACTATAGATATCGGTACCCCTCTGGCATTTCGACATACTGGAACTTGCAAATTGACACTTATTTTTAATTGGCTGTCATTTTCGTTTGTCTCTGGTTGGACGGGGAGTGACATTTTTTGCGGTTTTTTATGTTTAGTTAATTCCTGAATCACGGGTTGGGTACAACACGTGCACGAAGTGCAAATGATTCAGGGCACATACATGGACAGCGTGGGGTGTGCACATTAGTATTACTATCTTGACTGGTTTACGAAGGTGCAGAAGGTGCATTCTTTATAAGCGTTGTTAATATCTGTATCTATTTCCCCACGGTGGGCAGGTGAGATAGCTGGGTGTAAACAAATCTACTGTAAATGCAATAAATTAACTGAAACCCCGACTCCTTGAAGAAGAAGAAGAAGAAGAACTAATTATACTTAAGGAGCGCATCGTATTCCAGACTTGCATTTGACAATTCACGCTTGATGCAGTGCCTGTCAAGTACGCTGCTTCACATGCGTGACTGCGGGCAGACAGGGCCGAGTGGATTTTCCAAGCAACGACACACAACTGGCGAGCTCTACCCGTTAGTGAACGATGGGGAACAGCAGTCAAATCGTAATGCACTTACTTGCATGCATGCACACAGTTTTGCACGCATGCTCGCTAAATTGCATGCGGATATAAGTACACGTATACGTGCATACACACGTACATGCGTGTTTGGGAACACGTACATGCGTGTTTGGAAACACGTACACGGTTAAGCACATCATAAATAATAGATGA
>OZ023205.1:44369062-44413178 GCA_963995525.1 Escarpia spicata | reverse complement strand
GGATCAATATAATGTATAATGTGCCAGCAGTGAGGAATACAATCCCGAAAAACAATCAGACACTGGTTCGAATGTCAAAGCCTTAGGACGTAAATCTAACCCTCCATATTGGACAAAGGTTTCTTTCATGTATCAAGGAAACAGCGGATGTAGTAAACTTTTTATGTGAACATGAACCCATTATCTATGTCAAGCATCACACAACGTCTTCCCTGCCGACGAAGACAAAAAACTTGTCAAGGTAAAAAAAACAGCGAACCAGGAATTTCAGTATTCTTTGTGTGGCAGCTGTTTCGGCAAATTTGATTTTGGCATGTGTAGCTGACGATAAATTGTTATTGAGGTTATCTACAGTAAACTGCCACCACAAACATCGCAGGAGTCATATCTGCAGATCGTTGAAATATATTTTTGGCATGAAATATTTAGTAAATAACCAAGAACACTATTCTGTTTGCACCGGTTCTATTTTTATGCGTTCGCTACAGGTTTTTTGCACTGAGAAAATTTTAATTGAGTAGGGATAACGTTTCTTTTCTTAGTTGGACATGCCACATCGCGTTGTGTATGTAATGTGAATTGTTAACAAAGGGGTATTTATAAGCAATTATGGAAATAAGTTGAGTATGTAATATTGTCGTTTACGCACATTTCAATATTGTTCATTAATCGTTTTAACAGTTTATTGTTGTCGTACTTTGTGGTAATTGCTTGCAATTGTAAGGGTGGGGGTGCAATTGGTGGTTTCAAAGGTGGTGCAGTTGCGGTTTTGGCGCGCCTCAATGTGGGTGCAATTGGAGGTTTCATGACCTTCAAAAGTTAAAGTCTCATTGTATAAATTTACCTCACAACCGCGATCATTCCGCGGAAAATATCAGCTCCTCGAGTTAACACGAATATGTAGGCCCTATATGAAATAAAGCACAAAACACAGCAACGTATCCCATCACTCTTGTTTACTTACGTCATCTGATTAAATGAACAATACTACGACTATATTCATAATACAAAAGCTATCACATGTTAAGACTATTTCCAGTTCTCTTTTGCAAGCTGTTCTGGTGCTCTGTGGAGCAGGACCGTTATAAACACACGACATGTTAAGAGTTTCGTGGCTTGACGTTCACATTTATGTAACGTTCAAAAACAGTTCCGTAATGAGCAGCTGCACATTGCGTTCACCCGACAAAGTGCGCCCAGAACTGCAAACCTGCCACCATGCAAAAGAACATTCCGTTTCGTTGTATTGTTACGTTACTACACACGGAACACACGAACGAATCGTAAGCGAACACGATTTCAAATCTACACACGATACATCTAGTACTTTTTTTTTTTTTTAACTAACTCCGATTTGGAATTATGCTAATATTTCCACGCAATATGATACGCCACAGCGATTACTTCGCCGTCTTAATTACATCACTGAGTAGTTAACTATTGCTGATAAGTCATGTATGTGCATTCCACCTTAAACATTCTCGTTTTCTAGCACATCAGCTACCAATGCCAATTCACTTGTGATCCGCTTCATGTCGGTGAAGAGACTGCAACACTTCACATATAATATCGCTGTGATAATAAATAACCTACACATCCTCGATTCAACAACTGGTCGTGTAACAAAGTTACCAACGAACGAATAAACGATCATTGTTACGTTATAGTGTGAATTGTGCATGACGCTGTTTACAACATTGAGTGATTTAAGTAATATCCCTACGGTAAATGTTCATTGTACATAATTGATCCCGCTAATACATTTTGTTGAAAGCACTCGTGAATAGCGGTCCAGTGAATGCAACGCGGATAGCACTAATTATCAAAGCCAGCAAGTGTGTAGACCATTTCTTCTCCCATTTCTCACGCTGCGCATGGCGGTTCTATTCAACGAATGTCATTTTGCAGTCTGGAAAGAAACAAGGCTAACATAAGTTTAACCTCGACCAGTGCAGCGTTTCCTTCTGGAAAGAACATGCAGTTATCGGGGTGCTTGCTGTGCGGCGATTGAGCAAATTTACTTTTTAATACCATTAGGCGGTTCCTACGAGTGCTACTGGGCAAAGAATTAACAATCATTAGTTTGCACCGACACTAATGGTCCGCAGTGAAAAAGTTGGCGTTGCTCTTTTGTATTACTCGTTCCGTGCAATAGTTATTGAAGTGTCTTCTAACTGGATGCTAGGCTAATTACTTTTTTGCAGTTAATTACGACATTTGATGGTTTTGTCACTCATACAAAAATCATACTTATTACAAATAGCATGTGACTCTTTGTCACAACTTTCTCAACCGTAACTAATTACACATGTTTAATGCTTATGACTAATATACTCCCACGGATTATACGCAATAGGTAATCCGTGTGTAAGAATACTAATTTTCCGTTACCCCGACGCGATTGAACTAGTGTCATTACAGCTAGTATCGCCATCTTTCGGAATGAATAGTGCTACTTGTCAACATTGGGCACAAACGGTGAATGAATTAGATATAGATTGATTTGCCATCCAGAACACCAAAGAAGTTGATTATATTAGTGAACGTATAAGTGTACAACAAAATGCCCAACCACCGCTACAAAAACACAAATGGTTTCCCGAAGCATTCGTACCTGACGTTTAACAAACATGACGTAAATTTGAAAAAAGAAAATTGCAATGCTGTTCGTGTTGTCTACGATTGTTGCAAGTTACGTATAACGTGCCCAGTTGATCGGTGGACTGCATATGTAACTCGGAAGAATCGCAGAAAATACGCGTAACAGTGTGAATATGCCGGTATCTACCTTTCGGTATGCACCCTACAAGCGGTAAAAAATTCAAACCGCTGAGAATTTAGAAAAGATGAAAACGTTACTTTTCTTCCGAGGGGGTCGCAGATGGAACCTGAAAGTTTGGCGCCCGAGATGCAAAGTGTCTAAGAGGAAAATTTTAACACACATACGTAAATGAATTATGCTAGCTCGAATAGACAGTAGAACCTCTCTATTAAGGTCACCCCCAAAGACTGGACCAAAGCGAGCCGAATGGCCAGGTGAGCGTATTAGCAGGACTAATGTTCTATAGTTTACTATTACAAAAATAATTATAGAGTGACTTTAATTGTGAGGTGGCTGTATTATCGACATGACCGTGAAGCGAGTTCGACTGTAACTAGATATACCAGAACGTACCTCTCACGCGCACATATGATTGAGCAGCGTGTTGGCGGCACTATTGACTTCGTTCTCATTCCGCACCCGGACGACATGCGTGCTGTCGGGGTCGTTGGCGATGCCGTTTACCTCGCCCATATCGGCCTGGTCGGTGACGGCGGCTACATACATCTCTACGTTCCTCTGCCGTGCGTTGTTCGCCTCCCGTATCGTGTTGCCAGCGTTTATGTTCGAGCGCCCGTCAGTGATGACGATAGCGTAGTTCTGCACGCCGCTACGGTCTCCGCGACCCGACGAGAAGACGTCGTTGTAGGCCCTGTTGATCGCCGCCTGCGTGTTGGTGCGGCCTCCGCTCGAACGGAAGCTAAGCGCGTTCAAGACCTCCTGTTTGTTCTGGTACTTGTTGAGGTAGAACTCGACGTTTGGCGTGTCTGAGTAGCTGACGAGGGCGACGCGAGCGCGGCCCATTTGGAAGGGTAATCCGCTGACGACTTCGCTGATGAATTTGGTACTGATGGCGAAGATGGTGTCAACGCTGCCAGAGAGGTCCAGTATGAAGGTCACGTCCATCTGTTTCGTGCAACCTGTCATGTGGAGAAGACAAGTTTGACGAGAGTTTACATAGGAAAGTCGTCATTAGCCATAAATGCCTCTCGTCATGACAATGGTGAAGACATAATTATACCAATGCTTCCTAGAGAAGTCGAGATGGTGTTCGATTGAACAGGTCTGCCAGGGTGTTACATGTAAAGCGCTTTGAGCAGTCCTGAAGACTGGATACTGCGCTACATAAGAACTTGCCGTTACGTTACCTTTTTTACCATTGCAATACATGTAAGTTATATTTTAAGTGAGTGAATGTGTACGCGTGTGTGCGTGTGCGTGCGTGTGCGTGTGCGTGCGTGCATGTGCGTGCATGTGCGTGCATGCGCGTGCATGCGTGTGTGCGTGTGCGTGGCGTGTGCGTGTGCGTGCGTGCGTGCGTGTGCGTGCGTGTGTGCGTGCGTGCGTGCGTGCGTGCGTGTGTGTACATGCGTGCTTGTGCGAGCGTTAGCGTGTGTGCATGTTTGTGTGCGTGTGCATGTGGGTGTCACTGTTCAATCAATCTACAAATGTTCGTTTGATTCCTCCCCAGGTCGGTGCATAAGAATATATATATATATCACGGAAACCATTCATTTTTTATAAATGCAGAACTACATTGATGTGGTTGAAGAGACATGTACACATTTTTTGTAATATCTATATATATATGTGTGTGTGTGTGTGTGTGTGTGTGTGTGTGTGTGTGTGTGTGTGTGTGTGTGTGTGTGTGTGTGTGTGTGTGTGTGTGTGTGTGTGTGTGTGTGTGTGTGTGTGTGTGTGTGTGTGTGTGTGTGTGTGTGTGTGTGTGTGTCTCTCTCTCTCTCTCTTCAACAGCATCAATGTAGTTCTGCATTTATAAAAAAAATGAATGGTTTCCGTGAACATATTGGCCACCAGGTGGCGCTGTCGCACTTACGTCTGCTGCACGTGACTCCGCTGTAGTCGCCATTACACTCGCACCAGAATCGTTTCAGCAGATCCTTGCATTGACCGCCATTACGGCATGGGTTGCTGTTGCATTCGTTTTCATCTAGAACACAGTGAAGGTTATCGTGTACATAAACAAAGTCATGACGATAGTGAGAACATTATAAATACTGTAGTGAAATCACTGCCTCGCGGAAACATAGTTCAGACGAAATAATAGCATACTAGCTTATACCCACCCATGGAACAACAACCCGGGGCAGCAATGATCACAATTACCGTATGTTAATCTTAAACGCCCCAGTAGGCTTGCTTATCCGACACAAACTCGCCATTTTCGTGAAGCACCGGTGAAAGTGTCCCGGTGAAAGTGTCCCGGTGCGCGTACTTGTGTTGACAATGTTCAGTATACAAGGTCACTGTTAAAGAGTCTGACACGAGAATTCCCAAGCAAGCTGAGCCGTGGGAAACGATCTCTAGAAGGACAGCGTAAACGCTATTAAGACGTCCTCAAATCCACCTTGAAAAGGTGTGACATCGACCCGAACACCTAGAAATAATCCGAGGCTCTGTAACGTACTAAGTGGCGATCGATCAGTACAAAAGGAACAAACTCTTTCGAAGTCAACTGACTACCAACTGTTGCCAAAAGCATGAGGCTAATAAGATTAAAACCACTAACAACCTACATTACCTCCCTCGCCACATTCTGGTTATTAGTGTTTTCATTGTGCCGAGAAAAAATTGGGCAGTTAAGCCATTTACAAACACACAACAAATGACACTTACAAGATATGGAAATTTCATCCTCGCTACGAGGTGATGATGATGATGATGATGATGATGATGATGATTAGTGAAATCGATACTAAAGAATAAAATCGGGCTTATGATCTCAAAGAATGTTACGATGACGGACGGGACTGGGACACCCACTGTCACATGTGCTCTGGATCATGTCGTTCGACCTCTCGGGCAGGTTTCTCCAACTCTTCGCCACGAAATAGTTCTTGTTGACGGGCAGACTCGCCATGCCACGCAACTCCAGCTCATTCAGCATTGTGCCGATCGCCAGGACGACGATGTGCACGCCCTTGATGCGGGCATCGATCGCGTACGGGATCGTGTTTCCTTCGTTGATGTTGGAGTTGCCGTCCGTGATGACAATAGCAATGTTAGGTACGTCACTCCTGTCACCATTGCCCGGTGTGAACATGTTGTCCTTCTATAACAAATAGCAGCACATGTAAGTATTTCCGGTGTGAACATGTTGTTATTATGTACCAAATAGCAACACATGTTAGTATTCCCAATGTGAACATGTTGTATTTGGTAATAAATAGCAACACATGTAAGTATTCCCGGTGTGGAGATGTTGTTATTATGAACCAAATAGCAACACATGTTAGTACTCCCGGTGTGAACATGTTGTTATTATGTACCAAATAGCAAAACATGTTAGTATTCCCGATGTGAACATGTTGTTATCCTGTAACAAATAGCAGTACGTGTAAGTATTCCCGGTGTGAACATGATGTTCTTCTGTAACAAATAGCAGTATATCATTTATTGTATTTTTATATCAGAGTACTATACTTGTGTGAATCTGTGTGAGTTTATCGTGAATGTACGTACAATCCAACTGAGACGTTGCCAATAATAAATTAATTCTGATTCTGAAATATATGCTCACCATGAGCTGGAGACCGCCCGCCGTGTTGGTTCGACCACCGATGAATTTAATCTGGCTAATGGCCGACATGACGTCTTGTTTTGTCCTGTAGGAGTTCAGCTGGAACTGGACTGCGGCGTTGTCACTAAATACGACGGCGCCGAAGCGAGCGGCGTTACTCGACACCTCGTATTCGTTGACGATGCTGTTCACGAAGTCCAACACCTTCGGGAAACGTTCGCTGCGGATACTACCAGAGGAGTCGATGACGAACACGATGTCAGCCTGGCCGTTGCAACCTGAAACGACCAAGGGGTGTAGTGAACAGTTCTCTATCTAGAAACGTCAGAGCTCTGTGCAATCAAGAGTATACAAGTTCCACCATGGGCAACATAACACTTCTTTAAAAAGTAAATATACATTATTATATAGGTCAGTATTTAGTCCTTACGACTGCTCAAAGCGCCTTACACTTTACTCACTGGCAGACCTGTTCAATCGAACACCATATTGACTTATCTAGGAAGAATTCAGCCACTCTTCGTTCACGAATATCCACCACTGTCTATCAACAACTGAGCACATTTACATGCTAAGGAATATTGTGTATGTCTAAGTGTTCGTAAAATAGTTGAATAACAGTTCATAATCCAAAACAAGAGTTAAAATGCAGTATTAGTACAATAAAAGTACTCACCACGCTCACAGTTGGGGCCAGAGTGCTTGCCCTTACATATACACTCGTAGCCGCCGATAAGATCCACGCACTGTCCGTTGTTCCTGCACGGGTTGCTCGAACATTCGTTGTTAGCTACCAACGGCAAAACGTGACATTTGACAGACTGATAACTTATGGGTGCAACTGTAGCGCGCGCACACGCTTAAACGCACGCACGCACGCTCGCACACACACACATAAACGCACGCACACGCACGGACCCATTCGCGCGCGCGCACACACACACACATACACACACCGTTTGTATCATACGTACATGTTAGAAATAGCAAGTCGTTATGTGAAACGTATTTAGGACTATAACAGTTGTGTTATTATGACATTGTTTCTTTTTCAAAATGTAATTATAAATGTGTAGACTGTGTAGTTATTTTATTTCTTAAGCATAATGGTTTAACAAGTGTTTTTTTACATACATGCAAATACATACTGGCAAACTAATAATGCAATGATTAATAAATATATTACTATTTAACGAAGTAACATCTTATCTCGTGTCATTGTTGGCAATGATTTTGTCGCAAGAAGAATAGTATTTCTCTCACCGTCGCAGATAGCAGCGATCAGGCTGGACGCAATATTGTCGAGGTTGTCAAAATTGCTGGATTTGAAGTAGTTCTTGGTCGACGGATAGTTAGCGACAGCCAGTAACTCGCTGTGATCCAGATTGTTTCCCACGCCCACGGTCAGCAGAGTGATGCCCTGTCTGCGCGCATTCACCGCCGCCTTGATCGTCGCAGCTTTGTCGTTGGAGCGCCCGTCTGTGATGACGACTCCGATGTTGCGCACATCGCCGCGGTCGCCTCTGCCACTGGTGAAGATGTCGTTTCTCATGGCGTCGATGGCGCTCGCGGTGTTCGTTGTGCCGCCCGTGTAATAGAAACTGAGTGCGTTGAGGACGGCGTACTGCACCGTGTACTTGTTCAGGTAGAACTGTATGTTTGGGGAGTTAGAGTAGGTTTCGGCCGCGACACGACTGTTGTCATTCAGGTTGAGTCCGTATATGACTTTCTTCACGAAATCGATCTCTTTAATGAAGTTGGCCTTGCCAACGCTACCAGAGGCATCCAGGGCAAACGCGATGTCGGCCTTCACTCTGCACCCTGTAAGACACGAGGCATTTAAAATAAACAAGAGGTGTCAGAGAGAGGGGGGAGAGAGAGAGAGAGCCAGCCAGCCAGCCAGCCAGCCAGCCAGCCAGCCAGCCAGCCAGCCAACAAGACAGACAGACAGACCGACCGACAGACAGACAGACAGACAGACAGAGAAAGAGACAGAGACAGAGACAGAGACAGAGAAAGAGACAGAGACAGAGACAGAGACAGAGACAGAGACAGAGAAATAGAGAGAGCGGAGAGACTGACAGACAGGCTGACTGATGCAGAAAGAGATTGCTTCAAATATCAATGTTGGTATAATCGGGTAATTTTACAATAGACTATGAAAAGCAAACACATTCCAACGTTCACAGTTTTACAACGTTTTACTATCGTTGATAAATAGCACTAACATCGTGTGGGATCATGCCACTTTACTTGCACAGACACTAAGACTAAGGCTAGATCGTGATGCTTTTGAATACATGTTATGAGTGAAGTAATTATCCTTACTGTTTTCGCAATGGATGCCAGCGAAACCAGGTGGACACCGACACCAGTACATGTCGATTCCATCGATACACGTTCCACCGTTACGACACGGGTTGCTTCCGCATTCGTCTTTGTCTAAAATGAAGGTGTTGTGTGGTTAATTTACGTACTATATACAGCCAGGAAAGGACATCAACTGCATTTTATACGTGTGAATACATATGTATTTATCAACAATGTCTAAATATATGTGTTATATTGTATAGCACAGAAGAAAAACAGTATCGTAATGTTGATGCTTTGTTGCCTCTACCTGATCGAAACACGATGCACGATGCGTAATTAAGCAAACATGTCTACTTTCAAGGTTTTATGAAATTATAGTTTAGCATGTTCTACCCACATAAATAACTTGCATTTCAATGAACCACTAAAGAAACTTGTCTTTTTTGCTACAGTCATGAACAAAGCTGATGGAAATCAGAGTATTTGTCAGGCGCACTTACTATCACAGATCATGTCAATTATTTTCTGTTTTATTCCCTGCAGTGCGTTGAAGTTTCGGACGTCAATCTTGTTCTTTTGGTACGGTGCGCTGGCCATCTGAGATAACTCTAGATCATCGGTCCAGCCTCCAATGCCGATAGCAATAATGTGGGCTCCAGCCTTCAGCTGAAAACACAATAAAAACGATATAAGCCTTTTCGGTTGGCACTCGGACTGAATATTAAATGCAACATGTCACATGCTTATTAGCACGGTTTTTTTTCTCCAGATACAATCTGTGTGTGGAAAGATTTGCCGTTCAGAACGCAATCGCTAGGTGGCAGCACGAGACATTACAAAACACCAGTATGTTGAAACATAGTCCCCAGGTGGAAGCATAGGGAATGCTGCAAGGACATCGAGACGGTTATCGGGCACATTAACCTGTGACTAAAATGTACATTTAAAGGCGAGCCAATACTACCGTGGAAACTTTGTCTTGCATGCAGGCAGTGGAGGCGACAAATGGGTACATGTATATATCATGCGAAACACCGTGAATTCATACAACATCTACACATGTAAGTTCTTGTACAGTATAGTATCCAGTCCTTAGGCTTATGACTGCTCATGTCAAAGCGCTTTACTCTTTATTCCCTATCAGATAAGTTCAATTAAACACTTTTCTGGGAAGCATTCAGCCACGCTGCAATTACTGCGCGAAGACTATTCGTACACAACTATCCACCACAGTCTATAGCCAGGTACTCATTCATACAACTGAACGAACTGGAGCAACGTAGAGTGAATTGACGTGTCAAATATTCAAAACGGTACCATGGAACCGGGAATCTCTCGACTGCGAGTCGGACGCTTTAAATAACTGCTATGTCATCAGTAAGCACTTCAATGGCATAACTTCTCCTGGTATTATTCGTCCTAACCGCCTACCTTGAACGCTTCCTCCTGTGTCTTTTTCCTGTCGTTCGAGCCTCCATCTGTCATCACAACGACAATGTTTGGAGAGTCGGGTCGGTCTCCGTTGCCGGAGGTAAGCATGCTGTTGCGCACGTACCTGAGGGCCTCGGCGGTGTTTGTCGTTCCGTGTGTGTACGGAATACTGTCCACGGCAGCCGTGGCGTCCGTCCGGGATCTGCAACCAGTAAGAAAATGTGGTCACATTATATAAAGGTGCAATAATTATGTAGAAGAAAACGGGGAAGACACCGTGTGTGGTTATTCACAATAAACACTGTTTTTTTGGAATTGTTATGCATTCGCTTTAACCAGCGGCAGCACGGCATAATGCACGAAAAATAACATGTAAAGTGCTAGAAACAAACTACTGCAAAAGTTACTGACTGTAGATACAATTTCTCCTTACTCCGTAAGTTGCAATGCTACTCACGGTACAGGAATGTTGTAATTGAAATTTAATGAACTCTGTTTTTTAAAAAGTCGCGTTTAAAGTGTGTAAGAGTTATAACAAATTAAAACATTGAAAAAACCATGCCAGCTTAAGTATTGCCGAAATTTAAGTTTTACAGCTGTAGACTATATTCTATGCAGTCGGCAATTATGCCGTTATATGGCGGAAAACTGCGTACATTTTGGGATCTAGAAACTTAAAAAAAACTGTTTCGTGTCTAAATCCTGGAGCGCTGTAGCTAATGTCAAAGGGAACCGCAGAACTGTGTAAATATGAGATCTCGAAACTTAATTAAATGTTCGCGTGTCACTTTTTTGAAAGCTCACATGCACGCGATGACACAGTGATTCCCGGTGTAGTAAGTTGAAAACACTACCCGTCGAAAATACTACGGTAGTTTTGTGAGCGTACTTTCAAAACACTACCGAGGTGTTATAGTATACCCTCAAAACACTACTGTTAAGTTCAAAACACTACCCCTAAATTTTTTCTCGATTTTTCAATTTATATGTGTTTAGGGCCATTCATAAAGTACATCTCGCTTGGTGGGAGGTCGGGGGTCTCCGTGCAAGCGATATGAAGCTTTACATGAGGTAAGATATCTTGGTAATAAGGGTTACGTAAAGATTAAAAACAAAGCTGTTGACACCAGACTTATGTTATTAATAAACTGCGTCGTGTCAGCGACAAGTTCATGAAGTGCACGAATTCGAGTAGCGTCATTTTATTATTTTAAATTGCTTATCGTCGGCGGGGGGACGTCTGAGGGCTACGTCGGCGGGGGGACGTTTGACGGCAACGTCGGCGGGGGGACGTCTGAGGGAAACGTCCGGGGGATGTTTCGTATTCAAAATATTGTGTGAGACGGGCGAAGATAATAGCTGTGGCGATGGACTTGAGGCTTTGTTCCCGAGAGATCCTAAATACACCGCTGTAGGCTTAAACATATAATCATGTTAGTGTAATTACTGACTGGATAGATCTAGGTTAGTAAAGTGAAACATATATGTTGATGCATTAGCTCATACGTAAAGGCATACATGTAGTGAGGTCGTCGGTGTAATCGTTGTGAGCTTAACCATAACCATAAACAAACTCAGCTATTACTGACTCCAACCATAGCTGACTCCAACCATAGCTAACTCCAACCACAACTAATAATAATAATCTTAACACTAATTAACAATAACATTTCACACTAACTATTTATTTTCGTCATCTGATTGGTTCCAGCTATTACCATAGCCCCAATCATAACTGATCATAATTAATAATAATAATAATAATGTTAACCCTAACGAATAATGGTATTTCACATTAACTATTTATTCTCATCGTCTGATTAGTTCAAACAATTGCACTAACTCCAACCACTGATAATGGTAATAACCTTAACTTAATTAATAAGGCCATTTCACACTAACTATTTATTCCCTAACAAATTGAGTAGTATTTTGAGCGTACTTAGGAGTAGTGTTTTGAACTTAACAGTAGTGTTTTGAACTTAACAGTAGTGTTTTGAACTTAACAGTAGTGTTTTGAGGGTACGCTCAAAACACTACGGCAGTTTTTTTAAAGTACGCTCAAAACATAACCGTAGTGTTTTCAGCGGGGTAGTGTCTTGAGCGTCCTACACCGGTATAACGTAACACATATTACGTGCGTGTGTTTTATAAACACCGTCGTATTTGCGAAGAGGATCTTGCCTGTATTTATTGAGGTGGAACTTGACGTCGGCTTGGTTAGAGAAGGTGAGGACACCGACACGGGTCCTGTCGTTCTCCAGGTCCAAGTCGCCTACGATACTTGACACGAACGATTTCATCATGTTAAAGTTCCTCTCCTCAATGCTGCCAGACGAATCAAGCACGAAAACGATGTCTCCGTTCGTTGTACAAGCTGCAAACATACGCGTTGTATGTGTGTGTGTACACTGGAACCTCATTATTAAGGTCAACATTGTGACTGGGGAAAAGTGACCTGAATAGCGAGGATAACCATATCAGCGAGACTAATTCCATACACATAACAATTACATAAACAATTAGGGACTACTTTAGGGTGTCCTTAATTGCGAGGTGGCACTGTTACTGAGGTGATCATAAAGTGAAATTCTACTGTGTATCATTTGTGTATGAATGCCGTTGAGATGGGAGAGTAGTTTTGATTTACAGTTAGTATAATATAACGATTTGGTTTTAGTGCCGCGTTTCCGCGTTTTGTAATATATGCAAATACAAAGGCTTCGCTGAGACTGAAGACAGACTTCACGGCATGATATTTTCTTCGCTAGATTGTTATCGTTTTAATATCTAACACCCGAGAGTGTAAGAACATTGCGGAATACCGTGATAGATTGAGAAGAATCGTCGAGAGGACACTACGGCGCATTTGGTGTGGACCCCCCAAGCAAGCGACGAATGGGAAAAGAAGATTTCTTAGATATTGTTTAATAATAATAATAATATACTTCTGTAACAGTACTACAGCAGTTAAGAACAGACTGAGGCGGGCAGTTCATATACAGATACTAACATATAGAGCAAACTATACAGAAGAGGACCGCAGAGGGAGAAGAAGAAGACCAATATTACATCAAAGACACCAGAACAAAACATATATCGACAGGTCAAGTGTGGACAGTACAACAGGGGAGAGAATAGCACAGGATCGTGATGGGTGCAAACGACTCGTCGAAATGGCGGAACAGAATAAATAGTGTGGCCCCGCAAGGGAAGAATATACGTAAGCATTACGACAGACTTACTTGCTGGGTCGGGAATCGTCGGCGTTGGTGGTAAGATCGTCACACAAGCCTGGCTGATGAGCTTTTGGAGGATTTCCCCGAGAGCGTCAAATTTTTCGACGGAGAAATAGTATTCATCGGAAGTAACGATTTTCTTCAATTGGACTTCATCGACGTTGTCTGTGACGCCTACGGCGATGATTTGTATGCCTCGGTCTTTAATCTTCTTCACCTCATCGTCCAGCATGTTTTTCTGTCAACCAATACAGATAGCCGCATGTGACAGGTGTGTCAATTTAACGTTCCAAGTTGATAAATAGGTCGCACACGCACAATACACACACACGCGCGCGCGCACTCACACGCACACACACGCGCACGCGCACGCGCACACGCACACGCACACACACTACACACACACACACACACACACACGCACACGCACACGCACACACACACTACACACACACGCACACGCACACGCACATACACACACACGCACACACACACACACACACACACAAATGACATCATCCACCCACCTCTCTCGTGGGTACGCCGTCAGTGATGAGGATGCACATGTCGCGGACAGCGGGTCTGTCGCCGCCCTTGGTGGAGAATACGTTCTTTCTCATCTCTCTCAAGCCGCCGGTGGTGTTTGTGTTGCCTCCTCCGTACTTGATATTGTTCACCGCATCCAGCATCTCGCTCTCGGTCAAATGGTCGTCGAGATCGAAGTCTAACGTGGCTTCATTGCCGTAGCTGATAGCCGCCATGTGTGTGCCGTCCTTACTGATCTGTTCCAAGAGAATACACGTTAGTTATGCAGGCGTTATACTGGTGGTTATGATAAACAAATAGAAATAAAGGTAAGTTCTTATATAGAGCCGTATCCAGTCCCCAGGACTGCTCAAAGCGCGTTTCACTTTACTCCCTGGCAGACATGTTCAATCGTACACCATCTTGACTTCTTTGGGAAGCATCCAGCAACGCTGCAGTTAATGTGCGGAGACTATTTGTACACAAATATCCACCACTGTCTATAGCCAGGTACTCATTGATACAGCTGAGTGAACTGAAGAGTGAATGAACTTGCCCAAGGTTTGACACCGCAGCACAGGATTCGAACCCGAAGCTCTAGTCACTGTGCCACTGCGCACCACGTGTGTGGTGAATAATGATGTCGTAGCGGGGCTGCTGCTGTGGTAGTGCGTTTATGGGATTCTAGCTGGTCGTTGTGATTGTAGTGATGATGTGTTGTTGTTGTCTTCGTCGTCGTCGTAGTCGTCGTCGTCGTTGGTGTTGCGGTGGTGGTTGACGTCTAGTTAACGGTGGCATGTTGATGTTGTATATACACCTGTAATAGCAGTGGGTGAGTGTGTTGTTGTTGTTGTTGTTGTTGTTGTTGCTGTTGCTTTTGTTGCAACATTTAATGGTAGTGACTGACACGATGATGCTTGGTGACAATCAGATGTGTGGCCAATTGTTGGGCTACCTTGCATGTTTTCCTGCACTGTAATTGTAAAACAGCTGAAAGCCACACGCAGTTTCCTTCCTTCCTGGATATATAATTATCTCCAATCTCATGCAGTAACTGCAGTCTCACACAATATGTTGCGTGACAAGTATACCTTGCAGCTCGTAAATGTGGCAGCACAGCCGGCAAATCAAATGATATAACACTAACCTTCAACGCCTTGACGACTGATTTGATGAATTTGATCACCTGTCCCCAGTTATCGGTGCCACCTGGCTTGTTGCTGTCACGAATTGATCCCGAATGATCAATAACAAGGGCCACATCCATCAGACAAACTGGAAGCATCGACACACATTCGTGCAAAGTTACTGGATAACATTGTTAATATCTGAGTTGATATAATGAACATGCACACTCCTCCTGCTAATGGTTGGATATGGCAGTTGTGATGCCTGCGTCGATACTGATCCCGACATAGTCAGAATGCTGTAACACAATCCTAGGACGACCCCAGAGGAAATACATTGGTTGTCGGTGGTATTGTCGTGTCATGCATCGGTGTGTTCTCAATTTTAGTATAAGATCGTTTCAGTATGCAGTGTTTATCATAAAACTGTTTTCATTATAACTAAAATTAATATTCCTGTAAATATACATAATCTCACCCTGTAAACATATACAATTTCATAGTTGACTATCTAAACAAATTAGCCGCACAAGTGGTTACTTGCAAGTGCATTACTTAATAATAAACTTTCTATGTATTAAACGTACATATTGTCTCTGATCGAAACAGTAGTAAATGACACGTATACTAATATATATATATCATTGTGCTTACGATTTAGTCAAGTCATGCGGTCATTTAGTACGATCGCTGTTTCGCTACAAATATATGAACATAGCGGGTCGTAGTGTGAAAATAAGTGCATATTTACTTTGGTCCACCGCCTTCCCTTGTTGGAGAAGGCACAGCCCCAGCAGAATTGCTAACACCAACTTCATCTTGGCTCCTGAATGACAGAAAGGATAGGTTGGTAAACACAAGCAAAACGAAATGTGTAATTACTATAGAGCATACACAAGTTATATTACAATATGATGTGTATTCATGTCGAACGAGAGCAAAATAGTGGTTCTTTGTTGACTCATGCTAGGCTTCTGAACAATACAATCAGGTGATCATCTCGAAGCACTGAAGAGGACAGCATCATTTATGAGGCGACAGGCGTTCCCGTCTAGAGTGATTGACGAAGAAAAAGGTGATCATCAGAAAGCACGCCACTGAGGACATTCTATTGGAATTTATACACAAAACCTACGTGAGTGAACGAAGCATGCAGCTCTTTGTGCAGCGACATGACTTGTTTCATCTCGTTTTGCTGCTGACAGTAAACTTTCGACATCCAGAAGGTGGGTGCAGGAGCGAACTGAACGAGTTTACGAATTGCATGTATACGTTATTAAGTTATCCGCCAGGTGGCGCCATTACTGAGCCTCTTAACGGTCGTCGGGTAAACAGCGGACGAATGAGCTGGGAACTCGCTATGTTCATCAACTATTGTTACTGAAAGAAACGGGAGAGAGCTATATGGAGAGGGAGAGGAAGAAGGAGAGGGAATCATAAAGAGACAGACACCGACAGACAGACAGACAGACAGACAGACAGACAGACAGACAGACAGACAGACTGACAGACTGACAGACTGACAGACAGACTGACAGACAGACAGACAGACAGACAGGCAGGCAGGCAGGCAGGCAGGCAGGCAGGCAGGCAGGCAGGCAGGCAGGCAGGCAGACTGACAGGCAGATAGACTGACTGACATACATACAGACAGACGATAGGCAAGCAAGCAGACAGGCAGACAGGCAGACAGGCAGACAGGCAGACAGGCAGACAGGCAGACAGGCAGACAGGCAGACAGGCAGACAGGCAGACAGGCAGACAGGCAGACAGGCAGACAGGCAGACAGGCAGACAGGCAGACAGGCAGACAGACAAACTGACATACAGACATACAAATAGGCAGACAGGCAGGCAAACAGACTGACAGACACAAAGATAGACATACATACCGAGGGCAGACAAACACAAACTTACGTACAGACAGATAGATGACCATACAGATAGACAGGCAGACAGACGCACACGTAAACATAAATGTAGACATACAGATAGACAGGGAAACAAACAGACAAACAGACAGACATATAGACATAGGCAAGCAGATATAAACTGTTCATGCCCCATGACTTTTATTTATGTCAGTCCTGATTTGTTCTTCAAACGATTTTTGGTATTCGCTCCATTTGTTTCACGACATTCAAGTTTCTCAAAACAAATGTAAAATGGCATAGCACTTTTCGACATCCCAGCGAAGTCACTTCGACTAGAACAAATGTCAACTTTTCCCGGCAACAAAAACCTACTGTATTAAGTCTAGCATGCAGATGATATAAATTGAGTAATACCAAGAAACGATATGCATCACCAAACGGTGTTCCACAGAAACGGACCCAATGAGTGATGTTCCACCTTTTGTGAGAGCGACATTTACAAGATGCTCGTATATAATGTACGAGAGCTGCTCTCGTCAATTCAAAAGGACGACAAGTTGACATCATTGTTACTACACCAGCGTCTGTCGCGAGAGGGCACAAGATTACGCTTCACTCGCCGTTGATAAAAGTTCCGCCAACGTATTCCCCAGGTATATCGCCTAATTTCATCAGGTGTCTAAGTGGCTAAAATACTGTAGACAACAATTCGATAATTGTATATAGTTACATATGAGTTCACTGTGAATACTGATTTAAGTATGACTACTTTTCGTGTAACTCCAATTCTATAACTGATAATTTTTTTCGGGAAATATGGAATAAGTTGCGTTATAAATGGTTGTTTGCTCACATTTTGTTGGATTGTATGTCTTTTAAGAAGACATATATGATTGAGGAGACAGTATAAGTATTTGTATCTTTGTGTGCTCGTTTGCACTTGGAAATGTGTGCTATATAAAACGATTGCATTGCACGTTTGCATAGAGTAAACACAGCAGCTTCGCCGTATAGCGCAACCACACATTACGTATTATTTGTCACATTCCGCGGTGCCCTGGATTACACATTATAAGCGCCCGACGTCGTGAAAATCACATACATCGCGTACCACGTGTGGCCTTTGTTACTTTCTTGAGAGGTGAGCTGCTTCTATTAGGTGGCGCAGGTACGAATTCTTCCACTTTTTCCCCACAGTGACATATTGCCTTGGAATTAATCTAGCTTTTTCCACGTTAATATATTGCCAGGTTCACAATCTCGTCATGACAATTTTGCACGGCAGTAACAGAATCGCTACTAGTACTTCGGCGTATTGAGGTCATAAAAAATGTGTCACTGTTACAACATTCCAACGACACAGACAGCGACCTAGACTATATTAAAGTGTCTGCAATCATAAAGTAGCTAATCTAGGTAAACAGCGGAATTTGCATGACAAATGTACGTGTTTCACCAGTTTTCATTCACACATTCCACTGTGTCTGCGTTAAAGTTATAGGTTGTATTTTAATCAGCAAGCAGAGTACTCCTGGTACGTGCAGCAACAGTGTTCTGCAAATTTGTGACAACCCTTGATTCACACTTGCTTTGACCAAGAAATCAGTAATTGCAAAGTTGCAATTACATTTGTTCCCTTGAAATCGCAGTCAAACGAGTTTGCTGTGTTTCGGTGTTCTACGAATTTTATTCGATCAGGTGCTTAAAACCGACAAAAGATACAAAACCAATGTATGTCGTCATTATTTCAAAATAGGAGGAAACGACGTAGAGTATAGCGGGAGGAATAGAAGTCAGTAAAGGAGGAAATGACGTAGATTATAGCGGGAGGAATAGAGGTCAGTAAAGGAGGAAATGACGTAGAGTATAGAGGGAGGAACAGAGGTCAATAAAGGAGGAAATGACGTAGATTATAGCAGGAGGAATAGAGGTCAATAAAGGAGGAAATGACGTAGAGTATAGAGGGAGGAATAGAGGTCAGTAAAGGAGGAAATGACGTAGATTATAGCAGGAGGAATAGAGGTCAGTAAAGGAGGAAATGACGTAGATTATAGCAGGAGGAATAGAGGTCAGTAAAGGAGGAAATGACGTAGATTATAGCAGGAGGAATAGAGGTCAGTAAAGGAGGAAATGACGTAGATTATAGCAGGAGGAATAGAGGTCAGTAAAGGAGGAAATGACGTAGATTATAGCAGGAGGAATAGAGGTCAGTAAAGGAGGAAATGACGTAGATTATAGCAGGAGGAATAGAGGTCAGTAAAGGAGGAAATGACGTAGATTATAGCAGGAGGAATAGAGGTCAGTAAAGGAGGAAATGACGTAGATTATAGCAGGAGGAATAGAGGTCAGTAAAGGAGGAAATGACGTAGATTATAGCAGGAGGAATAGAGTTCAATAAAGGAGGAAATGACGTAGATTATAGCAGGAGGAATAGAGTTCAGTAAAGGAGGAAATGACGTAGAGTATAGAGGGAGGAATAGAGGTCAGTAAAGGAGGAAATGACGTAGATTATAGCAGGAGGAATAGAGGTCAGTAAAGGAGGAAATGACGTAGATTATAGCAGGAGGAATAGAGGTCAGTAAAGGAGGAAATGACGTAGATTATAGCAGGAGGAATAGAGTTCAATAAAGGAGGAAATGACGTAGATTATAGCAGGAGGAATAGAGTTCAGTAAAGGAGGAAATGACGTAGAGTATAGAGGGAGGAATAGAGGTCAGTAAAGGAGGAAATGACGTAGAGTATAGAGGGAGGAATAGAGGTCAGTAAAGGAGGAAATGACGTAGATTATAGCAGGAGGAATAGAGGTCAGTAAAGGAGGAAATGACGTAGATTATAGCAGGAGGAATAGAGGTCAGTAAAGGAGGAAATGACGTAGATTATAGCAGGAGGAATAGAGGTCAGTAAAGGAGGAAATGACGTAGATTATAGCAGGAGGAATAGAGGTCAGTAAAGGAGGAAATGACGTAGATTATAGCAGGAGGAATAGAGGTCAGTAAAGGAGGAAATGACGTAGAGTATAGAGGGAGGAACAGAGGTCAATAAAGGAGGAAATGACGTAGATTATAGCAGGAGGAATAGAGGTCAGTAAAGGCGGAAATGACGTAGAGTATAGAGGGAGGAATAGAGGTCAGTAAAGGAGGAAATGACGTAGATTATAGCAGGAGGAATAGAGGTCAGTAAAGGAGGAAATGACGTAGATTATAGCAGGAGGAATAGAGGTCAGTAAAGGAGGAAATGACGTAGATTATAGCAGGAGGAATAGAGGTCAGTAAAGGAGGAAATGACGTAGATTATAGCAGGAGGAATAGAGGTCAGTAAAGGAGGAAATGACGTAGATTATAGCAGGAGGAATAGAGGTCAGTAAAGGAGGAAATGACGTAGATTATAGCAGGAGAAATAGAGGTCAGTAAAGGAGGAAATGACGTAGATTATAGCAGGAGGAATAGAGGTCAGTAAAGGAGGAAATGACGTAGATTATAGCAGGAGGAATAGAGGTCAGTAAAGGAGGAAATGACGTAGATTATAGCAGGAGGAATAGAGGTCAGTAAAGGAGGAAATGACGTAGAGTATAGAGGGAGGAATAGAGGTCAGTAAAGGAGGAAATGACGTAGAGTATAGAGGGAGGAATAGAGGTCAGTAAAGGAGGAAATGACGTAGATTATAGCAGGAGGAATAGAGGTCAGTAAAGGAGGAAATGACGTAGATTATAGCAGGAGGAATAGAGGTCAGTAAAGGAGGAAATGACGTAGATTATAGCAGGAGGAATAGAGGTCAGTAAAGGAGGAAATGACGTAGATTATAGCAGGAGGAATAGAGGTCAGTAAAGGAGGAAATGACGTAGAGTATAGAGGGAGGAACAGAGGTCAATAAAGGAGGAAATGACGTAGATTATAGCAGGAGGAATAGAGGTCAGTAAAGGAGGAAATGACGTAGATTATAGCAGGAGGAATAGAGGTCAGTAAAGGAGGAAATGACGTAGAGTATAGAGGGAGGAATAGAGGTCAGTAAAGGAGGAAATGACGTAGAGTATAGAGGGAGGAATAGAGGTCAGTAAAGGAGGAAATGACGTAGATTATAGCAGGAGGAATAGAGGTCAGTAAAGGAGGAAATGACGTAGATTATAGCAGGAGGAATAGAGGTCAGTAAAGGAGGAAATGACGTAGATTATAGCAGGAGGAATAGAGGTCAGTAAAGGAGGAAATGACGTAGATTATAGCAGGAGGAATAGAGGTCAGTAAAGGAGGAAATGACGTAGAGTATAGAGGGAGGAACAGAGGTCAATAAAGGAGGAAATGACGTAGATTATAGCAGGAGGAATAGAGGTCAGTAAAGGAGGAAATGACGTAGAGTATAGAGGGAGGAATAGAGGTCAGTAAAGGAGGAAATGACGTAGATTATAGCAGGAGGAATAGAGGTCAGTAAAGGAGGAAATGACGTAGATTATAGCAGGAGGAATAGAGGTCAGTAAAGGAGGAAATGACGTAGATTATAGCAGGAGGAATAGAGGTCAGTAAAGGAGGAAATGACGTAGATTATAGCAGGAGGAATAGAGGTCAGTAAAGGAGGAAATGACGTAGATTATAGCAGGAGGAATAGAGGTCAGTAAAGGAGGAAATGACGTAGATTATAGCAGGAGAAATAGAGGTCAGTAAAGGAGGAAATGACGTAGATTATAGCAGGAGGAATAGAGGTCAGTAAAGGAGGAAATGACGTAGATTATAGCAGGAGGAATAGAGGTCAGTAAAGGAGGAAATGACGTAGATTATAGCAGGAGGAATAGAGGTCAGTAAAGGAGGAAATGACGTAGAGTATAGAGGGAGGAATAGAGGTCAGTAAAGGAGGAAATGACGTAGAGTATAGAGGGAGGAATAGAGGTCAGTAAAGGAGGAAATGATGTAGAGTATAGCGGGAGGAATAGAGGTTAGTAAAGGAGGAAATGACGTAGAGTATAGAGGGAGGAATAGAGGTCAGTAAAGGAGGAAATGACGTAGAGTATAGAGGAAGGAATAGAGGTCAGTAAAGGAGGAAATGACGTAGAGTATAGATAAAGGAATAGAGTTCAGTAAAGGAGGAAATGACGTAGAGTATAGAGGGAGGAATAGAGGTCAGTAAAGGAGGAAATGACGTAGAGTATAGAGGGAGGAATAGAGGTCAGTAAAGGAGGAAATGACGTAGATTATAGCAGGAGGAATAGAGGTCAGTAAAGGAGGAAATGACGTAGATTATAGCAGGAGGAATAGAGGTCAGTAAAGGAGGAAATGACGTAGATTATAGCAGGAGGAATAGAGGTCAGTAAAGGAGGAAATGACGTAGAGTATAGAGGGAGGAATAGAGGTCAGTAAAGGAGGAAATGACGTAGAGTATAGAGGGAGGAATAGAGGTCAGTAAAGGAGGAAATGATGTAGAGTATAGCGGGAGGAATAGAGGTTAGTAAAGGAGGAAATGACGTAGAGTATAGAGGGAGGAATAGAGGTCAGTAAAGGAGGAAATGACGTAGAGTATAGAGGAAGGAATAGAGGTCAGTAAAGGAGGAAATGACGTAGAGTATAGATAAAGGAATAGAGGTCAGTAAAGGAGGAAATGACGTAGAGTATAGAGGGAGGAATAGAGGTCAGTAAAGGAGGAAATGACGTAGAGTATAGAGGGAGGAATAGCGGTCAGAAAAGGAGGAAATGACGTAGAGTATAGAGGGAGGAATAGAGGTCAGTAAAGGTTGGACACGTGAATCACGTAAAATGCGACTAAATACGAACCCCTCCATTGCACCACACAAAGCCCGCCTGCATTTTAGACAGCACTTTTTGGCGACGTTAATGACATGCAACGTGATGGATTGCACAGCCTCACAGCAAATGTTTGTGGCAGGAGAATCGCATTATTTGCAGCCTGTATGCAAGATCGCGCTGCTACATAATTATCATTAATTATCTCGTTATTTCAAGTAGACATACCATTATGCTACCGTATACGCTTCAATCAATATCGCCTTCACTGATTGCACGTTACCGCATATCTTGTAATTTAAAATGTATACGTCATAAAAATGTCCCGTCGTTTTGAGTCTCGCTTGGAGTTTACGTAAACTGGTAGGAGCTGCTGTACGTCTAGATTCCATACATTAAAGTTTGATTTACTGCCTGCATCTACGAAATGATTCGTGTCAATATGACACGCTGTACGATCGGCAAGCTACACTTCATTATTTATAACCTCAGATGCGTCACGGTTTTCACTCGAAATGCCTCCGTCTGTCCGGCTTTAAAGTAGCACGTTGTGCAAGTTCGTTCACCCGTGCAGTTCCAAGACAACGGCGTGGGTGCGGCGATGGGTCTTTCGCACTGGACGTTTTACAAGCGACGGGCTCTTGAACTGCTATAGAAGACCGCGAAGCACGAGTTCGACCGGTTCACGCTGTAAACATGTCACCCCCAGTTGTGCGTACAGACACATGCTAAAAGCGTGTTTACCGAGGGTGAGTACCGACCAAAGCGAGCAATTAGCTCCCGGGAACGAAGAGTAAAAGCGCTTGGAATAAGGATATCGCGCCATTTAAGAAGTGTCATTTACTTTTTAAAACATTATTCTTCCCGTGTGTACACGTACATGTCCTTAGTGTATGTATTTGTTAAATAATATCTTATTTCGCACTGTCGTCCTCTCTTGTTGTCGTTATTGCGGCACTGTCCAAATAAAAGTGTTCTTCACACCGCATTCGTCGTAGGAAATAGTCTTTCCATCCATTGACCGTTTTCTCTTCTCTTCCAGACAGCGATCCTAAACAATCACCACCCATGTAAACATCACGACGAGTAAGTCTACGTGCCGCGTCTGTTCGGGAGAACACCTGCTAAAATGCCACGCATTCAAAGGACGCCGAAAACGTGAATGGTGTTTCTTAGAATAACAACTCGCAAACCTCTAAGCAGAGGAATGCGCCACAACGGGTGTTGACGTCTGCCGCTGTCAAATAATTAAATCACCCTCGTCAACGCATAAACATCGACAACGATGGTGGTGATTTGGCCGTTTTTACCGCTCCAGTGATGTTATTCGCTATCGACCGCTGTCCACAAATGTACGTTACTTTGTCCCACTGCTTAGGACAAAGTGGCGACACAACAATAGGTACTTTGTTTTGATTAGTTCTTGCAGCGCAAACCACTAAGCATCAACACAAGTGACTGCCAATTTATGCAACTAGTCGCGTGCAACGTCGTCGAAACACTGTTGTTCGCGCCATCAAAATCACCACAGTCAACTTGTTTGTAACACTTAATGAATTGTGTCTTGCCGAGTCTATCTGGCTAGCAACAACAATGAACGCCTTCACGGCAACTACTTTCAGCCTCGTAGTTCGGTCTTAAATCAACCGTTGCCCATTTGTAATATGGTTTTTTGTATTGCTAACTTGCATTTATAAGTCGTCAACGTATGGGGTCAGTTGGCTAAGAAAGTGCAGTCGTTCTTCGCTTTACGGTCACCTCGGACTCGGTAATATACCTACCGCGCAATTAAGATCAACCTAGGACATGCAAATTAGGACAAATTATTTATGTAACAATACAATATTGGCAATTAATGTCTCTAATACAGTCACCTCACCAGATTATCACTTACTGCATGGATATTTAATACATTTCTCCCTAATAGTTATTTACTAAGTGAACGCCATTAGTGTCTTGACATTGGGTTTACGCCTATTAACCAAGCGGGCCTCGCTTTGTCGTCTTGTGTTCATACTACACGCTGTCCTTAACATGTCGTATTACGTCAGTCACCCAGTCTACACCTGTTGTTAACATGTAGTGTTACGTCATCCATCGTCTACACCTGTTTTTCGAACATTCTGCGTCACGTTTGTTCTTTCCGCACAAAGCGCTTCTTTAGATATTTCACTGAACCGTTTATCCTCGTGTAGCACCGCTTTGGTTACACAGACAACACCCAACAGGAAACCCGCAGCTGAGAGGAAGTACTGACAGTCAAGCATTGTGTATACTAAGTCGTCAACAATTTGCATGACTTAAAAAAACAATATCCATATGAATGTGAGCCTTCTTTATCACAGATGCTCTTACGGGAAGGATCGTCACACAATAAACCGTTTATTCCTCGATGTCGGGGTGTTTAAGTAGAGTACAAAGAAGAAAACAAAGAAATACAGAAATAAATAAAAACGTTGTCACACCTCTACTAATTGTTACCTATATCCCCAATTACAAGCAACACCCGACAGACTTGTTCAGATAACCCCCAATTAAATATACTATATAATGGGCAGCACCCAGACATTCCATACTTGCTGCTTGAGAACACATAGTTTGAGTGATTCATGCAATCAATTTCAACTCTGCCTGTTGCCGTGTGTTCACGTATGCAGCCGAAATAACTGAGTTAATCCTAATAACATGATACTTTGAAGCTTCGAACAATAACAGTCAGTTTCTGCACCCATTTGACATCAAAGTAAAAGGGATCTGTATGTTACGTCCAGCATTTAAATAAATAAAATAGTTTCGCTAATCGTGTCGTAATTAGACGTCACAAGGGATGAAGGTTGTCCGTTACGGTTGGTTGAACGTGTAACTTCGTCTTATATAAGTACACAGCGTTTTCTTGTGTTGAGCACGTCTAACAAACATGTACAAACATAACATGATTACGTGTGTACATATTCGATAGACGACAGCTCTGCACAATATAATTGCAAATTTGATTATGTAAAAAAGGTAAGTCCTTACGACTGCTCAAACCGCTATACAGTTTACTCCCAGGCAGACCTGTTCAATCGAACACCACCTCGACTTCTAGGGGAAGCATTCAGCCACGCTGCAATTAATGCGCGATGACTATTCGTAAACAAATATCCACCAATGTCTATAGCCAGGTGAGTGAACTGGAGTAACGTAGATTCAACGAAGAACGTGCCCATGATTTGCCACGGCAGCACAGCATTCGAACCCGAGTTCTCTCGATTGAGAATCCGATGCTCTATTCACTGCGCCACAGCGCTCCACAATTATGTAAGACGATGCTCCACCGTCGAGTTATCCAGTGAAATTCTTGTCAACACCGAACAAGATATCGAGTGACAGTCAATAAACCAGCATAGACACAATGGTTGGCCGATAGTCGCAACATCACTTGTAGCAGAAAGAAGCCATTCTAGCGCGAGCGACAACGCATCGTATACACAAAGTAAATCATTCGTTGATAGACCACGGGAATGTCATAAACGAAACCCACGTATTAGTCCAAGTGGTCGTGTCGCGTTGAGCCACGCTTGAGTTATAGCCGAACAATCTCCTTCCACCAAAAATATACTTCGACTAAACACATGCCTGGTTAAATAAAACGCAAGCTAGTTTAAGTTGCGCACGAGTATTCATAAGTCTTACCTTTCTTCCAATACTAGTCTGCGAGACACCTCTCTCTCTCTCTCTCTCTCTCTCTCTCTCTCTCTCTCTCTCTCTCTCTCTCTCTCTCTCTCTCTCTCTCTCTCTCTCTCTCTAGTGGCACGAGCCACGAACTGAACACAAAACAACCGGCGTCTCGTTTTATGTCGTCGCCGTTCGGAAGACTTTTCAATAGGCGAATCAGTCAAAAACGTGTATCGCAGAAACACATAGCTGAAGCGCGACGCAAGCCGGACTTGTGGAATGTTTAGCACTTATATGACTCAGGACGTCACTGATCAGTGCGGCTACGCTATTAGTAAAAAACTCCTGTGACTACCGCCATGTTTGCTCTAAAAATATTACGTCGGGGGCGGGAGCGAGGCTGATAGACCTTAACTTAACTTTCAGCGGAACTCAGACATTTGATTAGAGGAATACATCAGTTTTTACTAAGTTATAATAAACATGTGCAGGGTAGTGCCATGGCAGATGAATGGAACGGCAGTCTTACGGGGCAATGTGAATATGACACAGTGACGTCAGGTTTTAGATGATAGCATTAAACCAGTTCCGGCACACTACGATTGAGACTAACGCACACACGTAAGCATGCACATATAATACCAACTGAACAACAGTTAAGTTAATATCTTCAGGTTATCGTAGATGGGAGTTCAGGATAAAATCAGACGACGACAACGACGACAGTAATGATAATGATAATTTGTTACTGTATTATCGCCATTATTATGAATACGACTACGAAGGCGATGACAATAACTAGAAAGGCGACTATAACGATTATGATTAACATGGTGATGATCGCCATGTCAACCACCATAACGGTAACAACGAGTCGTTGTTTGTGATTGTTCTCTTTCTCCCAGTAGTTGAGGTTGACGTAATCTCGGTACGGTATCTCGATACGTTGTTTTCCTTCTATCCTTTTGCTGTCACTGTTCCTGTCTTCGGCACCCGTCTCCACTCCCCGTATACTTCACTTTCGTTCTCTATTCCTCTCCCAATCCCGCCAAGTATCTCTTTATGCAATCCTCCCATCTATCGTATCTCTCGTTTCTCCCTTTTTGCCAACTTCTCACGTGTATCGTAACCAGCGCCATGGGAAAGGGGTACCAACCCCCAAGTCGCTAATTGTCCCTTTCCGCCAACTTCTTATGCGATTCGTAACCAGCTTCATAGGACAAGGCGTGTTAGGTTCGTTAATCCAGTGGGACATCGACTTCTTTTGTAGGCGTAAATAAAATAACACGTGGTTTATGATTACTGCATTGGTGAGATTGCTAGAGCTTATGTTATGAAGAAAGAATGCGTAAAACTCCCATATTGAGCAGTGTTACGCTAGTGCCAATACGCTACTACAAGGAGGATAGGGCAACATTTTGGTCGTCAGAATATGTATTTCATATAAGTTGTAAGCAGTTGATGCGCAAACACCATACAATCGATTAGGGTGTTTACTTACCCCACAGCAAACGTAGTACAATGGCAAGCGTGTTACAATCGGCACGTTCATTAACACCGTGCTGTAACATACGTGTAACAATCAATCTCTTCAGTGTAAGCAAACTGTTTCGATCGATATATTGGATTAGCCATATAGCAACGCGTTTTAATATGCGCATTAATTTATACTATAATAATCGAATTGCAATCAGCAGTTTGTCACACAGCATACGTCTTTCAATCGGCATGTTAGTTTTCCCCAAGGCAGAAATGTCGTAATAGGCAGGTTGGTATACCCACAACAGGCGTGTTACAACCAACTCAATATTCGCTGCGGCAGTTTCATTGTTGTCATTAAAACGATTAAAATTATCATCCCATATAGTCATACATCGAGAGCCAGAAAATGTATTAGATATTACCTACCAACTTTACTTAGAAAAATGCCACCCTGCATTTGGATAAAATATACACACATAGCCTCAATGGTTTTTCTACATACACCAAACAGTACTTATTAGCACTTTACAAAGATACTTGCACGGACACACACTGCTACATATGCACTTAGCCTACCAACATACATCTCGTACTGTCTTTCGATGTTTAAGCAATTGCATGTCTTTAACTTAAATATGTTCTGTATACCACGTTGGGAGTGGTAGAAATGTTTTAGTTACAATTACAAGTGGGTGGCTGGCTCTCACGTCAGCGGCATATTTATAATGCCTTAGTGAGAGTCTCCCGACAGAAATGTATCCTTTTTGACATTGTCGTTATATGTTTTGTATTTGTTCATTTACTATCTGTCGAATAAAGATGTTCCAGTTCCAGTTCCAGTTCCAGATTCATGTGTAGCCAAGTACGCGTAACGTGCTTGTGATGAATGAGTTTCTGAGACATGTCTGAGACAAGTACTGCCTCCAAGCGGCTCCGAGAGCAAATATTAAAAGCCAATTATTAAAGAAAGGCACGCCCGATTATACATACTTTTCACAACAATTGACCTATCGTGACCTGTTGCCTAGCAAAAGCTCCGTCAAGCCATTCAAATGGATGCCGAACACGTGGCGCGTTCGTGCATTCCGTCGTTTCTTTATGACAAAAACGATAAGGCAAACAGTCTTGAGTTAAATATGTTTATTCGAAGAAGACATACGCATCACGTGTTGTTTTTTACCATTAGAACACCGATATTGCCGTTGGCTCCGTCAACTCTGCTGGGAGCCGTGACTGTAAACCGACAATACAATATGCATATTGCACGCACATAGGCGGCTAAAGTAACACATGACGCACCTAGACCTTTGGAATGTGCCTGTGGTATGCCTGCGCTAGACCTTTGGAATGTGCCTGCACTATGCCTGCGCTAGACCTTTGGAATGTGCCTGTGCTATGCCTGCGCTAGACCTTTGGAATGTGCCTGTGCTATGCCTGCGCTAGACCTTTGGAATGTGCCTGCGCTATGCCTGCGCTAGACCTTTGGA
This sequence comes from Escarpia spicata, assembly GCA_963995525.1. Taxonomy (NCBI): domain Eukaryota; kingdom Metazoa; phylum Annelida; class Polychaeta; order Sabellida; family Siboglinidae; genus Escarpia; species Escarpia spicata. Next base: position 44,383,959 of record OZ023205.1, on the reverse strand, counting down.
ATGTGCCTGTGCTATGCCTGCGCTAGACCTTTGGAATGTGCCTGTGCTATGCCTGCGCTAGCTTTACGTACCCCCCCCCCCCCCCCCGTTTCGGTGAGTCTTATGGCGGGATATAATTGGAGTTTCTTGTAGAGCCTGGCGTTTTTTTGGCGAGCCTCGTTCCCTACACCCCTTCTGGATATCTCCGTAATAGCTTACATAGTACGTTCACTGGTTGAACAAGATATACGGGCAAACAAACGCATTCATGATTGACCAAGGAAGACTGATGTAGATTACGGGTGGCGTCCGTATTCAGCTGCTCCCATGGATCGATGGGGGAAATTACTGGCTTTCCTTTCCACATACAATACGTCAATCGAGCATTTAGAGTGGGCGGGGTTTCGCCTTGTCCTCCACAGCAAATTTTTTTTGGTAATACGTTGCGCAACTACATTTTTGTATCGAAAAGGGTGACTAAGATTGCCCCCTCCAACGCCATATACCCCTCATAAGATATGCCACAGCAAAGTATTTACGCAAGCAGCGTATTATATCAATCATGTTCTGCTAATGATCTCGCGAAACTCGTTGGAAGTCATTTCGCATAACTACTAATAAATAATGGAGCCAAGTTCTCCACGGAAGGCGTCTACCGAAACCACTTTTTGTCCACTGGGCCTGGCCTGGTGATTCAGTCCACTTCGGTCGGTATTCACACATCACGACAAAGGTGTGGCGTGGCCTCTACACAACCCACCCGATGTTTGCAACAAGTTCTTCAACGATTTATAAAAACGTAACGGCGTAGCTCGTTGCGTCATGCACTGCTTCACAGACTCACAGTTCGGGCGACTCCCACGCCTACAAGGGAGTGTGCAGACGATAAAAGCCCCACTTATTTACCAAGCTCAGGTAGACTCGAAAGGAGATGTTATCGTGCAAGCATTCTATCGAAGTATAGAAACAATTATGTTATCAAGCAACAAGGTAGCGTCGTTCGTCCTTTTGTGTGATGCCATCTGATAAGTGCGCTGTTGGGTTATCGAAGGTCTCATTCCTAAGTGGAACCAGTCGGATGGAACAGCACTTTAGGCACCACCCATCTGCATTGCAACGTTTTTATTTTGAGTGCATTTGATCGGATATTACTGGTAAAAGACCAACTGTTTACACGGATATCATTTGACAACCAAATGGTAACAGACGTAGTAAACACAGGGTAATAAATACGTATTGATTGTCCGTTCTAGTGTCGAATACCTTTGAATCGGAATAATGCCTTTCGATCAACAATCGGGCTAGTTCTATGTAAACTGCAAACGTTCTCTACTCATTCTCACGGTCATTACCGCTCTACAGCGCGAACCATCAACACGAAATTGCCGTCATTAAAATTGGTTCAAACAGTTCGCCTGATATTAAAACGTATTAACATTGAGAGTAAACATTCTTAGATACGGGTACCACGACACGGGATGCCTTTTGTTTAGGTCTTACGACTGACCGGTGCTGACATTTCTGACCTATGCGCACTGGCCGAAGACTTATGTCTTCGCCTTTTGTAATACGCCGGGTATAGAATGAATGCAGCTTTCATGTTCATGTACCGTTAGCCTTTGTTATTGATTGAATGTGGTGGGAAGCGCCATTCTAAAGTCAAGATATTGCAAGAACAATAAAAAGACTAGCATTACGCCCACATGCCCACTAAATAAGACATTATGATCAAAGCCTGGGGTCAAGCCACTTGTGCGCGTATACTGATTAATCTGATTCAGTTAGGACAGCCTCGAGGGTTGGTGTGGATGGCACACACTGGGTAAACATTTTGATCACACTGTGCGTCCCGCGGAGTGACCACGAACACTTCTCAGAACTTCTTAGAAGCTTGAAAAGGCAAGGCAAACATCTACACCCACGCTCGTTGGCCTTGGGTGAACTGTAAGACTAGCCGGTGTTTGCTCGCACACAAAAGATGGTCTGTGACGGACATTATGTTAAGATAATACTAAACTCCAGATGGTTGTTGATCTTTTGGCCATGGATCGTGACAGCATAGGTAAATGCACGTTCTGTAGTGCACGATATCCAGTCCATAATATGGGACCGCTCACAGCGCATTAACTTCGCCCTTAGCCAGATCTATTCATTTAGACATCAACTAGATTTATGTAGGGAGTTTTAAGCCAAACTGCAATTACTGCGCGAAAAATACTCATTTGCATACACCCATCTTTGTCTCTTGCCATCTACTCATTTATACAGTTGAGTGAAGTAAAGCATCGTGGAGTGAACGGAATTGTACACTATGTAGAACGGGCAGCAAGAAAATTCGAACCTCGAGCCGCTCTATATAGAGGCACAACGTTGCTGCGCCACACATGCTCGGACCAGTCGTCAGAACCTTCTTCGGTGAAATATCCCACATCGTAAACATTCCACCACAATCAGTCATAACAGAATGGGTCAAACGTCAACAATTGCAAAAATCTACACGAAAAACACACGAAAACAGTGACACAGCAAGATAGACTGTCAATCAAACATCTTTATTCTTTGAAATAATCTCGGTTATGTTTCGTGTTTGTTTCTTTTGGATCGTGTCAATTTCAAACAGGGCTTTCGGCATAAGTCACGAAACTCGGGTGATATCAATTTGCAACTTTCTTTGTATGGGTGCTAATTGTGATTCTCTCCATTTACCGCTGATGTGTTTTCGTAAGCGCACAGTAGAGCCTGCGACTACAATATTGTTTTTGCCTCGCTGAACAGCGACAAGAGCCGTAGCGAGTGTGCAGTACACGTTAAAAGCGAACCCCTTTGTGACGTCCAAGACGGTATAACCGTGCGATATCGGGTAAATGTAAAGAATGTCGGGTAAATGTAAAGACCATCAACTGAATGACGCAGGTCGTCCCACAGATAACCGTGAACATGTTACACTACATGCAATATTTCTCTTAAGAATAGGGCAACATAATCTGTCTTGGACAACGTTGGTAAAGTGACAGGCACGTGTATAGTGTTCGTGTCAAAACAACGTGTCGATATGCTGCCAAGGTGACACAGTGACACGGTTTGTCACGATTGTCCACGCACTCGTGTGGACTGGTTTGATATATTCAGCTAATAGCAATATCTATATGAAAAAAACATTAATGAAAACGAATATCGGTAACTAGTAATATCTCGTTCACCTTCATGCCGGACGTTAGGCCTAAAAATAGCACAGAAACATTTTTGATTATCCTGCTGATACTCCTTGCATATATTTTGTGAAAACTACTGCTGATTTAAATCATATGATTTTCACAAAACTTACGATACATATCGATATGATACAACGTGACGTGATTAAAGTGTCTGGGTCGAGCGTGCTACTTGGATAAATAGACGCATTCATCGTGCATCATAGTAATTTATGTTGGAATACGCTGCGAAAATGGGGTGAGTTTTTAATTCGACGCATATCAATTGTATTACTTTGAAAGTCAAAGGACGACTAACGGGTGCACTCGGAGACCGTACGGTCACTCCGATTACGAAATAAGGATCTACAAGCTCACGCAGGGTTGCGTCACGCATGACTGGCGCCTAGCCGCCCACTGCGAGCTGACTTGCATCGTAACTGGACGAAGGTCATCGACTGTCTAGTCTCAGCAATTAAGCGTAACTTGACTAAAATGTTTATGCGGCGCCGATCGCGGAACACTAAGGGGTCAGGGAGACACTGTAACAAAGAAAGTTTACCATTAGCTCGAAGTTGAAGTGGGGGACATATATCAACAAATCGTACAAAAGGTATCTCAGTCCACTTCGGTCGGTATTCACACATCACGACAGACCGGCATCGAATTATGTTTTCACCACGCCACGGTTACAGAATTACGCAGAATGTACAACTGAAATAATATGTTTAGAGTCTATGATCCGCGCAGGAAGTTGGCGCATCAACTATAGAGTCGCCGTTATAACTGCCAGACATTATGACTTATCTACCTGCAGAAAGTAAATAAAACATAAGTATATAACACATGCTTTAGGTGTCAGTACCATGCCACTCGTATTTCTCTCTCTCTCTCTCTCTCTCTCTCTCTCTCTCTCTCTCTCTCTCTCTCTCTCTCTCTCTCTCTCTCTCTCCTCTCTCTCTCTCTCTCTCTCTCTCTCTCTCTCTCCTCTCTCTCTCTCTCTCTCTCTCTCTCTCTCTCTCTCTCTCTCTCTCTCTCTCTCTCTCTCTCTCTCTCTCTCTCTCTCTCTCTCTCTCTCTCTCTCTCTCTCTCTCTCTCTCTCTCTCTCTCTCTCTCTCTCTCTCTCTCTCTCTCTCTCTCTCTCTCTCTCTCTCTCTCTCTCTCTCTCTCTCTCTCTCTCTCTCTCTCTCTCTCTCTCTCTCTCTCTCTCTCTCTCTCTCTCTCTCTCTCTCTCTCTCTCTCTCTCTCTCTCTCTCTCTCTCTCTCTCTCTCTCTCTCTCTCTCTCTCTCTCTCTCTCTCTCTCTCTCCCTCCGCAAATCATCGTGTGATCTTGCGTTGGTTCATACGCAAGTTCGTTCACTCCATTTTGCTAAATGCTGAATGAGTACCTGGTTGGTACTTATTATCATATGTAAGATCTTACCTTTAGTTTATGTGCGTGAGTATTTGCGTGTGTATGTGCGTGTGTATGTGCGAGTAGGTGTATAAGCCTTTCCGAATAATAAACTAAATAATAAATATAACTTCTCATATAATGCAGTATCCAGTCTAGCTCAAAGCTCAAAGCGCTAACAATGTGGCCACCTGCACACATTAATACAAACAAGACGAAAACAAGAAATTACACATTATGGCGATCACGTTTCGCATTATCAACGATTCGCCGCGCAGACGCAACTTCAAAGCAACGACGTCCTGCGGTGCGTTTGTCAGACAAGCATCGTCAGCACGCGATATGGATGAACAATCAGATCGCTACAATACCTGAACGAGCACGCAGACTAGCGAGTTGTCTTTGTAAATACATTATTGCGCGTTGACAAACTTCAAACGGAATATAAAAAAATATAAAAAATAGCACGCACCTCAACGAACACGATACGCGGTGGTGGCGTTAATTTCATATCAATATGACAACAATATGTGATTCACACTGCGTAACGTTATGAGTACATGTCACTGGTAAATATATTTGGCATATGTTGCCCAGACACGTAATGATTTCAGGTGTAAAAATCACGACGTCTACAGCGATGTGAATTTATTATACTAGAAACAGCAACCTGTTTGTCTGCACCAAACTAACCTGTATATCCACTATATACTATGACCGAACAATGACGGACTGACACATTCTGGACAGTCGCGCCTGGCAATCACGACACGTAGGCGTTTGTTAAATTACAGTTCTTTAAACCCCATCTGTTACTCGTAACGTCAACCGTGAGAGCATCCAGGGTGCCGTCACTGGCGTGAATGCGAGTGTGCTGGCACCTGAATACCGTTGGGCGTGCACCGAACGCTACAGGGTGTTGCCTGCTGAAATTGTGTGTACTAGTTTCTGAGATCAACGACCTTAATCAATATCTACTATAACAGTTTGTTTGCTAATGGCACGACTTGCAAGCTTAATCATTTCAGAATTAATACGTTTGTGTGTTTTCAGCATATCACAGATATGAAAGGTAGGTTGAAACTTGAAAGTACTTTTATGGAAGGTTGTATGTGTTACTAAGAACTGTTATTCACTCCAAGCTCTAGAAAACTTGTCAATTCGAACACCATCAAAAAATTGCAACGAAAGCACAAATGGAAATCTTTCAGATGCACCTACACTTTGTCCGGTCGTTCTTGACTCAATGAAATGCGCTGCAGAAGTACTGAACATGATAGTGTGGGTTTTGGCCTGCGATGAATACGATGCTACAAGGACCTATGCGGGTGTTCATCAATTGATGGGTGAATAATCTTGGTCAACGACATGCCAGCTAAGGGCGTATCATAATTCGTCTAGTTCACGCTGAGGTGCGTTGTGCATTGACGTCCTTGACAGCAAGCGACGCCTTTGGCATTGACACGCTCTTACGGCAACAATCGCACGCATTTAGCAGGTAATTTTCGGCGGTTACTAAATATTTCAGAGCTGGTGTAATTTCAATGGGTTAGGTATGTAAGCACGGTTTTCTCGTACAATTCGCTTTGTCTAGCGTAGATCCTGCGCCAAAGGCCAATAACGTGAGATGCTAACCATTACTTTCCGAAGAACACCTGTGCGATTATTCCTGAATTTGCATGTATGCACTGGACGCCGTGACCGTGTGATCATTGTGTGTGCGTGTGCGCGTGTGCGCGTGTGCGCGTGTGCGCGTGTGCGCGTGTGCGCGTGTGCGCGTGTGTGCGTGTGTGCGTGTGTGCGTGTGTGCGTGTGTGCGTGTGTGCGTGTGTGCGTGTGTGCGTGTGTGCGTGTGTTCGTGCGTGCGTGCGTGCGTGAGTGCGTGAGTGCGTGTGTGCGTGTGTGCGTGTGTGCGTGTGTGCGTGTGTGCGTGTGCGTGCGTGCGTGCGTGTGCGTGTGTGCGTGTGTGTGTGTGTGTGTGTGTGTGTGCGTGCGTGCGCATGCGTGCGCGTGCGTGTGTGTGCGTGTGTGTGCGTGCGTGTATGTGCGTGTATGTGTGTGTGTGTGCGTGTGCGTGCGTGCGTGTGTGCATGTGTGTATGTGTGTGTGTGTGTGTGTGTGCGTGCGTGTGCGTGCGTGCGTGCGTATGTGTGTGTGTGTGTGCGTGTGTGTGCGTGTGTGTGTGCGTGTGTGTGTGTGTGTGTGCGTGTGTGTGTGTGTGTGCGTGTGTGTGCGCGTGTGTGCGCGTGTGTATACATGTCGTCACAGGGAGTTACTACACATTATGTTTAGCATTAACATATATTTAATCACCACCACGTTCATCTTCCATCTTTTAATGACGGAATGGACGCAGCAGCCTGTTTTCTACATCCTTTCATGTTCTGCAAAGGGTGGGTACCCTCACTGCGAAATACCGACAGCGAGCATAAGAGGGCACGTTAGGGTTTCATGCATCACTGTACCACTAACAGGTTTCATACACCACTGTACCACTAGCAGGTTTCATACACCACTGTACCACTAGCAGGTTTCATACACCACTGTACCACTAGCAGGTTTCATGCACCACTGTTCCACTGGCAGGTTTCATGCACCACTGTACCACTAGCAGGTTTCATGCACCACTGTACCACTAGCAGGTTTCATGCACCACTGTACCACTAGCAAGTTTCATGCACCACTGTTCCATTGGCAGGTTTCATGTACCACTGTACCACTAGCAGGTTTCATGCACCACTGTACCACTAGCAGGTTTCATGCACCACTGTACCACTAGCAGGTTTCATGCACCACTGTACCACTAGCAGGTTTCATGCACCACTGTTCCACTGGCAGGTTTCCATAATAATAGCTTTGAAACTGGTTGATTGGCAGTGACCAGCAAATTTCAATCATCTTCCACTTAAAATCGATGACAAACGACGGAGGTCACTATGCAGATGGACGTTGGTTAAACCATACCACGTGACAGTCAATACAGATGGCAGAAGTTGGGTGATGCAGCAATCGATCAAGACGTCAACATTTAAAAGTTATGGGTGACTGTCCATGTTTTGATCGGTACTGTTAAGGATAATGTATTCAAAACAAGCTTTGGAGAAAACCAGTTTAGTGTGACAGCCCAAAGGAAGACTGCCATTCTTTCTCCAGTCCGTTGCAAGCATTCCACACGTGCATTTTCCTGAGATTTAAGTTGACGTTTTATGCATGTCATACATGCGAGTAATATATGTATCTACTATTGTGAACACTGTAATTCGGTGGCATGTTTGATTTAATTACATCAGTTCATTATTACATATAACATAATAAACATGTATCAATCGGCGTCGTAAACTGACGGGTCAGCCTTTCGGACCGCCAAGCATCCTGCCAGGCCGCTGATCGTGTCAGACAATCGATGTTGTAAGTTGACACGTTATTGAAGTTTTATTTACTATGGTAGGCCGACATGTAACGTCGGAATAGAACCTCCCAGGAACCGGATACGCGGGAGATTCTTGCGTAGCACCCATCCAGTCGTTCTTAATGTCTCTGTTAGGGTCCGTGATTCGGGAATGATCAACGTCTTATAACTGCACCATTTTTGGCCGTTATCTTTACCGAACGCAGAAACTGATGTTATACAATCGCTGTCCTACGGTTGCCACAAAAGGGCTGTTTTTGATGACTACACGATCTCGGGTGTCGATCGTGGACTTCTGTCCTCTAGATGCCGGGTAGATGCCGGGTGCATATGCCGAGTCTATACCAAGTTACCTTGTAGGCTATGTCGGCTACCAAGCATAACTGTGGAATCCGGGTGACACGGCACATAAGCTTGTAAACAGCATGTCATATATCACGATGATAGAACGATACTCTGCGGCTATGCACGTGTCTGGACACGTCTACTCTTCCGTACGAAGTCAACGCGTCTTGATCTTGCTTCGGGTGTTCTATACAGTGAATGCAAACTCCTTGTATAAGTCGTATTCCGCTATCGAAGCGCGAACACTACATTAAAATAGGTACTTCGGTGTTCCATTAAACATAGAGTGCACTGCCAGATAGGATATACTGCACATGACGGACGAGGTATCGGTAACTAGTAATCTCTCCTTTCTTCTGCCCTGTCGCTGCTGGTGCTCGGGAGATCAGAACCACAGATAAATCGACCGTTTTAAGACCAACACTGACTCCATTCATATCCTTCGTGGTCAATTACACGCCTGATTCTAAGTTGGACACAGCGTGCATTGGAGGAAGCGTGTGCTATGCTAAACAGAGGAAATAAAATATGGTAAAGGTATGTTCTCACACAGGGCGGTGTCCAGTGATTTGGAGATCTGAAATCACTTTACAATTGATTCCCGGGCATACTGTCATTCCAACACCATCACGACTTTTCTGGGAAGCATTCGGCCGCGCAGCATATTCGAGCTCGGATTCTTTCGATTGAGAGTCCGACGCTCTAAACGCAATGCCACTGTGCCCTATACAATCGCTTCCGACCAAAGCAATGTTGATAAAAAGCACCGACAAACCGCCGTGAAGGTGTTCCCGACGAATTCAAGCCATGCACTGTGTGATACTGCATTTCTCTAAGTGGTAAGCGAGATAGCATTAATGAGTCTTCTACATCACGACACCTGAAACAGTCGTTGTCATTCGGTCAATGAAAAAGCTATGAGCGAGGCGAATCGTTTACGTGCTTCGACGGACGCGTGAAATGTTCCATTATAAATCAAACGACATGGCCGCCATCTGTAGTGGGCAATCTCCATTACACGCTTACTATTAAATGCGTCCTGTCTGGTCGGGTTAGTTTGTCTGAGGATGGCTTACAATGGTGGAATCCCACCCCTGCCTCGTGCTTTGTGTGAGACCGTCTTCTGAGAGACGACACCCGCAGCAAGCCTAATAACTTCTTCCAGCCAAGTGGATGTCAGATTCTAAATGGATCCCAGTTGTCCCTTGGTGTACGTGAGATTGTAAATGGATCTGCCCGTGGTAAATATACCCTGACCCATTTCTGGAGTTAATATCTGAACCCTCGCGAAAAAACCCGACCCGGTTTGTTGTCATTGTAACACAGAATCCAACTCAAAGGCTCTGACTTTGCAGTCAATAACAAAGCTTGAACGATCGAGTTGTTGGGTTTGATGCTTCGCGATATCGTTGGGCACAGAATAGAAACGCACAATCTGTGTATCAGTGCGCGCGGGAATGGTTATCGACAGCATTAACCCTCATCTAGATGAGCGGACAGTGCTGAGAAAGATTTGGCTGCGTTGAGAGGTGAATGGCGAACGAAAGCGAGATATGGCGGAGTAGAGCCGCGCGTGGTGGCGAGAGCAATGACACGTGATTAGTGACGGGAAAAGGAAACAATACGAGGGCTAGCATCACCCTGGATTTCATCGACAAAGAGGAGAAAATATTTGTCATTACTCAATATGTGCTTACTATATAATATTATATTAAATACCATGAATACCAACATCACAATGTCCAGGTGATCACCAGTTCGTTATGGGTCAAATTGCTAACCGAGTATGGGCGCGATATCTAAATATCCCTCATAAACGTTTGCTGGAATCGATTTACTATTGCTATAAATGCCGTGCATCACCTAGAGTATGCGGCATTTGTATAACATATCTTGAGACAACTTGCATTGGCGCAAGGACTCTTGGGATAATCTTTTCTGGAGGCGATGTCCCTACGGATGTCAGCGGGGAACAGTTGGCCCATGCTCAGTCAATCCCAGGACATCTGGCATTGAGACAGCTGGTTTTAGCCCATTCGGCCTGAGGACCTACTGTCTTCTCAACCTCACCCTAGGGCAGACGTCATTTGGACAACTAACTTTGGAACACCATGCCTTAGGATAGTCGGACTTGGAAGAACTTGTCAATGAGAAGCTGTCGCGAGCCACAGCTGGTGGGTCACGTATACGTCCTTGTGTTCATACGTCCAGTTATATTGTAAGTGTGCAGTTGTGTAGCATATTGTGTTCTGAAGAAGGAATAGTGATGTGTGGATCTAACCGCACAAGTAGCAAACCGCGATATTCCGATATCATATCGCCACACAGTACAGCCACAATGCACATATGCCTACATGGCATTGTTGTATTTGGTCCTTGGCGTCGTCTATATACGTAGCCAAGGCTTCGTCGCTGTATTTGACGTTATAAACAATGCGTATGGATACGAAGCATAACTGTTTTATAACTGAAATTCAGCAACGCTGAGCCAAATATGTAATACAGACAGGTAAAATCCTACAGATGATGAACTCACAAATTCAACACGACAACATCTTATTCTTTCCAATATCTTGTTACGTGTTACACGTTAAGTGTTACGGAAATGTTACATAATTCGATCACCTACTTAATCTCCTAGCACAGTACCTGTTTAGGGCCTTAATAGACACACATCGCTAGACGTTTCCTGTCATTATGTTATTGACATCGGCATTTTTTCTCATATAGGAGCTGACTCATTACGCCGAACAAGGCCACCATGCACAATCGTACAAGGCCACGCCACCACGTCCAGCCCAGGATATGTACCCAAAGTGTTACCTTTTGTAATGAGGGTTTACTAACGACTTGACAGCTAGGCTATTTGGTCGATACAAAAGAGTATAATATATCAAAATGGAGTGGGTTCTGTTTAGTTCAACCTGGACAATGATAGTGCGTATATTACATCGACTTTGAATTAATGGCAGAGGATTTATGCGCTTGCTAATGTAAGCAGGGGACCTGGTTGAACTCTTAGGCGTGTGTTCAGCAGACTGTGACCGGTTGTGTTGTCCAACATATGACCTAGGGTGGTCATTATAATGTTGGAACGATAACATGTTGCCAATCTGCCTGTACTGCAATATGAGTGCACGCAAACACGTATTTATAACGTAAAATTGGGTGTTTTCTTCGCAATTTATGATATCATAATGGGTTTACAATGTCAGTCCAACTAAACAGGTCTCACATACCACCGGTATTATTGTCAACAAGTGTGTGTGTGTGTGTGTGTGCTTGTGCGTGCGCGCTCGAGCACGTGATTGTGTGTGCAAGTGCGTGTGCGTGTGAGTGTGAGTGTGAGTGTGAGTGCATGTGTGTGCGAGCGTGCATGCTTGCGTACGTGTGTGCGTTTATGCGTTTGTATACGCGTGGGTGCCTTGCGCGTTTGATTGTGTTTTTCTGTGTGTGTGTTTTTTTTTTATAGAATACAAGCAACTATTTTTCCCTGAGTTCCCCCTGTTCTTAATTCACACAGCGTAGTCATCAAGAAAGATAAACGTCCCGACTCAATGCAGCAATGCTCTAACAATAAGCCTTAAGCGTGTCCGGCCGCAGACCAGTCGTTGCACCGACGACGCAATCAGATACAACGGATGGACATCTATATCTGTATAAAATAGACATAGCTTATTGAAAATGTCACGTCTTTATCATACTACGTACTGACAGAGACCATCTAACTTTAACCAGATATGACAAACTAAATCGGGTCGCTGTCAAGCCAACTATCTGTGGACATATCGTTTGTACAGATTCCAGAAAGCTAGCGAGCCGTGGGCATCATGGTACCAACGTTATTTATCATTCCCATCACAGATAACGCAAACTGTCGCCCACTTGATTTGTTAATGAGTATGAAAGTTTGACAACCTACGGCATCGATCAATGAAATCATAAGTTTCCTAGAAGACGGAATAAGTGGGTATGTTACGAAACACCTATTGTTCTGTTGAAGGTTACCGACGGACGGCTGACATTGACGTAGCTGGTCTGTCTGTCTATCTGTATGTCTGTCTGTCTGTCTGTCTGTCTGTCTGTCTGTCTGTCTGTCTGTCTGTCTGTCTGTCTGTCTGTCTGTCTGTCTGTCTCTCGCTCTCTCTCGCTCTCTCTCGCTCTCGCTCTCGCTATCTCGCAAACTGTCTGTCTATCCGTCCGTCCGCCCGTCCGCCCGTCCGTCCGCCCGTCCGCCCGTCCGTCCGCCCGCCCGCCCGCCCGCCCGCCCGCCCGCCCGCCCGCCCGCCCGCCCGCCCGCCCGCCCGCCCGCCCGCCCGCCCGCCCGCCCGCCCGCCCGCCCGCCCGCCCGCCCGCCCGCCCGCCCGCCCGCCTGCCCGCTCGCCCGCCCGCCCGCCCGCCCGCCTGCCCGCTCGCCCGCCCGCCCGCCCGCCCGCCCGAATTATTATTCATGTAAATAAGTTGCCATCGCCAAATATAAAATAACCATCCTTTTATTCCCTCCTGATTTGCTTACAGCACAACCAAAAGAAAGAAGTGGATGTATTTTACTGATGGAAATGTTCAGCAAATTATTAATATTCTAACTTCAAACACTTACCTGACGTTAATTCAAATGCGACATTTTATCGGTTCTGACAGCAGGACACGCACACACACATGCACGCACTCAAGCTGACAGACATACAGACAGACAGACAGACATACAGACAGACAGACAGACAGACAGACAGACAGACAGACAGACAGACAGACAGACAGACAGACAGACAGACAGACAAAGAACCAGGTAACAACACACACACACGTACGCAAACGCGCACGCACGCACAAACAAACACACACACACACACACACCGTGGGCGCGCATGAATAGAACGGTTTGGTATTATCGTGTGTCCTTATTTGCATGATTTATACATACACAAATCATATCAGACAACTACGAGTATGCGACTTAATCCTTATCATAGGTTAAGTCAACGCATGCACAATGCATCTAGACCCAAACACTTCGGTAATCCCGTCAAAATTCTGCTGTAGCTAGCGAAAAGGAATATAAATCCTGTTCGTGTTTTTCATACTGTGTACAATAATAATGTGTTTTCCCGTATGTTCGTAGTACACCCCTGGTTACCCTGTACAGATTCGTACATAACGCATGCTAATAACCGGAACTCCGTAACGCTCCCTGCAAAGTCTGGTAGCGGCAGACATATTGTTCGTATACCACGGCGCGTTGTATAAATAGAAAGCAGCCTTTCAATAAGTAGGTAAATACAACTAATTGCTCACTACTTTACACCGTGTTTGTGCGTCGATGTGCTGTCCACACACGATCGTTTCGCTGGATTCACATGGGATGGTATATTTCACCGGTAGGCAGCGCTTCGTTCCATCTCCACAAAGGCAACCCAATGACATTGACGTAATAGTTGCAAAACTCATTCGCATAACATAACCAGCTTCGTTCATCATTCCACCTTACACCGACTGCTCGCTTCAGTGCACACTTATCCACTGGCGCGAACATCCACTCGCCCGCGTCCGCGCCCGCGCCCGTACACGTGCATGTGAAATTCATATGCAACACTTTTAAATTCACAGTATTGATTTTGTACACGTTCCGCTTTAGAAACCGATTGTTCCATGCAGTTCACCTTTCAGAATTCCCAGAGGCGAGGCAAAACACGATCGATACGGCACACGCTGTATTTATATTGCTGGAATAGCCAATAAAGCCATGTCTGCTTTAATGGGAACAGAAACCTGTATCTTGACCTGCACCTGGTTAAATACCCAACATGCCCAACTGTATAGTGCTATTTCCCGTAGACGAATCTCTGATAAAGGAATACCTGTCTCCCCATCTATATATTTATTAACATCCCAGAAGTAATATGTATTCAACCACTGAAATAAACAGTCATTACCGGGTTAACGAAGTTAGCTATGGTTCCACGGCATTGTTTCATGCATTAGTACCAACAGACGTATGAAAACTCACCTTACGTGGCTCGTTCCTCTCGCGTCCACCGACTGCTGCCGAAGTTCACTCCTTCGCTGTCGACCGCCAAGCAGCGAATGGCACGGTTGAGCGCTCACTGCAATGTAATAGTTATATCCCGCCGGGCCGAGCCTGCGAGTACGACTAAACGTAGGCTACCACAGCCACGGTGCCTATTTGTCTATTACCGCTTCAACACCAAACCTGTGTGACCATTAGCAATGATTTTGCCTCATAAAGGCAATTTATGCACGGTTGAAATGCAAATGATGCCAATGGTCGCGGCTTGTACAGCCGATGACATCTGGTTTGTTGCAGGATTGTGAACTGAACATAAGGCGCGATGAATATTTGGTAAATTCTATGAAAAATGTTAATGCGCCGGACGAGGTTTGCTGGAGAGAAGTTGGAATTGTTTGTTGGTGGATTGCGTATACTTAGGCTAGTCAAAACATGTAGGAAGTTTACTTGTTGGAAGTTCACCGATGTCGTATACCAGACGAGTGAGGCTATTTCAGGCGCGTCGCGTCTCAGGCTGCCTCCCGGCTGACCTGTAGCGTGTGGTTGGCAAG